>PVIW01002268.1:0-229415 GCA_004026585.1 Noctilio leporinus | reverse complement strand
TAATGGGTGAGATCATATGATATTTGTCCTTCACTGACTGGCTTATTTCACTAAGCATAATACTCTCCAGTTCCATCCATGTTGTTGCAAAGGGTACAAGTTCCTTCTTTCTTTCTGCTCTATAGAATTCCATTGTGTAAATGTACCAAAGTTTTTTGATCCAATCATCCACTGATGGGCACTTAGGCTGTTTCCAGCATTTGGCTATTGTAAATAGTGCCACTATGAACATAGGTGTGCATAGGCTCTTATGAATTGGTGTTTCAGGATTCTTTGGGTATAGTCCAAGTAGTGGAATTGCTGGATCAAAAGGCAGTTCCATTTTTAGTTTTTTTACATACTCTTTTCATTTGCTTTTTTTCTTTAGCCCCTTCATTCCAAAAGACAAAACCCAAAGGATTAATGCTATTTCTATAACAGCATATCATAAAGATAATAAGGAAAAAAGAGATAATCAGTGTTATAGAAGCAGAGTCTCTGCAATACATTTACTGTCATAACCCCTTTTCCCAAGGAACATCCACCCTTTATCCGTACATAGTCTTATTAGAGTCAACATTTTCTTTTGTTTCGGACAGGAAAAATTGATGGAGTTGATCATTATTATAAGTTTCTGTTTTACTCATCGATGAAGCATCTTGGTTTTAATTATTTTGAAAGACAAAGAAAAGATTGAATAGTTTATTTCCAGATGTGATAAGACTGTGTATGCCTGATAACTATAGTCACCAGTGTCCCACCTTGAAACTTTTAGACTTGTGTATTGCTTAAAAAATACTGCATGGAGTGATTCTAAAGGTGCATATATGCTGCAAGGAAAGTTGTTAAGTGAAAACCCCCTTATGGTATTTAAAAGAATCTTTTAAACATGAGTCATCTAAATTATACCAGGACAGAGTACTAGTAAAAAGGGAGTAGGACAGAAGAAAAGCTCTAGAGATCTTAAGGGTCCTCCTTCAGTCTTCATCTAACTATGAGCAGCACATGCTTGTGGGAAACTATCCAAGTCTGGAAAAGGACCATTGAAAAGGAGCAGAGGGAAATTTTTGTGAAACTCATATGAAATGAAACCCCAGAATTTATTTATCAAAAATTGTGTATTTATTCTTACATGTTTAAAATTCAGTCACCTTCAAAGTATTCTTCATTTGATGAAATACACCTGTCAAGATCTTTATCTACTGCTCAAATCAGTTTTTTTTTTTTTTTTCAAATCAGTTTTTGAACTTGTTGACTTGGTGCCTTTTAGTGCTTCTGCTGTTTTTTTTTGTTTCACCTCTTCCATGTAGGGAAAATGTTTCCCTTTGAGGACTTTTTTTCATTTGGGGAAACAAAAGAAAGTTGCCTGGGGTGAGATTGGGTGAACAGAGCTGGTAGGACACTAGAGGGGTCCTGCCATTTTTTGTCCCAAACTACTGCGCACTCAGTGTGGTATGGGCAGGTGTACTCATATATCACCCACTGTGAAAGGGGCAAACATGTTGAAAGAGTTTTGAAAAAAATCACTGAAGCCAGACACAGCCTCTCACAACAATACCAGCATGTACACTGATACAGATGGGTTCCTAAAACACTCACTTAAGTGGGGGAAGCCTGTACTACAAGAAGCTCACCCTGAAGAAGATAATTTCATTTATTGGATCCCCCCTAGTACAGACCTGGGACTAGTGACCAGTCCAGAGGACAGACCTCCGTTTGGAGGTGTGCGGTGGGAAGAGAGAGACAATACACTCAATTTGACTCCTTGAAAGTGAGATGGACCTGAAGAGTCTGCACATGAGTTCTTTGTACTCCAGTTTGGGTAGCTGTAGAACACCTCCAGCCATGGTGCTCCTCACCTTGAAGTCCAAGTTTCCAGAGACACACACTTCTGTGCTCAGGAGGTCTAAGCCTATTCAGTGGTTCCTTCATCTTGTCTTTAAATGCAGAGTTGATTTTTGTGCATATGTGATGCTAATGTCATTCTCTTTTCCCTCCTTACAGGGGGAGCACACAGAGGACCCCGATGGGTTTGTGGTGACTTGAGGATAAGTCTTCAACAAGGGATTATACTAATCACCAACTTGTAGGCCCCTGAAAGTCAGTTCTATGTAAGTATACAATGTCTTTCATAAAGACTAAATTAAATGCAAACATAGTTTTATATTGTCATCGCTGTGAAGAGATTTATCTTTCAAAGCAAAGAATTATCTCTACCTCATAAATTCAGTCCATGCTTCACTGGGAAGAGTGTTTATTTTTCTTAATTTAATCCTCAGAAATCAGCTATGAGGTTCTCAGATATTTCAATCTTGTTAATGACACTTGCTTTAAATTCAAATCCCATTCTCAATTCCTTCTGGAAATAGTTAAGAAGCCATTATAATTTTTCAATTACGCCTAGTGTAAGAGAAAGTTGAAGTTATTCACTCCCTTCTTGAGCCTCCCACAATAACTCTCCACAGAGGGAGAAGTGTGAAAACTTACAGGGCTCAGGACTTCGGAAAAGAGGGCGAGCTGAGCAAGTTTGAGAATCTGTTAGTGTTTGAAATACATAGAAGGTTTTTTTTTGGTCATAAACATGCTATTTACAATTCAGTTTTTTAAGGGTAGGTGTTTGATGTTTGACTTTGGAGTAAATGTCAGAAAATGGGCAAGATAGTCCTCATTTACTGAGTATTCACAATATACAAGGCATCAAACTAAGTGCACTGACATGTATCATTAAATCCTTATGATAATCTCATGAGCAAGTATTATGATTAATCACGATTGAAAGATGAACAATTGGAGGCCTAAGGGGTTAGATAACTTGCTGACTTAGAAGAGGTAAGGTTGCTAGGCTGATTAACGGCATAGGTAGGATTTTAACCTAAGTCTGTCTGAGCCCAACGTCTTAGTTTTTAGCCTCGTGCCTTGCTCCATTTATTCAACAGACTACTGGTGACTCAAAGAGAGGCATCAGAAGAAAGCATGTTCTCATGTCCACATGCAAAAGATAGCAAGATGCTCAGTTTTTGACATTTACTAAGCAAACACAGATTAAGCCTCCATGACATGGGGGTGCTCTGATAGGTGTGGTGTGTAAGAGACACTGTATCAGGGTCACTCTGTTAGAAATGCCCTGTTAGGGGCGTTGGCATTTACAGACATGTGCTCTAATATAAGGGAATCTCTCTTTTCACTTATGACCAGAGTCAGATTAAGAACAAAAAGCTCTCTCATCTAATGGGGACTAAAGTGTTGAGACAGGTATTCAAAGTTCTAAGTTGTTTTTCAGACTGTCTCTGGGCTTCCCTGGGGATATTTGGAATTTCAGTTCAGTGCATGTTTAGTAAGTGCTAACACTACGCCAAGCGGAGGTCTGTACTAAAGAGACACAGATGAGAAAGGCTTTCCCTGTCCTTGAGGAGCTGTCAGTCTAATGGGGATATTTATCTATCCTGGGTGCAAACGCAGAGATTCTGTTGCACACAGAAATAGATACATGAATGAATGCCTCCATTCAGGATAGGGTTGGAAAAAGCAGTCCAGAAATCCCTACAATAAGATACCACAGGAGAAAGAAATGTAAAATAATGAGGAAAAGGGGGGAGAGGTTAGGGTAGTGAAATGAAGTCTGAAAAATTATACATGAGGCAATGCCTAACGCCCTATACAAGTTATTTGTTTTTCAATTTTATTTTTGAAATTCTTCAAAAATTTTAATTATATTTGATATATATTTGCATTAGTTTCAGATGTACCATGTTGTGATTAGACATATAACTTATGATCACCCTATAAATCTAATACTCATCTGACACCATACATAGTTATTACATTATGTTGACTATATTTCCTATGCTGTTGCTCTGTACAACTTTTTGTAGTCAGTGGATTTGAAGCTTCCTAGCTGTCAAAAGAAAAAAGGAAACATGATCAGTCACAAGGCTCATAATGGCCACAGAAACATCTGTTCCTCAGGGAGGACATATGCTTTTCTTGGCTTCAGAACCAGAGAAAAGTTCTTGCTGTGAGGCTTCCTAAAGGAGAACCATGTGAAATTAGTGACCCACATCCTCAACACCAGAATGTACTCTGGTGCTGCACATAAACAAAATGGGTATTCCCAAGTGGCAGCTTATTAGCATACCAGCTAAGTTAATAATGCCAAAGTGAAACTGAAACATTTGTAAGGACCAGTGTGGGAAATCCAAGGGTCAAGGTGGTTACCACTCTGGCTTATTCTGGGGCACCTTTGGTCTGGAAGACATATTCTGAGATGGCCTTGGCCCTAAATTATATGCTCCTAAAGGGAAAGAGGAGTTAGCAACTTTCCTTTTTTTTCTCATACTACATATGCTCAAGCTTAAATGCTCCTGGCACCTTGATCCTTTGCTGGTAGGTTTTATTTTTATTTATTTATTTTGTCATGATTGCATGCTTTGAATTGAGAGAGGCTGAAGCTGGTTTCTACCCCTGTTAAGCTGTGTCACCTTGAACAATTTGCTTATTCTCCCGAAGCTTCAGTTTTTCTCTTCTGTGAGTTGGGCAAGTAATGCCTGCTTTACAGGTTCATTGGGAAAAGCCGATGAGTTGAGTGTACAATGACAAAGCTTAGGGAAGGACAAATGCTTATTTAACAGGAGCTATCAAGGCAGTGAAATTATTGATTGATAACATGGGTAAAATGCCACTTGTCTTCTTGGAATTACAGAGGGGTATTCCTTTTTTCCTTTGTGATTTTAATGTCATCAAAACTTTCATGACATTAGTGTATTTTGCTAGATTTTGTTCCTACTAGGAATTTAATACAGCATTTCTAATACTTTAATTTTGAATATTTCTTTTATATAATTGTAAAGCTTTTTTTTTTTCTTGGTAATAGTCAAGAGAAACATTTGATTGTCTTAGGTTTGTGAAAAAATCCAAAAATCCAAAAATGAAATGAAACAAAATAATGCACTTTAAACCTACAAAACTTCCCCAGGTTTTCCCCGGACCCTAGGTTAGCATTTGATAAAAACAAAACAGCCCCTGGCTGGTGGCTCGGTAGATAGGTGCCAGCCTGTGAACCCAGAGGTTGCTGGTTTGATTCCCCAGCCAGGGCACATAACCAGGTTGCAAGCCAGGTCTCTAGCCAGGTCCATATCTGGAGGCAGGTGAAAGGCAACCATACATTGATGTCTCTCTCTCTCCTTGCCTCCCTCCCTGCCCTTCTCTCTAAAAATAATGAATAAAAATAAAATAAAATAAAACACAACAAAAAATAACAAAAACAAAACAAATTAAAAAACCTGAACATTCATAGCTTAAAGAAATGTACTGGGGACCTGTGAGGCAGTAGGTCTAATTTTAATTAAAATGAAGATTTTATGAGTAATTTAGCTAAGGTTTTTTGTTAATAGACAAGTACTAATTTGCATATCTGGACAATGCATATTCAAAGTAGGTGATGAAGGCTTGCTGTATAAAGGCTCAGAAAGCAAATAGCTGGCTGACCTTGGCCAGCCATGTGTCAAGTGCACATATTTATATACCTCAGAAGAAGGCCTATAGCTCTTTGAATGCTCATAGGTAAACGTACGTGCTTGCTCTGTTTCTTATCCTGGCTTCTTCATTGCTATCTCAGCATAGGTCCTGTGTGCACTCCTCTAGGTTAGGAACATGGATGCAGGCGAAACCTCAGGGGACAAATCCCTAAGCCGGCACTCAGAGAAACGTAGGTCACCATTACGTGGCTTCCGTTGAGTTTCCCTGGAAATGGGATCATTTTGGAATGAACAACAAATGGTGGAAATCAGAGCCCTGTGAACTGGAGAGCGTGTAGCTCTGTTTGGAATGCCCCAAGGATGGCATAAGGTCAGACTGTCTCAGTCCTACCTCCTGTTTTGATTTGTAGGTGGACTAAAGAACATCATTAAGTGTGCCAAGTAATTGGCTTGAGTACCTGCAAGAAGAAGACTGAATTTCAAAATAACCTTAGAGGGAGAGTCAGAGAAGAATGTTAAGCATTTTATATATAGGATGGGGCAAAAGCAGGTTTACAGTTGTTTGTATGGACAGTTAAACAATGGTGAATGATATAAGAATAAACTGTTTCAAGCGCTCAAAGCTGTAATCCTCCTTCTGCTCCACCTTGTATGTGTGCACATACACATAGAGAGAGACTGGGATTAACATACTCCCTGTCAGATTGGCTGTGTCTGTCAGTGCTTGGCACAAAATAATCACTAAATAAGTATTGGTTTAATTGAATTAGAAAAGAAAAATTCACTCAAAAAATTAAGACTCCTTTTCTAGCAACCTGGTTCCCCAAAGACATCTAAAGTTAAGGAGTTTTTAGTCATCTAAAAAAATAGTGATTTTCAGTTATCTTCAATGCTAGTTGTTTTAGTTGCTAAAACAAAAATTTCAAAAAAAAATACCCCATAGAACAATAACGAAACAAATGCTATTGTTCTTTTTATACCTTTTATTTCTTCTTCCCTTTATTTTGAAGATTTAGTTGGAGCTATAAGGGATGGTGATGTAACTTTTATTTTAGATTTGGAGAATTATTATGGTGGATAGAGCTCCCATTTACTGTTTATACAACCCCCACCCCCCACCCCAAGGAAACACCAAGTCCTCTTCGTAATTCAGGGCCACACTCTCTTCCTTCCAGGTACTACAAACACTGTTGGGATAGACAGAACATAGAAACTGTCCCTACCTAAGACCTAAGACCTCTGGAGAGCAGAGGACAGTGAACAACCATTATGAACTGTCAGAAGGTGGACTTCAGGTGGAAAGATGTCTTGTTCATGCATCACCCTGCTGATGGCCACAGAGGGCATGTCTAATTAAAGGAGTGACCTGTTTTGTCCCTCTCTGGGGGCCAGCCTTCCCCACAACATGTCAGTTCATATTCATATCAAGTCCTGGAAGTTTCTTTTTCTCTGTGGCCTCTGGACACTATTTTAAGCAGTTATTTCTCTCATTGTCACTTCTTTTCCAACAATGTTTTGTTTTAGTATTTCACACTTTTTGTTAAGCTTTAAATAAAATCAACCTAGGCTAAAGAACTTACTTCCTGAATGAAAGAAAAAAAATCTCCCTTTCTTGGTTGATTTTTTCAGCATATTTAGATGTTGTCATTATTTTCAGCAGTTAGGCAAAACTTAGAGGAAAAGGACTTGAAACAATTAATTGTTAACTCAATAATAGAGTGGGTACATTTGTTTTGCTTTTCTTTCTTACCTACCTTTGCCATTTATTTGATGGTGAAATCTATTTGGATTCTGTTTCTCTAGAAGACAAATTTTAAGGAAAAATGAACCAGGATTAAATATAGATAAACACTTGTCCCTTCCTGTTTGTGTAACTTCAGGCTATTTTACCTCTGTAAAATTAATAGAATAGTACCCACTTCTCAGGACTAAAGTGCTGCTTAAAATGTTCTCAATTATGTAAAGTTTTTAGATGGTGTATGTAAAAGAGCAAGAGTTTAACAAATGGAAGTTATTATTTGGAATAGTTGGAATAGTAATAGTTGGAATTATAGTTATAATGAAAATAGTCACATTAAAGTATCAGATTTGAGACGTGTTTATATTTAAGCATATATGATTCTGCATCCAATTCTACACCTAGTTCCAACATATGTTTGTAAGTTTTCCCCCAAATCACCAAGTAATTCTCTGACCCCAGCTGGGTATGCTACAGGTCAACCCAATTCTCACATCATCAGCGCTGTCTCACCAGTTGAGGGCCCAGTCCTAGAAGTCTCCCCCTTCACATGTCAATCTCAAACCCAGGTTGTCACCTGGACTTCTGACCAACTGGCTGTTGACTGGAGATTCCAATGACCCCCTTCTTGGGTACGATTAATTTGCTAGAGTGGCTCACAGAACTAAGAGAAACATTTTACTTACCATGTCCCAGTTTATTATAAAGGGATATAACTCAGGAACCACCAGATGGAAGAGATGCACAGGGTGAGGCATGTAAAGTGAATAGCAGCTTCCCTGTCTTGTTGAGAACACCTGTCTGAGACCGCCTATCTGAGAACACCGCCTCCTCGCCTTCACAGGTTCACCAGCCCAGAGGCTCTCTAAACATCATTTCTGGTGTGTGTGTGTGTGTGTGTTTTTAAAGGGAGGCTTCATTACAGGTATAATTGACCACTGATTAAATTATTGGGTACTGCGGATTGGTTCAACCTCCTGCTCCTCTCTCCATCCCAGAGGTCAGAGGTGGGACTAAAAGATCTAATCCTATAATCACATGGTTGGTTCTTTTGGCAACCAGCCTCCATCCCTCAGTGTGACCCAAAAGTCACCTCATTAAAATCCCTTGTGGAAGGCATAAGAAAAGTAAAAGTTCATACAGTAGAAGCAATACCACGTTTTGCTTTGCAGTTTTCCTCAGGGGATAGGACTCCAAGGAAAGGATGGAGTAATATTTATTTAGACTCTAAAACAGCATTCTCATTCTGTGCTTCATAGATTCTTGTGTTTTATGCCTTGGTAAGAATGATAGCAGAAGAAAGCGTTCTGTGGTCAAACACATTTAGGAAATAATTCCCATTGCAGGAAACTGATTTTTGGCTGCCCAAGTCAAAAAGCTAGGGATCACTTTTGATTCTCTCTGTCCCTTACCTCACGGTATTTAATGCACTTAAAAGTCTTCTCACTCCACAAAGCTTATATTAAACTCTGATGCAACCTGTTTGCCCACCTCCACACCCCCTACTCCCTGGGGCATACCCAGAGTGATCTTTGTACAACTAAATCCCAGTACTTCATTCTCCTGCTTGAAGCCTTCTCTGCTTCCCAGGCACCAAGAATACATCCCGACTTTGCCCTCCTCCCTGCCACTGTCTCTGAACTCATCTCCTATTACTGCTGCACTCACCACCTTCTGGCCCTGTGGGCCTTGTTTCCTTGAGCATGACAGTCTCATTTGGTCTAAATGCCTTTCCCTGGAGACCTCTTCTTCCAGAGCTCCTTTTAGTAGACGGCTCCATATACCACCCACATTAGTGTGCTGCTGTATCACGTTTCCCTGCTTTATGCTATTTTAATTTTAGAAACCATGCCACTCTTAGAAATGATGCTGTTCATTCATCTGTTACTTGTGCCTAGCCTGGCCTAGAATAGAACTGTTTTGAAAGCAGGGATGTATTTGCATTACTAAGTGCCCAATACAGCGCTTGGGATTTTGTAGGCATTCAGATATTTATTATATGAATGAATGGAATTTTGGCCAAGTAACAGCAGATTCTAGACCTTACACAGCCTTAAAAATATGGCCATATTTGTGTTTAATAGTTCTTTTTAATTTTTTTTTAAATTAAAGATTTTATTTGTTATTTTTAGAGAGAGAGGGAGAGAGAGAGAGACATTAATGTATGGTTGCCTTTCACCTGCCTCCAGCTATGGATGTGGCTGGAGACCTGGCTTGCAACCTGGTTATGTGCCCTGGCTGGGGAATCAAACCAGCGACCTTTGGGTTTGCAGGCTGGCACCTTATCCAATGTGACACCTGCCAGGGCATGTTCACTAGTTCTTTAAAATATACCCTTTACCATGAAATGAAGCATCATTTTGCTTTTTCTGTAGTGACATTTTTGAATGAAACTTGCAAAATTAAAACTTGTTTCATCCACTTGGAGGTAATTTCAAAATTTCAAATAAAGAATTCTTTGGTCACTCTGACTATAAAACTGAACTTGAAATGTTATAAAAATAGTAGTAGACATTCAATTAAATGCTTTTTGGGGGTTCCTACAGCAATTAGTAAGTGTCACACACTAAGCAAGAAGTCTTTTCTTCATTTTGTTTTACCTTCAAATTATGTGTGTGTATATAAAATAACTGTTATACATTTATTTTAAGTCCTAAAACAATTGTAAAAGAATAAATGTCAGCTAGAGATTTTATTTTTCAAAATTCTTGGAATGGCCACAAGGAATATTTTATTAGTTTGTAACTTTAAATTTTAATTAAATCAAAAAATCCTTTTGTTGACCAGAAAGTAGTTTGGTAATATTTCAATGTTCTTTCTTTTTTTTAATTAGACTGTTTCCTATTTAGATTCAGTTTTCAAAGCAGCAAAAGTATTTTCTAAATGAAATATTCTAGAGCTCTAATGTGGAAAAAAATACCCTAACTCCAATAGTCATTAGTGGTATGAGCTTTGGTAAAAATATATAATCTTTCTGAATCAGTTTTTTCTTCTATGAAATGGGGAAATAATATTTAGTTTATGGACTTATTACCAGGATTAAATAAAATAATTCACGTGAAGCTCCCAATAAATGCTAGTTATTTTCTACATTGTTCTCTCCCTTCACCTTCCTTTACTTCAGTTATGTTCATGGAATTCCTACTATGTGCCTTGCACTTGCTAGGTACTGTGTATAACAACAGTGAACAAGGGCTGGTCCCTGACCTTAGACATAGAGAATCCCTTTGCATTAGATTTTAATGTGGCTTGAAGTTTGATAATATAGGTTTATATATCTATACCTATATCATGTTTATGTGTACATCTGTGTCTATATCAATATCAATAGGTATTTTTTACCACTTTTTTACAGAACAAAGCAGAAACAGGGCCATGCTTGTGAAGATTTAAATGTGGTTAGAAATAACTTTGTGTGTGTGGTCTAGTCGTTACTTACTGTTCCTCAAACAACTTATCACATAGCTCCTTCTATCATTCCCTCTGCATCCTTCCCTCTCTTCTGTACCAGAGGCTTATTCTAGGAGCCCTGTGGCCCTGGGTCTGTTCTCATGCTGCCCTGACCCTGGCCCTTAGTGTCTCATTCCTCCCCATCTCCTTTCCGTCTGCTTGTATGGATCACCAACCATGTTGGCTTTCCAGAGGTTTGGGCTTCAATGGACAAGTATGTACTATGGATTCTATCCTCCCTCTGTGCTTGCTGGAGGTAGTAATTCATCAGTCAATTAAAGTCTCCTGGGAGAAGCTTTGAGGTGACCTGAGGGGTTATCCTTTAATTCCCCTAATTCTGTGCGACTTATAGGGCCTTTCTTGAGGCTGAACTCCTTTTTAAAGACCGTAATCCAGGGTTACCTAATCTTTCTACCACTGAGAACCTCTTCTACAGTTTTCTTCCCTTAAACCCAAATTTTATAAGAATTTTGTCGGTTGAAGAAATATAACCAAGAATGTACTTTCCTGTTAATTAGAGCTTCTATTTAGCTTGAAGTAGATCTCAGCACCCTGAGTTGATATGACTGCAATCAATTTTTTCCCTTTGCTATTAAAAAAGCTGTAGGACCATACAAGAATTATGGATCCGGGGTTAGAAGTATCATTTAAACTAAAGGAGCAATTCTAATGGTGAAGATTTCAGTAGCTGATTTTACCTCAGCTTGTTGGAAAATTTTGAAGGACAATGGAGATTTGATCTGCTGCTCAATTTATACAGTGTAAGCATTTGCCAGTGTTGATTAATATATACATACTTTCCTTAATTCTTATGCATCCTTATCTACCATATGTGTGGAAATGTTCTCTTTATAGAGGTATAGTTTAAGGGGAAATTCCTGAAATGTAATTTCGTATCAGTAATTTGTAATATGAATTTCCTGGCCACTCTTATTCAAAATTAGCAAGTAATTGAGGATAATCTTAAACTAATCTCAGGCAGGCTTCAAAATATATTCTAAATGTCAAGGATTGAATGATCAAGGAAAGACAAATGCTGGTCTTCCCCTCCCTCCATTCTCACCAAAAGATGGTTTAATCAGTGCCTTTTCCTAGCAGGTGAAATCCTTAACTACATAGGCCATGTTTATTATTGAGAACTGAACTTTCCTTTGATGACAATTGGAAGAAATAATGGACATCAACTCTTCAAAGTATTTAAGGGGAGCTCAGAGAGATTCTGTACCTGCTGGTGTAGGAAACAAACTGGAAAATCAATCAGGGGCTGATGATGCTCCTGAGAATTGATGTTGAAAGAGATTAAAAATGTTGCAAATCTATAGTGCTGTCAGATTTTACAAATGGAATCACATTAACACTAGAGTAAATTATGTAGTTTTCAGATTTTAACACTGAAGGGAAGGAGAAAAAAGCTCAGGGTAAAGGTAAAAACAATCCAATTCTTTTTATAAAATGCTAGAATATGCTAGAGAGTGAGAAAGAAAGAAAGAATGTTAGAAGGCAAGAAAGTAACTTTAAGGTATTTCATAACTATGATAGCAGATAGAAAAGAAGTAATTGTTGAAGGAGAAAAAAATGGTTAATACATTGACTTTTTTGAACTTAATTAAAATCAGCTAAGTTTTTCTAGGATTGTTTTCAAAATACAGAAAACTTGCAAAGATTGCACAGTTCTCAGGTACCCCACACTCACTTTCTCTCTTATTCACATCTTACATTAGTATAGTACATTTTTCACAATTAATGAACCAGTATTTTTTAAAGTATCTTTATTTTTTATTATTTATTTTAAAATATTTTATTTTTAATTACTTTTAGAAAGAGGGGAAGAGAGAGAGGCAGAGAAGGAGAGAGACGTCAATGTATGGTTGCTTTTCACCTGCCTCCAGCCACAGACCTGACTGGAGACCTGTTTTGCAACCCTGTTATGTGTTATGTGCCCTGGCTGGGGAATCGAACCTGTAACCTTTGGGCCTTCAGGTTCACAGGCCGGCGCCTTATCCATTGTGCTACCAGCCAGGGCCTGAACCAGTATTTTTTTAAAATTTAATTTTATTATTGTTGTATTACATCCATCCCCTTTTTGTTCCCCTCTGTCCTCTTCCCCATCCACCCACTCTCCGACAAAGTCAATCCCATATGTTGTCCATGTCCATGGTTCCTCCATACTAGGTTCTTGTCTAAACTGCTTCCCTTCCTTGCCTCTTCCTCCCCGCTCCCCTAACCCCCTTCTCCCTGACCACTGAAGGCCTATTCACTGTATTCATGTATCTGGTTCTGGTTTGCTTGTAGTTTTGTTCATTATTGTCCTGTAATGGGTGAGATCATATGGTATTTGTCCTTCACTGACTGGCTTATTTCACTAAGCATAATACTCTCCAGTTCCATCCACGTTGTTGCAAAGGGTATGAGTTCCTTCTTTCTTTCTGCTGTGTAGTATTCCATTGTATAAATGTACCAAAGCTTTTTGATCCAATCATCCACTGATGGGCAGTTAGGCTGTTTCCAGCACTTGGCTATTGTAAATAGTGCCGCTATGACCATAGGGGTACATAGGTTCTTATGAATTGATGTTTCAGGATTCTTCAGGTATAGTCCTAGTAGTGGAATTGCTGGATGAAAAGGCAGTTCCATTTTTAGTTTTTTAAGGAAACTCCATACTGTTTTCCATAGTGGCTGCACCAGCCTGAATTCCCACCAACAGTGCATGAGGGTTCCCTTTGCCCCACACCCTCACCAACACTTGTGGTTTGTTGATTTGTTGATGATTGCCATTCTGACAGGGGTGAGGTGGTATCTTATTGTGGTTTTAATTTGCATCTCTCTGATGGCTAGTGATGTTGAACATTTTTTCATATGCCTCTGGGCCCTTTGTATGTCTTCCTCAGTGAGTTGTCTGTTCAGGTCTTTTGCCCATTTTTTAACTGGGCTGTCTGTCTCCCTGGTCTTGAGTCACATTAGTTCTTTATATATTTTGGAGATCAAACCCTTGTCTGAGGTATCATTTGCAATTATGTTTTCCCATACAGTTGGTAATGAACCAGTATTAATTGACACATTATCCTTAACTGAAGTCCATACCTTATTTAGATTTCCCAAATCTCCCCCTGGTGTTTGTTTTCTGCTCCAGGATCCCATCCAGGAGACCACAGGACATTTAGTTGTCATGTCTCCCTCAAGATCCTCATGGCTGTGGCTGCATCTCTGACTCTTCTTGTGTTTGATGACTTTGACAGTTTTGGGAAGTACTGGTCAGGTATTTTGTAGAATTCCTCAGTTGGGATGGGTCTGATATGTTCCTTATAATTACACTGAGGCTTTGAACTTTTGGGAGGAAGACCCTAGAGGTCAAGTGCCATTCTCATCACACACTGTCAGCATGACCTCGCTGTTTGGGAACCTTGACCACCTGTCTGATGTAGTGTGTGTTTCTCCACTATTGGAGTATTCTTTTTTCCTTTCCTATACTCTTTGGAAGGAAGATACTATAAGCAGCCCATACTTAAGGAGTGGGGACTTACACTTCAGCTCCATGAGGGAGGGATAGCTATGTAAATTATTTGGAATTCTACATGGGAGGTTTGTTTCTTCTTCACCATTTATTAATTATTTATTTGAAGATATTTTTATTCATTATTTTTAGAGAGAAGGGCAGGGAGGGAGGAAGAAAGGGAGAGAAACATCAATATATGGTTGCCTTTCATCTGCCTCCAGCTGGGGACCTGACTGGAGACCTGGCTTGCCATGTGGTTATGTTGCCCTGACTGGGAATCAAGCCAGCAACCTTTGGGTTTGCAGGCTGGCACCAACCCAATGAGCCACACCAACCAGGGCTACTTATATACTTAATCATATATTCATATCAATATGGAAACATGGATGTTTATCTTATACTTTGGGTTATGAATCAATACTGCTTGATTTTGTTGTTCCAACTGCTCCAGATTTAGCCATTGGGAACTTTTTCAGTTGGCTCCTGTTGACATGATGCCATCATTGTGTTTTTAAGGGTTTTGTTTTTTGAGAACTTTCTTCTAGAAATATAAGAAGCTACAAGTTCATTAAAAAAAATCTCTTAGTTTCCAATTACACTTGATGTACAATATTATATTAGTTTCAGGTGTACAACCCAGTGATTAGACATTTATGTAAGTTATGAAATGATCACCACAATAAATCTAGTACCCACCTGGCAGCAAACATAGTTATTACAATATTATTGACTCTATTCCCTATGCTGCACTTTATATCCCACATGTTCCTTTTGTGTATTTCCTGCCTCAGTCCTAGAATTAGTCATTTCTCCAAAGAACTTTGGTTCTCTTCATTGGCAAATGGTATTGTAAACTAAGATCTGGGCACTCACTAGATGCTGTGTACTATTCTGAGTATGGGTAGAGAGTGACCTACTACTACCTATCTCACTGCCACCCTATCCCCATTTCTTAGGAAGCCAGGAGAACTGCAGAAAGGGGTCATTGAAGATGAAAACTGGCTTAAATATCATCCCAGTAAGGCTTGGTACCCAGAAATTCATCTGTAGGGACTGTAGTTTAACCTGCAGTCATGGTAAGATCAGTTCAACCATGTGGCTGTTGCTGAAAATAACACACAGCCTGGCATTTGCCATGTGCATTTCACCTCCCCTTTGAAAACCCTGGTGAGAAGTTGGCTTGCTTAGGCTAAAAGTGTCTGGGGGTTTGCAGTTTGCAATTCAAATTTCACTGCACACAATCTAGTCGTGTGGAGCCACACTTGCTTTGTGAACTGAACACCTGAATAAATGTGTTTTTTCTTCAAATCAAACAAGCAGAAAACAAACAAAACCCCCCTAAACCCTGGGCTAAAAGGAAGAGAACACCTGCTATCCTTCCATGCCTTGAACCCAATAAAACTCCCGCTTGTCTTTGAGTGGGTTCAGTCGGCAAGGTGCAAATCAACTGTCACTCGTTTCTCTGCCAGGGGAACAGCGTGCCTTTCTGTGTGATCAGCAGTGCTTTGCGGGTGAGATTTAGCCAGCTGCTTTTCCAGAGCCAGAATTCTCCCAGGACAGAGAGGAAAAGGCAGCTTTTAAAATAGAACCAAGCTCTGGCTGGTAGCTCAGTGGATAGGTGCCAGCCTGTGAACCCAAAAGTCTCTGGTTCAATTCCCAGCCAGGGCACATAACCAGGTTGCAAGCCAGGTCTCCAGCCAGGTCCATAGCTGGAGGCAGGTGAAAGGCAACCACACATTGATGTTTCTCTCCCTTTCTTCCTCTCTAAAAAACATAATAAAGAAAATCTTTTAAAAAATTACAAAAAAATTAACACTAACATAAGAGAAAAACCAGGAAGTTGGGTAATAATCAGAGAGAGCATTGTGGTGAACTGGCCCAACCTCCTTATTGTACAGGGGAGAAGACAGCCTATGGGAGGCTAAGTCCCCTTTCAAGGTCAGCCCAGGACTGGAGTTTAGGGCTCCCTGTCCCCTAGGCCTGTGCTCTTTTTGTGCTGCCGTATATTTAATGATTATGCTTATGTTCAATGACTTTGACAAGTCAGGAAGTAAGGGTTTTTTTCTTCTCCCAGGGAGAAAAATATATCAGTAGAAAGCAGGCTATAATCTGTGGAGATAGCATTCTTAACTCCTCAACCAGTATTGGAAGTCGGATTTCAAGTTTGTATTAAGAAAACAAGCATCACCATAGGTGAAGAGGGTGCCAGCTCAGGATATCATCTTTGTCCCCCCTCCACATTCTTAGCCTTATGGTCAGGGTTCTTGAATTAATGTCCAAATTCAGGATACAACATTATTTCAACAATTTCATCAAGATTCTTTGATGCAAAGATGAGAAACTCAGACTGGTATTACAAATGAGATTACTAAAAGAATGTAACAATTAGTACCATATATTCAGCATCGGAAATGATATACCACCAAGTCTAAGGGAGGCTGGAGCTAACATATTCTCAGAGCAGCTGCGTATCAGTTGGCAAGTGAACAGATATTTACTAAGTGTCTGTTACATGGTGAAAAATTCAAAGTTATCCTCAAGGCGCTAACACTGCAATGGGACACTTCAAAAAGTGAACTTGCAAATGGATTAATAGAATAATTTTAGGTACCTTATACATAAATGTTATGAAGAAAATAAAATAGGGACATGGGAGAGACAGTTGCCGGGCAGGACATTCTCCTTTGGCTGAGGGAGTCAGGAAGAGCCTTTCTGAGAAGGTGACATTTGAATTATAAGAAGTCATGCATATAAAGATCTGTGGAAGACACTTCCAACTAGAAGGAGCAAGAAGCGCAGAAGCCCTGAAACAAAACAGCTTGAAATATGTATGAGAGATGGAAACAAGGCTGGTGTGGTTCAAATGCAAGAATTAAGGAGAAAAGTGAAAAATAAGGTCAAAGGAGCAAGCAGGGAAGAGGTCATACAGGGCTTTTTAGGCTTTGGTAAGAAATTTGTATTCTAATGTGGATGCAACACATTGGAAAGTAATGTGGAAAGGAATCAATGGAAAGTAATCAAATAGCAATAAGCAATAGAGTAGCTGATCCTGCTGCTGCCTATATAACTGACTGTGGTTAAAAGGCTTTTGCAAAGATTTAGTGAGAGATGATGAGGAGGTGGTGATGGAAAATTGGTGAAGGGTGGTCAGTCAAGAGAAGTTTTGGAGATAGAGCTCATGGGATTTGCTGATGGATTAGATATAGAATATATGGAAGGAGAGGAATTAAGGGTGATGTGTAGGATTTTTGACCTGAGCACCTGGGTGGATGTTCCTGCCATTTGTTGAAAAGAGGCAGAGTAGGAAGGTGTGGACCAGGGAATCAAAATAGTCTTTTGGCTATGTTAAGGGTGAGATAGTTATTAGCCTTAGGGAGATGTTGAGTAGGTGGTTGGATGTTTTAGTCTGAAGTTCAGGGACAGATTTAGACTGCTGGTGCAAAGTTTCATTATCAGAATGTGTTTAACATTGTTTAAAGCCACAGGATGGGAAGAGATGATCTGGGAAGAGAATATAGACAGAGATCAGAAGAGAGCCAAAGGCAGAATCCTGGAGGCATGACAGTGATTAGAGATCTAGCAGAATAAAAGCCAGCAAAGATGACAAAGAAAGACGAGAGGAGGTAGGAGGAAACTTGGTGACATAAACCTATGAAAAATTGTTTCAAAGAGAAGTATTAACACTGTCAAATGCTGCAGAGAGGTCAAATAAGCTGAGGGCTTTTATGGTCATTTGTGACTTTAATAAGAGCTATTTTAATAAAGCGTTAAGAACAAAATCCTGATTGCATGGGGTTGAGGAGAAAACTGGAGGCAAGAAAATGGAGTCAGTGAGCATAGACAACCTTTCTAGAGAGCTAGCTGGTAGAGAACAGAGATGGTTGGTGGTTCCTGGAGGAGGATGTGGGCTCCAAGGATCGGCTTTGAAGGGCAACGCTGGTTGATGGGGGAAGGACACATCTATGAGAAAAAAGGATAACAGTAGAAATGAAGTCCCTAAGCAGGCATGAGAAGTTGGGATCCATTATATAGATGGATAAGGGCAGGGGCAATTCTTCCTTTGTAATGGATAAAAGAATATGTGGGCTTAGTTCCAGTTGGGGTGACAGTTTGATGGTGGGAAAATATTGTTCTTATCTAATTGCATTTAGTTTCTCTGTGAGGTATGAAGTAAGGTCTCTTGTATTTGAATCTGTCTGTTCAGCTCTTCATCTCCCCATTTCCCAGTTTACTTAGCATCTTAACTGTCACTTTTGCTTGAAAATGAGAGTAATTCTAGCCTCACATCTATGTTGCCCTATAGCTCTTGTGTTCAACATGGTCTAATAATGTTTTTTATATCTCTTAGTTCAGATTCTTGAGGGGGGGAGCCTGATTAGCTCAGCTTAGTCCATTGGCTTTTGGTCAGTGTCTACTTCTGATTCCCATTAGCTGTAGCTGGAGATCTTGGTTACCTAGTATAAACATGCAATTTAGGCTAAATCCTTTATCATGGGCTACTCTATAGAAGACAATATGAATTGGACAAACTATATGTACTAATTTCCTGTGGCTGCTCTGACATCACAAACTTGATGTCTTACGAACAACAGAAATTTATTCTCTTAGTGTTGCAGAGGCCAGAAACTCAAAAGGTATCAGTAAAGCCAGGCTCCCTCATAAGGCTCTAGAGTGGAATCTGTTTCTTGCCTACTCTACTCCAGCCAGTTGCTGCTTACTTGCCTTGATATTCCTTGTCTTGTGGCCACATCACTCCAGTCCCTGTCTCTGCCTTCACATTGCCATCTCTTCCATGTGGGTCTTTCCAATGTGTGTCTGTCCCAAACTGCCTCTACCACTGTCTTCCAGGGGTAGGTATGCCGTTAGGGCCCAGCTAGATAATCTAGAAAGGTCCTCCTCTCAATACCTTTAAATTAAGTACACATTTTGCCACATGAGGTATATTATTCATTCTTTTGTCATCTAAGGCGATATTTACGGGTTCTAGAGATTAGGGTGTGGACATATCTTTTTTGTAGACTACCATTCAGCACACTTTGACAAGTACTTGAAAGCTTGAAAATATTTTTCAGGGCTTTCCCATTTGTCTAATGTTTTTTATAAGATAAGAATCAGAATAAAGGATGCAGGTGCTGGAGTCAAGATTTTGTCTGAATCATTCTCTGTGTAACCATTTCATCAAAAGGACTTGTAGTAACTTAAATGCATTGACTCATGATCATCCTGCTGAGAAATAGCACTAATGGGCACCATTTGGTTATGTAATAAGAGAATCAAACTTCTTTTCTTCTTGTTGAACATCTACATGTGAAGGATGGAAGCAACAGGTAATTGGAAGAGAAATTGACTGGAGAGGTATTTTAACATCTAATCTTGACTTTGTGATATGTAGTCAAACTGTTTATTAAAGAAACAATCTACTTTTACCTTGCTTTCCTTTCTTACCCATAAAAAAAGGGGAAAGAAAAGGTATAAAAATAGAAAATAGCTTCTAGGATTGTAAGGGGATGAGAAAAAAAATACTCATAGACTTACTAAGACTGTTGGAGTTATTTTCTCTGTCACACTGTGTGTTCTTTGTGAAATCCCCTCACCCCGTTCTCTTAGCTCATAAAGGCAGCTCTCTTGCTGCCCTTGAGTCAAACTTTCTTGAGGAAATCCTCCTTTTAAACAGTTATTCCTATCAGAGCTTTTCCCTGCACTTACTCAACTCCCATGTCCCACCTGCTAAATTAGAGGGGAGGGATTATTCTGTATCCTGTTCACACTGTCTCTTTTGGGATGACGGAAACCTGCAGAGTATTTCTCTGTGAGCAGCACTGTCCTCATGCTTACACCTTCCGGTGTTATTTAGCCTTTGGAGGAGCTCGTTGGAGCTGGTTGCTTCTTTCTACACCCAGAGTGGTCTCTGGAGCTGCTGGCCTGTCTCCCCTGCTGGGAGACCAATGGACCACCACCACCCACCCGCTCCAGCTGTCCTCTGCTCTATCTAAAGGCAGCTATCAACCAGCTTCAGCGGAACCTTTGGGATAAATTAGAGAAAGGCTTATCTACTTTCCACAGTGTCATCTGGGGAGAATCTATTTGAATTAGAAACAGAGAATTACATTCCCAAAATTACCTTTAGGCAACATATGGTCTTGGCATTTAGGTAAGTTCCTGAATCATCTAGTGCTAGTCTCCAGATTTGAATAGGCCACTTCTAGATGCCCAAGGCTGGGTGATTTTGGCATTCTCTGGGTGTAGGCAAATATCTCTTGCTTTAATCTCTTTTTTCTAGCATAGTAGAGTATTTTGTAACATGGTGCTCACTGCCCAACATCTCTTTTTGGAAAAGCTTTCTTATTTAAGAACTGTACTAAAATAGTTATTTTGTTTTCTCTTTTCTAGTAAGTTTCTTTCTTTCTCACCTACCCATTTCCCCCCAAAGTCAATCCCACCTGTTGTCCATGTCTCTAGTAAGTTTCTTACTACTCCCTCTTTGGGCACCTTAAAAATATTTTTTTTCCTAATCATTTTGTGTAGCTCTTCCTCGAAATTGCCTTGCATCTACATTTTGAAAGGTACAGTAACTGAAACTACCCCTTTATGTTCAGACATAGGTCTGCCTGTCTTTCTTAATAGTACATAGCTTAACTTTTGGCAACAGATTACCACTTTAGTTTTTTCGCTTAAAGTGAATATTTTGGAGAAATGGTCATTTTGGTTTGATGATTAATCTTGTGTCAACTTGACTAGGCCCTGGGGTGCCCAGATATTTGCTTAAACAGTAATCGTGGCTATGTCTGTGAGGCTGTTCCAGGGTGAGATTTACATTGGGATCAGCAGGCTGAGGAAAGCAAATTGCCCTCCCCAAAGTGGGTGGGCCCCATTCAATCCATTAAAGGTCTGTGTAGAGTAAAAGGCTGGAAAAGAAAAGAATTCTCACCTATAAGAATATTTAAAAAAATAATAGTTCTCCATCATTAGTAAAACTGAGGTATACTAAAATTAAGATAAGCTTTCTATGGCAAAAGGAAGAATTCTCTTTTTCTGCCTAGCTGTCTTCAAGCTGGGACAACAATCTTCCCTGGCTTTCCACTCAGACTTAGACTGGAACTAATGCCCTTGGCACTTCTCGTTCTCAGGCTATTGGACTTGAACTAGAACTATACCATTTACCAACCGCAGACCTTGGACTTAGCCTTCATAATTGCATGAACTAATTTCTTATAGCAGATCTATCTATTCTAGCTCTATCTCATTGGTCTAGGTGATGCTCTACTTTGGCTCCCTAGAAAAGTTATAGAAAAGGAGTGAGCCATGGCAGGGCTACTTTTAGCTCTCTGGGGAGTCAGAGAATAGGGGCCTTGGAGGCAGGATCGAAGGTGAACTCCGGTCAAGCTGCTGCTGTCTCCTGCTCCCCGGGCTGTAAATCTCTTTGGAACCCTTAGAATTTAGGAGGAAATGAAAGGTTCATGCCTGAGAAGGATGAGCTAACCCTGAGTCTTTGTCCTGAGGGTCTATTATCTTTTTTTTTTTTTTCCCCTACAGGTGAGAATCTTGGGAGAGGGTTTCAGCAGAATATTCATTAGCTTTCCAGGTGCATTTTTAATATGCTGCTATGTCACAGTGTGCATATAGTGGGGATATGGGGAATAGCCTTTGGTCTACTGTACTGTTTTACTTTTATCTTGGGGCTGTCTGGCTTTTAATGGAGTTTTTGTTATTTATTCCCCTGATTTCATCTGCCCTTGGGTTTAGCTTGCACAAAAGGCATGAACTGGGTCTCTGTTCTCTATCTCCCAGATCAGGGAAACTTAAGCTATGTATTGTTTGGTTAAGGAGGAGAGGTACGAGCTGTTCACTCCTAAGTATCCTTGGCTAGAGGAGGTAAATTCTTGGAAGTCACCAGCTGGCTATAAGTTGCTCAAACTCTTTTTTGTTTGATTTTCTTGTCTCAGTTTCTCCACTCTACTTACCCAGGAATTTTTCTAGCTGCTTACCATCCTGCCTCAAACTGACAAAGTTTTCCAGTAGTTATCATTTTAAAACTATTTTCTGCCCCATTCATTTCTTGGAGGTTATGTGTCCATCAGAGTAAGCGGGCAGTTATATAAAGAATTGACTAAATAATAATATGGACTATAATTTTTATATGATGGCTGTCACAGTATTTAAAGTCTGAGTTGAAAGTTGAGTGACCATAATCTTTGAAAATTTCTATGGAATTCAACATATTAAGGCATTTTCTAATCAGGAGCAAATCTATAAATGTTTAAAATTTTGGAATCCCTGTGGATCTGGGACAATAGCCCCTACCTAAAATGGGTAAAGACTAGAAGCCAATCCTAAGTATTACTTTGCCCTCTTGGGCTATTTTTAACCTCAGTTTGCTCCTAGATATAGAGGTGAATAACCTTGTTACCTATTCCTCCATATTAAATGTGCATCCTGACCATCTCTATTTACTCACTAGATTGGCATTTTGAGTTTCTAATCCCTTTCAGATGTTCTGACCACCTTAAAAATTCTTAATAATTCAAGGACATTTCAGTAAAATACTCTGTATGTGCCTATACCCACAGAGTATCTAAGAGGAGAATTCTGTGTTATAGAATGCTTGTTGAATTGAATTAGGCACAGTGGTTAGTTCTTTTGTGGATTGTCTTTTTTAAATTTTTTTAGTTTTTGCAATTTTGTGGACATTTTGTAAAACAGATGGGATATTTCTGTGTCCCCCCAATTTCTGTGGTCCCCAAATTTAGACACTCAAAATTATGTCTAACAAATATCATGCTATGATTTGAGGGTAGCTTGCAGCATTTCTTTAGAATGGCTTAATTTATGAAGTGATATTGATGATAGGAAGTGAGAAAAATTTATTCTGCAAAAGGTTGAAGTCAATAGCATTGTCCCTAAAAGTTAAAGTTCTTAAATGTTTTTCCTTTTATTTGGAGGAACTATTACTTTTTCTTTCATTTCTTCCATGTATGAGACAAGGCCTGTATTTTAGGGGATTCTGACCTGGAAATAATCAAATAAGGTTATTTGCTCCCATAGATGACTAAGTTGAGTAGATGTAGGGAGACAAAATGAAAGAATGATATATGTGGCTTTCTGAGGGCTTGAAGGATAGAATGGGAAGAGTCTGCCTGGAGGGAAGAAGAGAGGAAGAGTTTCACAGGAAAGGTGATGTTTAAACCAAGTTTTAAAGGGGAAAGGACATGCTAGACTGGGAGAGGGACATGAACAAAGTTGAGAACATCTGAAACAGTATAGGCCATTCTGGGAACTGCAACTAGTTCAGTACTGTTGGAGGAGTGTGTGTGTGTGTGTGTGTGTGTGTGTAAGGATATTGGTGATAAGAAAAGCTATAACAAGAAAGGATATTGGAGATATAAGCAAGGGTGAAATCATAGAGGGCAGTGTGTTACACTGTTACAAGACAATGTAACTTTATTTTGTAGGTGATGTGGAGCCCTTGGGTTGTTGACCTCTTAATATTGTCCTGTCCTTGGAATGGACTTTCACCAAGAGCCTAGCAGCCTTAAGCATGTAAGGGTCAGGATGGCCTTGAAAGAGCTCATAGTAAGCAAAGCAAGAGATGGACTATGTATGCATTTTATGTCACTGTTTGTTTTGGGGTGAGTTGAGGTTACTCAGGTTTAGACTTTTGAAACTTTGGCATATTTCTTTCTCATAGGGCTAAAACTGTGGGACAGGACCACCATATGGCATAACATTACTGTGAGTGGAATTTGTTGCAGATATATAAGCATTCCAAGAAGCAATTTAATTAGTGCTTCTAGAGTACCTATGCTTGGATGCTATGCAAGAGCTTGGAAGTGTCATTGTGGAGTTCTTTTGTCATCTTCCCATCTTCATGTTTCAATGAAACATCAGCAATTTCTCTTGTCATCTACTTTAAGCTATCTATTGTGTAACCCTGTTCATGATTTAAAAGGGTACTTTGTTTGGTACTATATCCATTTATAATTTAAGGTGTCTGATATCACAATTTAGTCTTTGATGTGTATAGGAAAGCATAAAGAGTTCAAACATCAAATATTCAAAATAACTGTTTCAATTAGTTTTCTGGTGAACTTCAGAGCAAATAATTAACTCACTGTCCCCAAGAGAGCACACTGATTCCAGTCTGTGCTCTAATAAGACATATAGCTCTAAATTCACCAGGGGGCAGGAAAAGGAACATGTCATGGTAATCTAGTTCCCTCAGTTAATCATGCACATTGTGAGCTTCTTAAAGCGCTTGATATAATAAATACTTGTCTCAGGAAAAATCAGGCAGGTAAATTTTTAACAATTTAGATTATGAATTACCTGGAAGCAGCTTCATTTTTCTTTTATTACAGTGATCCATTTTGCTTATCTTAACTAGGCTCATAAACGAAGAAGGCATCTGAGATATTCTGTCCTTCAAGCTAGTTAACCCTGACCCTATGCCTGGTTGGTGAAATTCCACTAACAAGAAGTCTTCACTGAGTGTTCTGATTATCTATTGCTGCTTAGCACACTATCCCCAAACTTGGTGGCTTAAACTACTTTTGTTTTGAAGGCCAGGAATGCAGGCCCTGCACAATGGGCAAACTCATCTCTGTCCCCAGGGTCTAGGATGACTCACATAATTGGAGGCTGGAACAGCTGGGGGCTGGTAGGGCATATTTCTCTTTATGTAGTCTGAGGACTTCTCCATGTGGCCTTCCCATGTGATCTCTCTAGCATATGGGGCTTACAGTAGCAAGACTTCTAACGCAGTGAGTGGTTCAGGGTTCTAGGAATGAGTTTCAAGACACCAGGATGGAAGTTGCAAGGTCTCTTATAACTTGGCTTTGAAGTCATGTAGTATCACTCTGTCATATTTAGTTATCCCTCAGGGACAGCCCCATCCAGCAGGGGAGGGGCCTACATAAAGATATGAGCGTTTGGTAGCATGAATCAGTGGGTGGATGGATAGGGGGCATCTTGGACAACACCGAGTCATTACTGATCTAGAAAGTCTCACTTCTTCAATTCACTCTCCTAACTTCTGACAAATGAAGATGAGCTAGTTTTCCCCCAGGCATCACTTTTACCCACCATACCTAGCTCACTTCTTCTAGAACATTCTTTTCATGGGCCACTGAAGTGACTTTTTAAAAACTTCTATCTGATCAAGACTGTGTAAAGCTTTTTGGTGGCTTATTATTGCTCTTAGGATGAAGACCTTCATTCAGCTAATATTTATTGAGTATTCACTCTATTCCAAGCAATATTCCAGGGCCCAGGGATCATACAGTGACAATTGACAGAAACTTCTCCCTTCGTAGAGCTTGCATTCCTCTGTGTGTGTGTGTGTGTGTGTGTGTGTGTGTGCATAAAACAAAGTAAATAAGTACAGTTATTTACTGTGATGTTTTAGGGTTGAAAATTAACCATGTTCAAGACTATAGGCAATTTTATTATTTTTAATAGGACAGTTGTTTTATTGATAGAAACAATGGACTAGTAATATTAATTCAGATAAGGTCAGAAAAAATGCTATGTATGGAGAAGGAAGAATCCATAGGTAGAACAGGTTTAAAGATGGGTTTAATTTGGGCGTGTTAAATAAATCTTTAACATGACCTTCAAGGACATATCCTGACCCCCAACCCAGTATCTTTATGTTTTAATCTTACTGACCTTCTCTCTTTTCCTGGAAACCCATGCCTCTGGGTTTCCCTTTAGGGCCTTTCTCACATTTTGCCCTCTGGCTGGGATACCTTTCCCAATCCCCCATAGCTAATTATTTCCTAGTCCTTCAAGTTCAGCTCAACTATTGCTTAACAAAGCTTTCCAGACCTCTTTTTTTTTTTTTTTTTTTATTTAATTTTATTGTTGTATTACATCCATCCCCTTTTTGCTCCCCTCTGTCTCCAGACCTCTTTAACTATAGGCTTATGTTCCTATAACAAACACCCTGAAAGTATTGTTTAATATCTGAGGTTACTTCTGCAAGAGTGTATTCTATGTGGGGAGAGAGATTGTTCTTAGTCACTCAATCCCCTTTTCCCCAATGCCTGCCTGGTGCTTGGAACCTGGTAGTACTCAATACTTATTACAATTATCTTCTGTATTCACTCAAAGATGATAACATAATTACCCTACAGTCTTATTATTATTATTTAAACCAGATAGACTGAAACCACTTCCTTAATACAGAGTTATCGGAAGGATAGAAACTGGGTTGATGGCTCCAGAAATCATCTCAAATGCCTGAGGATTCATTTTTATTATTAGCAGGGCCCTATTTTATTCATATCATAGTCAGACTGCCCAAGGATTTTATCCATTCGCAAACCCACTGAAGTGTTCAGTGGCAGATCAGCTGGTAAAGAGAGGGAGTCACTGGTATTTCCCACACTCTGGACTACCATTTTCTAAAGTCTTATACTTTCCCATGTATGGCAGCATTTACATCATATTTCTGAAGAGCTTATGCCATTTCCATGATAAGAGATACTGATTCACGGCTAGTGAAATGCCATTTCAATTCTTTGCTACCTTTCATGGAGAATATTTGTAGAAGTGACTTTCCAGCACAGAAGGTGAGAAGGAAAACGGAAATGTCTGAGAGACAGAAGGCAGTTTATTCCAGCATGTATTTGGTAGCCTGCGCTATAACTGTACTGATGAAAGATACACCCTGAAAAATTCTCAGAATCATACAGGAAGAGTAAAGGTGTAAAACGAGAATGAATGTACTGGGTGAGACAGTGCATTTGGAAGAAGGTTTATATTTTTAGTTACTGGCATTTTATATTCCTTTTTAAAAGATTTTATTTATTATCTTTAGAGAGAGGGGAAGAGAGGAAGAGAGGGAGAGAGACATCAGTGTATGGTTGCCTTTCACCTGCCTCCAGCTACGGACCTGGCTGGAGACCTGGCTTGCAACCTGGTTATGTGCCCTGGCTGGGAATTGAACCAGTAATCTTTTGGTTTGCAGGCTGGTGCCTTATCCACTATGCCATCAGCCAGGGCCTAGTTACTTATATTTTAAAAGTTTAGATTTAATTATTACCAATAGATACACTTATCTTTATTAAATAGTATAGTAAGGTTTTCTGGGATGAGCAAGAAAAATATTTGGGGATGTGACTTTTGTTCTGAAAACCTCTCTAGAAATCTCCACAGGCATTTTAAATTAACATTATGGCATTAACCAGAATAAATCCTCTTGCAGAGCTAAGCTACAGGCAGGGGTCCTCTTTGCCTCTTCCAGAGAATTGGACTACGACAGCAGCGACTGCTTTCAGGAAAATATGAAGTGGGCAGAGATAGTCACTTGATGCTCCTCCAATGCGAAGCAACCTTCAGGACGATGCCCTCTCTGAAGATTTTTACCATTCTTGTCTTCCTCCCACCTGAGCTTCCCCGGGATGTTAACACCTCATTTACAATTCTGTGATGACTATGCTTTGTAAAGGACTTTGGCATATCATGGGTCACTAATGCAGGATCTTTGGGTGGGGGATAATGGCCCCTGGTAACACTCCAGAAATCTTATCATGCAGGCAAGTTAGGTTAGTAAGGTAGGTCCAGGAGACAGTTCTTCATCTCCCATCTTCCCAGTTTTCCGTTGCACCTATCACCCAACTTCTGATTTCTCAGTACTCTGCTTCCTTCACCTGCTAGCACTCCCTTTAGCCTTTTGCTTCTAGTTGTCCATGCCAGGAAAACTTGGGAAGGAGGTGAAATTGTCCCTTTGGGATGTATCTGCCAAAATTCTTTTGGTGGAAGATGACTGAAACTTCTAACTTAAACAAACATAAAAATGGAGCTTATTGGTTCATTTAACAAGAAAGTCCGAAGGATGAAGGCATAGCTTCAGGCAGGCAGGGTTTCCAATAACTGGTCAGGTTCCCGTGGTGCTGGGTTCAGATATGAGCTCTGCACAGCAACAGTCTCAAACATGGCTTGCAATATCAGGGTGGGCGAGGCCCCCTCCTTCCCTCCCACTGTAGGTGCCCCCAAAGACCTGACCATCCAGGGTGACAAAATATTTTGATTAACCAGGTGGGGTCACACAGGTGGGGAAGTCCCCAGAGAAGGAAGTCAGGGCCAACTGTGAATGATGCTGTCTCCATGCTGAGCTCTACAGGCTGTGTAAAGTCCTCTGCTGGGCAGGAATTTTGACAATAGTTCATCACCACAATGAGTTTTTCTACCTAGCTGTCTAATTCTGAGACTCCCAAGGACAGATAAGTGGATGTTTTGGGGGAATTAAATTTCAGCTAAAAGTAAGGAGGAACTTTTTTTTTAAACCCTCACCAAAGGACAAGCTTATTGATTTTAGAGAGAAGGGGGAGGGAAAAAGAGAAATATCAACTAGATAGCCTTTTGTACACACCTTGACCAGGGACCTAACCTGAAACCTAGGTATGAATCCTGACCAGGAATCAAACCCACAATATTTTGGTTTCCTGAATGAGCTCCAACCCACCGAGCCACACCAGCCAGGGCAATAAAGAACTTTTTACAGTCCTTAAGAAGGGTCTAAAGACAAACTGTCTTAAAAACGGGGGCTTCCATGTCACTGGTTTTTAAACAAGGAAATGCTGTCCACATATAGGATATTTGAAGAGTAGATTTGCACAAAAGCTAGGAGTGCAAATACAGACAGGATTGCCACATCCTGGCTGAACAGGTTTGAAGCTTGAGTCAGGGAAGTATATAGGTTCTGCCACACATTTTTCTTAAGTTCTTAAATTTTTTCTTTTTCTTTTTTAAGATTTTATTTATTATTTTTAGAGAGAAGGGAAGGGAAAGAGGCAGAGAGGGAGAGAGGCATCAATGTATGGTTGCCTTTCACCTGCCTCCAGCTACAGACCTAGCTGGAGGCTTGCAACCTGGTTATGTGCCCTGGCTGGGGAATCTAACCAGCCACCCTTGGGTTTGCAGGCTGGTGCCTTATTCACTGTGCTACCAGCCAGGTAAATTTTTTCTTTTAATTTATTGATTTTAGGGAGAAAAGAGGGAGGAGAAAAGGATAGAGATAAAGATAGATAGAGAGAGACATTAACATTGCTTTGTTTTTTCATTTATTTACTCATTCATTTATTTCTTGTATGTCATCCCAACCTGAGATTATACCTGCAATCTTGGCTTATGGGGACAACTCTATACACCTGAACTACCCAGCCAGTGCTGAAATTATTTTCTTTTTCTTTTTTTTTAGAATATTTTATATATTATTTTTAGAGAGAGGGGAAGAGAGAGGCAGAGAGGGAGAGAAACATCAATGTATGGTTGCCTTTCACCTGCCTCCAGCTATAGGCCTGACTGGAGACCTGGCTTACAACCTGGTTATGTGCCCTGGCAGGGAATCGAACCAGCAACCTTTGGGTTCGCATGCAGCCTGGCACCTATCCATTCTGCCACTATCCAGGGCTGAAATTCTTAATTGTTGACTCTGAAAAGATTCTTGAAATGGTTTTTCCCCTTTTCCACCTAGTTTAATTGAGATGTAATTGATGTTAACATTGTAAAAATGGTCTCACAAAAATTTTCATATACACATAAAACACCAAATGTATTTTAGTTTTATAAGTTATGTTTAAAAGTTTTCTTTTGAAATGGATTTCCATCTGTTTAGCTTTCACATTTTCAATTTATTTCTTTAGTAAAATATAATATGTAAACATCCAATACATGTTTACATATTACGATCTTCTGTAATATAATTTTTTGTGAATGCATTTTCATTTTAATGTGAATGTCATCAAAAAGTTGTGAAGTTTCCTCCAAGTTATAGCCTTTAATTATTTTCCATGAGTTAAAACTGAGAAATTGACATATGGGTTTTTGCATTATATATTTAATTAACCAAATCAGATACTTTATGTAAATATCTGTATTGAATAAATAGTATTTTCGTGCTATCAAAACTATATGTTTTGAGAATTTAGAGTTCAATTGGTAATGAGGAGAAATAGTCATTTTTTCATAAAAACAAAACCCTTGCACAATTTGAGATGTATCAGTCTATAGGAATTTAGAACCCGCAGACTAGATTCAGACACCTAGATTCAAAGCAAATGCTTATCCTAGCTGTGAGGCTTAAGGATGCTAACAATTGTTTCACATGTTTTCAACTTTGTAAAGTGTTGACAGTAGAAGTAGCTGCCTTTTAGGACTGTGGCAAAATTTTAAAAAGATGATGGAGGCAGAGAATGTATCACGTAGTAACAGCTCAGCCAACTCTTAGCTGTTGTAATGTTATTATTTTCTACTTAATAATATCCATAGATGTGAACACAGCTATGTGCCAGGGAAAAAGTTCATTAGCTCTGTCAGTCATCAACAAATAGCAATTGTAGTTGTTCATGGTCACTGCATTTTTGAGCTTGATCATTCACTTTGTTTGAACTTTGGAGTTCAAGCAGTAACTCCTTCCTCTCCCAAGTGCAACAATTGTTAGGGTGCAAAAACCCTGGTATTAAGGTTAGGATATGACAGAAACTAAATAAGGGAGAATTTTAGCAATGTAAATGTGATAAAAGGTGCATGGTATAGGCAATTATGGAATGTGATGCGGAAGGTAAAAGACTGGTTCCAGCAACGTGGAGGAAGTGCCATCTCCTTCAGAAAGAGACAAGGGCAGGTAGTTAAGTAGCACTAAACCTTAATGTGTGGCTATATTATAGAGAAAGAAAATTGGAAGCTAGGACTAATCCTGAGGCAGTGTTTTAAAGAACAATTGAGAACCCCCAATAAACCCACACATATATGAGCAATGAATTTTAGACAAAGGAACCAAAGTAGACAAAACCTCTTTAATAAATGATATTGGAAAAATTGGAAAGTCACATGCAAAAGAATGAAGCTATCTGAGGCCATACGCAAAAATTAACTCAGAAGGGATTAAAACCTTAAATATAAGACCTGAAACAGTAAAATACATAGAGGAAAACATAGGTGTTAAAATTATGAACCTTGTTCTCAGAGAGGTTTTTGTGAACTGGACCACAAAGGCAAGGGAAGTAAAAGCAAAAAGAAATGAATGGGACTACATCAAACTAAGAGGCTTCTTCACAGCAGAATAAACCATTAACAAAACAAAAATGCAGCCAACTGAATAGGGGGAGATATTTGCATATAATACCCCCAATAAGGGGCTAATATCCAAAATATATAAAGAATTCATACAACTCAACAACAAAAAACAAACAATCCAATTAAAAAATTAGCAAAACACCTGAGCGTATACTTCTCCCAAGAAAGCGTACAAATTGCCAACAGTTATATGGAAAAAAAGCTCAAATTCACTAGCTATAAAGGAAATGCAAATAAAAAACATGAGATATGCCTCACACTTGTTAGAAGACTATTCCAAAAAGAAAGAAATAATAAGTGTTGGAGAGGATGTGGAGAAAAAGGAGCCTTTATACATTGCTGGTGGAAATGTAGACTGGTACAGCCACTATGGAAAACAGTATGGCAATTACTCAAAAAATTAAGAATAGAGCAACCACATGACCCAGGAAACCCTCTTCTGGGGATTTGCTTCATAAATTTGAATATATATCATAGGATATATGCACCCCTATGTTCATTGCAGCATTATAAACATAGTGGCAGCTAAGACATGGGAACAATATGGGTGTCCTTCAATGGATAAATAAAGAAGATGTGGTATGAATATATATATAAATAATTATTGAATACTACTCAGCCATGAGAAAAGATGAAATACAACAATTTATGATGACATGGATGGATCTTAATTGAGAGTATTATGCTAAGTGAAATAAATCAGATGGAAAAAGACAAGAACCATATGATATGGGGAATAAAACAGAGTAATAAACAAAATTAATAAACTCATAGACACAGGGAGCAGAATGGTGGTCACCAGAGGGGAAAGGGGTTGGTATGAGGATGAAGAAGGTAAAAGGGGTCAAATATATGTTGACAGGAGAAGATGACTTTGGCTGGTGAATGCACAATGCAGTATACAGAGGATTTAGTATAGAATTGCACACCTTAAACTCACATAATGTGCTTGAATAATATTCCCCCAATAAAGTTAAGTTAAAAAACCAACGAAATGATTAAATCGGAATGGCTGTGAAGGGGCTGCCTGGTTCCAAAAGCATGTGAGGTTGCCGAAAGAGTGCTTTCTATCAGCTGAATATTTGCGGTTCTAATACTGTCTGAATACCTAAAACTGAACACAGGAAAAAGCTAGTGATGGAGAGTTGATTTCTGTACAATAAGGCTTTTTAGGTTAAGCCCTTACTCTGTTCTGTACCACTTTCAACTAATGGGAGTTAAGTAGTGTACCCACAAAGGTGCCAAGGGGTTTCCCTCAAATCTGCCTCAACAGTTTCAATGTAGATGTAACTGGTCAATTTTTGAGAAAAAAGAAAGATGATAGATTATGTGTCATCAAGAAGGAGAAGGCTATGACTGGCTTTACTGTTTTGAAGGACTGTTTTATGCACTCACTTCGAGAAAATGCATCTCAGAACAGAAAACTTCAACCCCTGTTAGTTTGAAGTTACAAATCTGTGGATTTAATTAGAACATTTCAGAATCTATCCTGTCTTAAGGAAGAGGAGCTTCTGTATGATCTAAACTGTCTTATTTAGGTCATTTCCTTTGGAATTATTTCTGTATTCTGGTAGGGCAAAAGTACATTTACCATTTTGAGTAGGCAAAATAGTTTGTTCTTGTATTATTATTGATTAATTATTGTATTTTTCCATATGAACAACTAGAATCTACTTTTGCCCTACTCTGTTATTGGGAATGACATAGGAAATACAGTTTTTGAAATATGTCTTGACACACCACAGAACTAGAACTTTTTGCTTGGTTATAGGATGTGAAAGGAGAAATGTCATAAAATAATAATTATAACATAATACATTTTATACAATTTAACTTTACTCTTTTTCTTTGTTCAATTGATTTTATTTTACATGATGAAACAAATTAAATAACGTTTTTTAAAGGTCCTGGAATTTCCTCGACAAGTCTACATGTCAAAGGTATTATCAAAACATCTTTTCTTTGTTTTAAATGATTCATAGATTTTTCAGGAGTGGAAGTAAGATATTGAGGCATATGAGACACACTCAGTGACTAATTTAACAGGATGGGAAAGACAAAGAGGTATGGTAAAACTCAATTTCCTTTTTAGAAAATATAGCTGAAAACATTTTAATTACTGCACTTGTTTTAACATATTCCACATATACTTTGCTACTGTTCCCTCCAGGAGCTTGAAACATTTTAGATAATAGATAATTTTATAATGCAGATATAATATAGGTCAAGTAGATAAAAGCTTAATGCTATTCTTCATATAACATAATAAAAATTCAACAATTACTCACTATCCTGAAAGTTCAAAGTCACAATTATGTTAAGATAACTATTGGAATGACTAAAAACTGGATTATTGTGAAAAGGGTTACACAACTTCAGAAATAATGCAGTAGTTCAATATAAACGTGTCACTTGGAATTTCCTGTGTCATAACTTCTTGCTAAAGCCAGTCTTTTGGAACCTATTCAAATTCCTCTTCCTCACATCCCTTCTTTCCTGGGAGTTGCCAGGACGCCTCACTTGTCCTCAGAAACGAATCCAGTCAGCTCACTCAGGAGTAACCTCAGCCAGTTCATCTCTTCTTCCTTTGGCTCTTACTCCAGCATCTGCTGCCCAAGTGTCTGCTGTTGACTCAGCTGCCAGAATGAGCCTGCAGAGGGACCACTTCCCCTGGCAATAGCTGTGTCCTGTGGGGTGTGGTGGCACCTGCCAGGTGCTACTCTCCCTCTGTCAGTGCTGCAGTGCCCCACCAAAGAGCCCCGCACTGTTGTGTTCCAGAAGCCCTGCACTTCATTCCATGCAGAAATGAGGAGCGTGTTTCATGTTGGAACCGATGTCATCAGAGTTTGCCTCCCATGCTACACAGGGTTTTAACTGAAACAGCTCTGTCAGCTTTGTGCCTGACAGCTCCCCCATGCCCAACCTCCTTCTCCAGGTCTGACACAAGTGCCCTGGAAGCAGAGCCTTCAGATAGTTTCTCCTGATCTTGCCTCTATAGATGGTCATTTCTAATATTACTTCCTTCTATTGAGAGTGTATGATGCAGGGTGAAAGCAAACAACTCAAGGTCTATTCTTTTAGGACCAACAGCACAAAGAGGAGAATGCCCATTTTGGGGGTCCTTACTTTACAAAATTTGATTGATTTTTTTCTTTTTAAAACCTTCACCTGAAGATGTGTTTATTGGTTTGAGAGAGAGAGAGGAAAGGGTGGGGCATCAATGTGAGAAACATCGATTGGTGCCTCCCATACATGCCCCAGCTGGAATCAAACCAGTAATTTAGGTATGTGTCCTGACTAGGAATCAAACCCACAGCCCCTTGGCGTACAGGCCCAACTGAGCTGCCTGGCCAGAGCTCGTGACTGATTTTTTGAAATTGGATTCTCTTACTTGGGAGCAGAAACCTGAACATTCACAAGGAGTACTCCTACTTTATATTCATTAAATATTATGTACAACTTCACCCAATTATTAATTCCAAATCAACAAAGGTTAGGTTAGTGAGATTTACCTTATTGTTATTCATCTGAGAAATTGGGCTACCTCAAATTTTTGTCTTGAAGGTTGTATTAGCCTTTGTTGAGGTCCCTTACTGTTAGAGCGGCTGGTCCGTGTTATGGAAATCTTTGCTGTACCTCTGAGATGAGCAGGTGGTCAGAGTTTGCCCAGCAAAGCAGATGAGAGCCAGCCTCTGCTGCAGATACCTGTGTGCTTGAATCCTGCTTCTCTCTATGGTATCTGTGTGTCTTTGAATGGTGGAACTTCTTTGCATCTGTTTTCAAAATATAAATAAGAATAATTATACCAGTACTACCTCTTCATTAGGTTGTTTTGAGGACTAAATGGCTTTGAAACTTGTAAAGTTTAAAACAGTACCTGGGTTATAGCAATCTCTCAAGTGTTAGCTATTGCTAGTCTGTACCAGTCCATTAATTTTATTTACAGAGGGAATTTCCTTTTGATAGCAACATGCTGGGAGAAATGCTTAGATCAGTGGTTTTCCAATTTGGCCTTGCATCAGAATTATCTAGAAGCCTTGTTAAAACCTCACCTTCAGAGTTTATGATTCAGTTGGTCAGGAATGACATTGAGAGGGGTCCTGAGAATTTGCATTTCTAACAAGTTCCTGGCTAATGCTGATTTCACTGGCCCAGACCACACATGTAAGATTCTCAGGCAGCACCTGAGATCCCACAAGAGGCAAGGAAGGTAAACTTGCACTGAGTCTTAGTTCATAGTGCAGGAATTTAGAGCTGGCCTTTGTGACAGGTGGGGAACTGGAGGGCACATTAGAGAAAGCAGCCACATGAGCTAGGAGGAAGAAATGGCACAACCTAGGGGCACCTCAGAATTTGGGGTAAGGACTGGGTATTCTGGTCACTACCAAACAAACACAATAAGCAGTTCAGAGAGCAGGTTGGACAAGGAAGTACCTGAAATTGAACACAGCCAGGAAGACAAAGTCTGACAAGTAAAGTTTCTTCTTAGTTATGTGTTTTCTCACAGCTTCCTCTCCAACCCCATCCCCACCCCCCACCCCCAAAAAGGAAAAACCAAATAGGACACATCTGGCAATTAAATGTAGTGACTTAACTTCTTTTCAAAAAGTGTCATTATATTGATAATGGCTTCTTAAAATCAGTCCTATCTTAGAAGTGAAGCAATAATAAAGAAAAATTCTTGGAACAAATTTAATCCTTTAGATTTGATTTTATTTATAAAACCTCTTCTTGAATTCCTTTTATTTTTTCCCCTCTCTTTAATTTGATTGCTATTCAATTGTGCCTTAGACAAATGGCACGACTTTTCTTCACAGTGACTATTTCGTAGTGTGGTGCAGGAACAGCTCTCTAAAAGCTACAAGGCAACCCTGGCGTTCTTGACTTGATGCCATTGAAAGTCACAAAGTTAGGAAGGTAAGGAAAGCTTGTGTAATTCGGGAACAATTTGTTGGGACTGAAGCAGGAAGCAGAAATATCATCATCTTTTCATATCAATGTTAATGTCTCAAGGTTGGAAAGAATAAAGGCCTTTGGGATTTTTTAATTGAATAAGCATGGAAGGCAGAGAGGATATTTGTTTATGCCACCCCAAGTGTCATTTAGATGAATGATCTTGTTCCCATGAGAAATGCTTTTTGATCAACAGCATATTTTCATAGGTATGTTTCTCAACCCATTGGCAATATGTTTGATAAATATCTTTTAATATTAAGGAAGTCAGATATCTTCTCTGGGTGGCGTAAGGTCCCCCTGATCATTTTTCCTTCTTGTTTTTAATGTCTGATCCCGCTAATGTAACAAAAGCACAAACATTAATGTACCAAGGGAAATAGAAACCCATGCCTTAAAGCCATTTATTGAATTTGATGATACCAATAGAATACTTTTATCATCTACCATCTATTTTCTTTCTATCTACCTACTTACCTATCTATCTACCAATCATCTATCTAAACTTGTGCCAAAATTTATCTTATTGCAACTCTCCTTTTGTGTAATGGCGGGGCAGTAAGATGCTGTGGTAGATGTATCCCACCATGCACCAGTGAACTGTATTATACTTTTCAGAACAATGGTAAAAATAACATTGCTTTTTAACTTTTTGCTGGGGGATTTCTTTTAATGTAATTAGAGAATTTTAGAATTTGGTAGAATAAAAGTTTTTCAATGATGTCAAAATGACACCCGTGCTGTTGGCATTATCAAACCATGCAGAGACCACAAAGCACTGTGGCTAGGGCCTCATTAACACTCCTGGAAATGACTATGAGAACCCAAAAGGTTCCGTGTAAGTAAATGTGAAATGTCAGTGTCAAGTTGGCAGCGCAGTTTTGTAATTAAAATACGGACGGCTTTGTTGGTGCTTCTGCAATGTGTCTTAAGATTTTTTGCTAGTTTTGCTGCTATTTTTATGTTGTGAACCGAGACTTCACGGTGACGTTTCTCAAGTTGCATGTCCTTCTTGTGTCACAGCAATAGGCAAACAGTCAAAATCCAAGCACCTTTTTCAGATCTGTTGCACCACTAGTTGTGAACTTTGCTTAGCTGGTAACATAGACTTAACATCAGCCTGAAAGGTATTTATGTATGTATGTATGTATGTATGTATGTATGTATGTATTTACATTAAGTCTGAAGTAGGTAGTTGCTGCTGTTGGATTAGCAGCTCAGGAATTTGCTTGCTAACATCTCTGCAGATCTTTCAGACTTTCCCTCAGGGTCTCAAGGTGGCTGCTGGAGCTTCAGCTGTCATGTCCTCTTGCCGTTAACAGGACAGACGAAGGGCAGGGGGATAAAAAGGGACTTCTCAGATGCTCCACTAAGAACTTTTATTTTTGTTTCATAGGTTGTTCTTTAAAGGAGATTAGGAAATGGAATGTTTCAGTTGCTGCTAAGGAAGAAGTGGGCTGCAATCTCTGCCACATTTGGAGAGTGTGTACGAGTCTCTGTATTCTGGCCCAGTATTTTCCCGGAATACTGCACTTCAGACCATCACTCAGACTTCTCCGCCTTTGCTCATGTTATCTACTGTTTCAGCCTGGCTGCTCCACAGCACTTAATAAGTTGGCTGCCACTGTGGGCCATTGGAGCATGACCGCATGGGAACACATCCTGGATTTATCAAAGATGAAGGAGCTGATGCATCTGTGCTTATCTGTTTTTAGCCATTGGTTGAGAGCTGTTCCCTGGCAGTTATTTCCTTGGCCTTTTGGATCAGCATGGCCAGACATGCAGTATTGAATTTGATGATACCAATAGAAGTTAGAGCAGTTTTCTCTAACTTCTGAGAAAGTCCTCCAGAGAGAGACTCAGATCCCGGCAATGGGAAGTCAGTCAGGGCCAAGAGGTGTGGGTGGGCACTTCCTGCTCCTGCTCCACCCACCCTATTTGTGAACCTCGGAATCTCCTTTCCTTGCTTCTATTGGTCTGAAGAACACCTAACCCTGTGAGGAGTTACTTACATGATACCTCCGTTTTCTACCCCTGCATGACAAACTGCCATGAATTTACTTCCTTAAACCTAAATTCATTTATTAGCTTACCATTTTTTGTAGTGTTACGGACACCTGGGTGGGCTCAGCTGGGTTCCTGTGCTCCGGGTATCAAAAGGCTGCCCAGGCTATTTGCAGCTGAGGCTCTGGGAAGGAATCTATTTCAGGCTCATTCAGATTGTTGGCAGAATTCAGTTCCTTGAGGTTGTAGGACTGAAGTTCCCATTTTCTTGCTGGTTGTCAGCTGGGAGCTGCTCTCAGCTTCTAGAGGCTGCTCACCTCCCTTCTCATGTGGGTCCATACATCTTTAAGCCAGCAATGACACATTTTATCTCTCTCATGCTTCTAATATCTTAGACTTCCTCTTCTGCCACCAACCAGAGTTCTGCTTTTAAGGGCTCATATGATTTGATCTAGCCCATCTGGATAATCTCCCTATTTTCAGATCAACTGTATTGCAGGATAACCTAATCATGGCAGTGATATCTCATTATATTTATAGGTTCTAGGGACTAGGACACAGAATTTTGGGCAGGGTTATTCTCACCATTCTACCAAACAGATGAAAACTTTTTTTGCGTAAAACCTCCTTTTCCACCTTCGCCTGCTCCCTATGCCATCAAACCTTAAATTCCCATTGTACTCTCTGTTCTTTTATCAGAGCACATAGAACTCATTATTGCATTAATTATTATGCCAGAAGGCAAGCTTCAGAATCATATGGTGAGGGTTCAAAAATGATCTTGTTCTTTAAGACTTTGAGCTAAATGCTAACTTCTCCAAAATTTAATTTTACTTAACTATAAAACAACTTTGCGAGATTGTTGTGAAATTTAAAGGAGATAGTATATGCTAGCCACTTAGTATAGCATTTGACACATCATATAGATGTCCTTCCTAAATGTTAGTTTTCGCTTTTTCATGTGCTTATCTGCTTACTGTTTCTTCACCATAAACCTGTAGACAGTGCGAGTTGTTTTTGCATATCTGAGCTTCTAGAGTTTTAGCATAGTCCCTGTGTTCCTTCATGGATTTCAGTATTTTTGAATGAATGAATACATTATCTCTTTGCCTATTTCCTTATCTAAAAAAATGAGAGTATAAATATATTTCATCAATTTTCAGAGTCAGTTGTTAAGAATACATAGGGCAGTCAATAGGAATGCATTTTGCTAAATATAAAACAATACCTTGAAGGTGTGAGATATGTTTGATGAACTCAGTGGTTGATAAAGGCAGAGGAGTGAAAAGGCATTTGTGGTTTGTTAGTGATTCTCATACAGCCATTGGTTACCTTTCCAGTTGTGGGGAGTTGGTTCTAATTCACCAATTTGCTATACCCGATTTTGCTAAGTAGGATTTTTTTTTCAGGCTAGGATTATGAAGATCAAACCACGTGATATATAAATTCATGTGCTTTATTTAAAAAAATATTTTATTTATTTTTAGAGAGAGGGGAAGGAAGAGAGAAAGGGAGAGAAACATCAATAAATGGCTGCTCCTCACCATTCCCAAACCAGGGACCTGGCCCGTAACCCAGGCATGTGCCCTGGCTGGGAATAGAACCAGTGACCACTTGGTTTGCAGGCCAGTGCTCACACACTGAGCCACAGCAGACAAAGCTAAATTCATGTATTTTCAATGGATCGAAGACTCTTGAGTGCATAAAATACAAATAAAGGAATAAATGTGTTATTTTTAAAATCAGTAGTGAAGGATTAAAATAAAGATAAGTTAGAAAGATAATTTAACGTTAAGGAATACAGAAGATTGTACATGTGAATTTGACTTAGAGTAACTTATTGACAGGTTAGAGAGAGTTTTGTTTCAAGGGGATCTAAAAGAAGATGCTAATACTGGTGAAGGTGATTACTACATAAATTGGTATCCATAGGCCTAACCTGGTCAGTGATTTAACTATATGCTGTCAGATTAATTTAGTCAAACTGCCTGTCAATTAAATTCATTTTAATGAATGAGTCCCACCATTAACAATGCTCTGTTAATTGAAAATATTACCCATAGTAGGATGTTATTACATCAACTCTTCAATTAAGACTAAACGGTGGAAACTATTTTGTATGCTAATTCAGGCCAGGATTTTATTGTCCAAAAACATCATCATTAGATCATTCCCTGTCATCATATTTTTCCAGTGTTCAGTGGATGCGCTTTATAGTTCATCTGGAAAATTCAGGCACAATTTCTGCTTTCCCTGGGCAGCAGCGCAGACACATACTTCCCCAGGTGCTTCTGTGATTTGTGAAATTATTTATAAACAGGAATTCTGAGAGAAAGTGTGAAGGGCCTGTCAGATTTGAACTCTGCCCAAGTTATTTCTTTTGTGAGGGGTTTAGATAGTTGCATTGTCAGTTACTGGAAGGATGTGGAATAGATCCTGCCTTGAGAAGCAGAATACTTTGAGCACAATAATAGTGAAAGATATTTTGGAATGAAAAGTACACATCTATTTAGGGATACTGTATCTTACTTTTTTAAAAATGAAATACATATTTTTGGAAACCCAAGGATGAGTAGCAATTTATGTAGAGGGGAGCTTGTGGAGAACAAACAAAAGTGGTTAGTTATTTTCCTCACATTTACAGGACAAGAAATGTGTTTTTTAAAGAGTGACAGATAATGCCTTTCATGAGGACAACTTGCCTATTTTTGTTACATGGAAACTTTAGTTTTCCAGCTGTAATGGGGATTTCCTGCCATTTGGAATTAAAGTCTCAAATCCTTGTCCAGTTATGCACCCCCATTAACTAATAAGAGATATGGAAGTAACTCATTCCATACAGTGCAGAGAACATTTTTTCCTTCATTGTATTCTAGGCTCAGTAGTTGATTGAGAAAATTTTTTTTGAACTAAGGTGTTATCAAAAATGTGTGTGTAGTTTATTCTCAGTTGAAATTTTACAGAAGGAGAGAGAATTAATAATGGTAAACTACTATCAACTAATTAATATTCTTCCTTTTTCAAGTGCTTAATGTGGATTAGACCAGCTGATAGTATTTCTTATGTCATGTTACACCATTATCATCAATCCAGGCAAACCTTGTTATAAGTTTTATTTTTTTTTTAATGATTAACTTTATCTTTAGTCTATCCTTAAATTAATTAATTCTTACACAAAGTCTCCAGTATTTTGCATTTACTTAGATGTCTGTGTATGCTTTTGAAAATTTTGTGGTTTTGTGTGTGTTGTAATGTGTACAGTTATATATTATTCACAGTTATATTGCTATATAAATTTCATTGTGTTTCACTCAATATTAACATTGAGCTGCAGCCATGTTGCTGTATTACTTCTGACTACTGTATATTTTCCCATTGTGCACATTTTATTTTTTATGGACTTCCATTCATGAAACTGTATATTTATTTATTCCACAGAATAATGACTTATAAACCCTCTCTATTCTGACTTAATATGAAATTTATATTACCTGTTTAAAAAACATTTATTTTGCTTAGAATAAATTCATTTTTCCAAGTATTCATTTGTTTGGCTTTTTTAGTACATTAGAATTTTAGTTTGCAGTTGCAACTTAAGCTGCTTTAATTTTATTTCTTTCTGCACTTACACTTTTCTACCTGGCAATTTTAGATACCCCCGGGTTTTATATTGAATTTTCTGTCTCACTGTGATAATCAGTATCACTGAACCATGGACATAGAACTAAGATTCTGGTTGGGAAGCTGATATTGCTTCTTCCTGTCTCTTGAGTGTGCAGGCATCTTCAGGCAGCAGTCTCAGATTACATTATTTCAGCTTCCTTGCAGAGGGGACAGACCACCCCCCACCCCCAACCCCCCAGCTCTGGTTTCAAGCCATCAACTTGGCTTCCTCTTCTGTCACTTTGGGTACCCTGTCTCTGCATGATTAATACTGGTCTTCACTGACTGCATATCATCCATGTTGCACAGCATTTCTACCAGAAGTACAGAGTTATGAATTTTAAACTTCTACCTAATTCACTTTTACTTGAGCACTTGACATACCATTAAAAATATACACTTATTGCTGGTCCCTGAAGCTCTGGTACTTCCTTCAAAAAAATTATTTTTAATTGAAATTTTACTTCTTAAGATAGTCTTGGTTCAAATGACATGAAGTTCAGAACTGCATTGGAAGGTCCTGAAAATATATCTGTTTAATTCATATGCTTTGCTTCTGCAAAAATGTGATCTTTGTTTTTTGCACAAGTCTTCACAGAATAATAGGCCATCTTTAAGGCACTCTGATATCGGATCTGTTCGCTGTTTTAGTTTGACCAGATATAGCTGGAAGTTCTAATTAAATGACTTTTTTTTAACACAAAAAATAGAAATGTACATGTGTCTTTTAAGTTTAAAATCAAGTAGTCGAATATACCCCTCTTCATTATATTATTCACCACAACCACTTGGAGACAACCACTGTAATCACACTGTAATTCCCTAGTCAGCAAACCCTCCCAGAGCTCCCTTGCTGCCCCCTTCAGCCAATGAGCAGGCTCCCCCTCCAGTGAGAACCAGAACCTGGAGGCTGTTTTCACCTTTTTCCAAGGAGAACGTCCTTTAGTTGATTACCAATATCTATGTTTTTTCTTTTTCTTTTTCCCTGGGATTTAAAACATTTTTATCTCAATCTTTGGAAGCATTTTTTTGAAGGGATAGGAAGAGTCTCCAACAATGGGATTTGAAAATAGCCCTTCAGATGTAGATATCTTTGACCTGCTTTTAGGAAAGAGATGGATTGAGCTCATACTTAAGATGGAGCTCATAATCAAGTGGAACGAATACTTCCACCAAATTTGGTATTCAGCCTAAAAGGTACTTTGGAGCTACACAGAGCAACACCCACCCTCTTAAAATCTTTGTCCTGGTTTATAACTAAATTGACTTACTGGGTAATTTAGTTAGATCGTCAGTTAATGCCAAAGTCACCAGTTGGTTCATTCTGTTCCTTAAAAATGAGTCAAATTGGTTGTTTGGCTCAGTTCAATAAAAAATACTTTAAACATTTATCACATTTATATTTTATATTACAGAAAATGCATTCTGGATCATGAAGCAAAGTGGTGACTTTTATATGGAATTTGGTATCTGAAATGCTTCCTTTCCTGGAACCTTGAAATTTATGAGAAAATCAAAGTTATATGAGTGAATTTCCTGGTGGTTCATATAATATTTATGAATGGAGTGACTCCAAAGGACTATGTATGGTACATTTTAAGTTCGATTCAATCACAAAATAACCAAATCCATCACCGAGTATTTTAAAAGATATCTATAATATGTTCTAGAATATACTAAACATAGTATGACACTGGTCCTGCCAGGTTGGCTCCATGCCAGTCCCCAGCCCTCACACATCATCTCACACATGATCCATGAGGGCAGAGACCCTGTCTATTTACTCAGTAGTCTGACTCCATCACCCCTCACAATGTTGGGCTTATTTGTAATGGTAGTGATGACTAAAACTTCAGCACCTCCTTTCAGATTGTTCCCAACAAAGCCAGGCAGATGTCTAGTCTACACAAACAGGTGTAGTGTTGGGAGCTGTACATAGTCCTGGACGAGAAGGTAAGAGGATTGTCAGAGAAGTTACCTCAGAGTCAACTGAGGTGCTTGTCTGCTAACTTTGTCAACAGAAGAGAAACTGAGATGTTAGCCTCAGTTATCCCTCTTGGATAATTTCTTTTTAATTCTGTCAGGATAAATGAGAAGAAAATATTACATGCTAAAACTTCATTTCTTTTTCTTGTAAGTGCTATATATGTGCTTGATGTATATAGTATGAACATGTATTGGTTCTTTTGCTAAGAATTAGTGTTAATTGGTGTTATCCTTAGATCTTGTTTATGAAAAGATCTGCTATTTTTTGGATCCCTCTTTTTTATATATTGCCTCACAAAAAGCAAAATAGACTACAGGTGCAAATTTCTCTTTCTTTCTTCTTTCTTTCCTATTTTGGTTACTTTTAATCTTTTGTGTATTTTTTTACATTACCTTTTGGTCCCTTTATAACCCCCTCCCTCCAGCAATCACCACACTGCTGTCCATGTCCATGAGTCCTTTTTCCTTTTTGCTCAGTCCCTCCATCCCCTAACTTCCCTGTCCCCAGTAGCTGCTTATTATTATTAAAATCATTCTGTTTTAATAAGCTGATCACTTACTAGCAGTGGTTCATGTTCATGGGCAAATTGCTCTCCAGTTTTGTTTAATCATTCATTACAAATTGTCAAATGACATATGATTTTACCCGAATCCATTTTATGTACTCTTCATAAAAGAGAACTGCCAACATGAACATCTAGCATGCCCATATGCCTCAGTCTCATAATTCACACAGTAGCGGAGTCATTCAGGAAAGGATCCCAGCCTTGGAAAGGACTTTATCCTGTGATGTACTGGGGTGCTCACTGAGCTGTATGCTGAGACAGATACACTTGTCATCTGTTAGCAATGAATACATTTGAGGTTAATACATTTTTAATGAGAAATACATTTTATTCAATGTCTTCTCTTGTGGTATATACTCAGCTTATTATACAAAAATCACAATTTATTATAAAGCAAGGTTCTCAAATTCTGGTTCCTGACCAGCAGCATCAGCTTCACCAGGGAATGTGCTAGAAATTCAAATGATTTGGCTTATGCCAGAATCGCTGAATAGCTTGAAACTCAGTATTCTAGGTCCAACAATCTGTATTTTAAACAAGCCTTCTAAGGTGATTCTGACACCTGTTTAAGTTTGAGAACACTGGCCTGTGGAATTTGGTGGCACATCAAATTTAGCAGAAAAATATTTAGAAAGATCTATCTGATTAATAGGTCTAAACTGTTTTTTTTTTTTAAAGATTTTATTCATTATCTTTAGAGAGAGAAGGACAGGGAGGGAGGAAGAAAGGGAGAGAAGCATCAATGTATGGTTGCCTTTCACCTTCCTCCAGCTGTGGACCCGGCTGGAGACTTGGCTTGTAACCTCATATGTGCCCTGATTAGGAACTGAAACAGCGGCCTTTGGATTTGCAGGCTGGTGCCTATCCATTGAGCCACACCAGCCAGGGCTAAACTTTTATTTATAGATATTTTATTGGCACTGTTTTCATAATAAAATTCATTTTAATGTGCATGTCCTTAAGCATACTGTTCTAGTAGTCTATCAATTTATTATATTGAAATAAATAATAAAGTATTAAAATGCTAAATACATATTCCTAAGACCTATTAAAGTACATAAAATATCACATTTGCATTAACAATAGATGAAGTGTAATGTCGCTTTCACAAATGACAAATAATAAAGTTAGCCCAATCTGTTATTAAGTTTGTACTTTATTAGCCTATTGTTACTTAAATGGAATACATTTATTGCTTGAAATTCCCCAGTTGTTGCTCATAGAGCCAAGTAGGCTCAGAGAATTTTCAAATGTCTAGCTGGACCATTTATTAGTCTGAGGTTTTTCTCTAGTTTTTATTCACTTTACTACTCAAATGTCTCTATCATCTGAATTGAACACACCACCTAGGTTAGCTTCCATTAAAGTACTCAATGTGTTCTTTCTTCCTCAGTAATACCTCATTGTAGCAAATCTCTGTTCATTGAAGGAAAAATGCCATATGACCAAATTATTTTTTTGCTAACTGTCCATTGCAAGTAGATGCTTATTAGCACTAGTTTTTAATGGAAAGCAGGAGAGATTTTCAAATACTAGGGGCACACATTTTGAATCACACAGAATTTTTCTGACTTTATTGAAATTATATTGTGTGGGTGACCAGTGACTTTTAGTACTATTCTGTTAGTTCTGGACTCAGTGTTGAATGGTTAGCAATAGCCTTTTTCTCTAAGGACTTTCTTGGACATGTGTCTAGAGCTCACTTTCATGTAGGATCACACCAATTCTTTGGACAATGTGGCCAATGAAATCACTCATACAGCTTTAAAAATATTGTAAGAAATATAAAACACAAAATTTACCATCTTAATTATTTTTCAGTATGGAGTTCAGTATGTGTGGAGTCTATACATATTGTGAAATCTCCAGAAATTTTTTATCTTGCAAATCTGAAACTCTATGTATATATACTAAACAATTCCCCTTTTATCCCTTTTCCCAGGCCCTGTTAATCACCTTTCCACTTTTTAGTACTATGAATTTGCCTACTTTACTTCATGTGAGTAGAATCGTAGAATGTTTGTTTATTTTTGTGACGGGCATATATCACTTAGCACAACATCCTCAAAGTTCATCCGTGTTGTAGCATGTGACAGGATTTTCTTTCTTTTTAAGGCTGAATAATATTTTATTAAATGGATACTTGTATGTTTTTTTCTATATCCATATCCACATTTATATCTATATGTATACACAAGATAAGGATAAAGGTGGTGATGAAAGTCACCTGTGTTTGTCTGAATGGTATATATACATGCATATGGATATGGATATATAGACATGGATATATATATATATATATATACACACACACACACACACACACACACACACACACACACACACATTTATCTGTCAATGGATACTTTAGTTGCTTCCCCTTCATGTCTGTTGTGAATAGTACTGCTATAGAAAAGAGGTAAAAATGTTTCTCTGAGATCCTGCAACCTCAAAAGTGAGGTTGCTGGATCATATGATAATTCTGTTTTTATTTATTTTTCTTTGAGGAATTCCATACCGTTTTCCACATTGGTTGCACAATTTTTCAATTCAACAAATAGTGCACAAGGCATAAAGTTTCCATCTTTTCTTTTTTAAAAACAACAATTTATCCTTTCATATCTGAGGCAAGAAGACTGAAATCAGTTATCACTGGGCTAATATCAAGGTGTCAGTAGTGTTCCCTCTGAAGGCTGTAGGGGAGAATCTGCTCTTTGTTTCTTCCAGCTTCAGGTGTGGCTGGCATTCCTTGTCCTATGGCCACATCACTCCAAACTTTCAATCCTTGACTCCATTTCATATCTCTCATCCTGTGTGTGTGTGTGAGTGTATATATGTAAAAGCTAATTCTTTCCTATAAGGATTACATAAGGGTATGTAAGTATTTTTAGGGTCTACCCTTATAATCCAGGATGATTTCTCAATCTCAAGATCTTTAACTTAATTGCATCTGCAAAGACCTTTTTAATTTATCATGTAACATGTCTAGGTTCCCAGGATTAGGACCTGATATTTTTAGGGGGCCATTTTTCAGCTGACCGCATTGCTGCTACAAGTCCTATTTCTAATACTATCCTCCATCCACCTTCAGCAAAAACAAGTCCTTCTGAAATTCCCCCTTTTGGTGCCCTCTTTCTTTCTTCCAAATGTTGGGCCCCTTTACTTTGCTGTTTTTTGATTTTTAGTCTGTCAATGGGAAACCAGAATCTCCCAGTATATAGCACCCTGCCTTAAATCTCTCCCTACAAATACCCTTCTGTTTCCTACACCACTCTCCTACCTTTTCAGGTTGTTATTGAAAATAATATGTTTTTTAGCTTAAAATAATTTAAAAAACATTTTAATTTAGCCTGATTTATTAGGTAAAAGATATAAGCATCTCTGTTATTTTGTATGGGCATATTGTATACTAGTATAAAATGTGATTAATTACTAGTATATGTGATTAATAATTTCAGTGTTTGGCCTGTGCTAGACTTTATACAACTTCTATTATTAATATATTCCTTACTGTTTTAATATAATTTTCTTTGTAAATAACTTTGGATCTTTCTCCATAATGGCATTATGAATGTGTATGTATATTTAAGCTACTCAAATGGGTTTAACAATATAGAAATATAGCTTGCACCAGTCCCTCTCATATTCCATCAGCCAGCCATTTATGTGGCTATAATTAGCTGCAAGGAATGTTGAAAACTGTAGTCTTATAGTTGGCTGCTATGTGTCAAACTACAATTTCTATTTTCATTGTAGACAGTTTTATATGGACTTTTCAAATATTTCTTGTTCTTCCTCTCTGGTGTTCATTGATTGTATTGTACCAGTTGAGTTAGTCTGAGAAGTCCAAGATCAAGGTTGAGAATGCAGTCTTCTGGTTGGCTGCTATATGTCAAACTACACATAATTTTACAGAGACTTTTCAAATACTTCTTTCTTTCCCTCTCTGGTGTTCATTGAATGTGTTGTACCCATTGAGTTCTGAAGTCTAAGTCCAAGATCAAGGCATCAGCAGATTTAGTGTCTGGTGAGAGGCTGCTCTCTGTGTTATAAACCACCATATTCTCTCTCTAGTCTCACATTGCACTCCATAGTTCCTATAGCTTTACCAGCACTTATTATTTTATTTTATTTCTTTATTTTATTTTATTTTATTTTTTTGGTAGCCATTCCAATGGGTGTGAGGTAATATCTCACTGTGAGTTTTTAACATTTTATTTATTTGTTTGTTTATTTATTTTTAAAAGATTTTATTATTTTTAAAGGGAGGGAAAGGGAGGGAGGAAGAAAGCGAGAAAAATATCAATGTATGGTTGGCTTTCACATGCCTCCAGCTGGGGACCTGGCTGGAAACCTGGCTTGCAACCTGGGTATGTGTCCTGACCGGGAATGGAACCAGCTATACTTGGGGTCACAGGCTGGTGCTCAATCCACAGAGCCATACCAGCCAGGGCCATCATTGTGGTTTTGATTTTCATCTCTGATGATTGACGATGTTGAATATCTTTTCACATGTTTGTTGGCCATCTATATATCATCTTTGGAAAAATGGTTATTGAAGTCCTTTGTTCATTCCTTAAATCAGGTTATTAGGTTTTTGTTTTTGAGTTTTAAGAGGTATTTATGCATTCTGGATATTAATATCTTATCAGATGATTTGCACCTTGTATTTTCTCTCAGTCCATACATTGCCTTTTACTCTGTTGATTGTGTTTTTTGATACACAAAAATTTTTGTCTGATGTAGTCTCATTTACCTATTTTATATCTATTGCCTGTGCTTTTGATGCCACTCTAAAAAATTATTACCAAGTCCAATGTCATGAAGCTTTTGCATTACATTTTCTTCTAACTACTCATGTGGTTTTAACTTAAGGAGCTAAATTGTTGTGTTCAATAACTTTTATTTTTGGCAGGGAGTGTAATTTTAACCACAATTTGTAACACTGTGGATGAAATAAAACATTTATTTGAGACAGTAGTCTGAAGAGAACCACAGTTCTAAAATTTTCCCATTGTTAAGAAACATTATAACGTCAATGAATGATTTCAGGTTCTTTTAATAAAAGCGTAATCTCTTTTTAAAACATCCCATTTGTTGAAAATATCTTTTAAAATTAGAAATAAACTTTGAGATACTGTGTTTCAAGCAAGGAATATTTAAAAAATATTTTTATTTAAATATAAGACATCTATTTATAAAATGCCTGGCTTTGAGATTTTTTGTGTTTCATTCTGGCCAAGTTACAATGACTAAAATTTCATATTGGGAATATGGTGCAATTGAAAAGATGCAATCAGTGATCTTAGAACCAGCAATTTCCTGAGGAAAGGATGGACTATTGGGCAACAGAGAGATGACATTTCAAAGTTGAACTCTTGTCTATAATTTCAGGGGGTAAAAAAAAAAAAAGACAACAAACCACTGATTGAAGAGCTTCAGATTTAGCAAATATGGTTTTATGCTCAGCCTCTCTCTCAGCAAAATGTGAGTTCCAAGGTCCAAAGAACTGGTTTATGACAAGCTATTTTCAGAATGAAACAAAACATAAGTAATTTAATGGGAGGTATAATGGGATGAGACAGCACTGATTTTCTAAAATGGGCTCTCTTTTTAGAGGGTGGTGAGGGATGAAGATTTAATTAGCCAGCTGAGATAAGCACTGTGATAAAGGAAATAGCAGTGTAAGGGTGCTCGTTACCTTACAAAGAAAGGGCGGTCCCAGAAGGCCTTGGACAGAAATGACATTTGAACAGAAACCTGACTGAAATGCAGCAGCAAGCCCTGTGATGTCTGAGGGGTTAACATTTGCTCATTTTATTATTAGGCATTTCTATTTGTTTGATTATTATGTTTTTTATTTCCTACAATCTTTTGGATTTTTTGTTCATTCTGTCTACTTGTTTATCAGTTTTAATTTGCATTCTCAATGTGTATTCTTTTAGTATTTATCTGAGATATGTATCATAGTTAACAGAATCTATAATAAACATTATCACTCTCCTTCTGGATATACCAGGGCTTTAGATCATTCTAAGTGGTCCCAATTTAGATGCTATTACACCCACCCATGGCCATGCACATTCCTATAATTCAGGATTTAAGTTCCCTGTTCTATCTTACTCTGAAGAATTTTGAAGAGTATGTTGTGGTTCTCACCTCTTTTCAACAGTTGCAGCAATTGGAATAGCAACCGGGAGCTTTAGAAGGGAATGAGGAGAAACCCATTCTGATCTCCCCTCTGGTAGCGCTCAGATGCAATAAAAAACAGTGTTACTATGTTTTCAATTCCAATGCATTTATTTACTTGCCTTTCTCATGGTTTTTCCCATTTTCCTTGCCTGTCTCTCTTTACTCTGTCCTATGGGGACTGTCTTTACTCTTGAATTAAAAAAAAAATATTTTATTTATATATTTTTAGAGAGAGAGGAAGTGGGGAGAAAGAGAGGGAGAGAGAAACATCAATGTGTTGGCTGCCTCTCACCTGCCCCCAACTGGGAACCTGGCTTTCAGCTCAGGCATGTACCCTGACTGGGAATCAAACTTGTGAACCTTTTCTCACAGGCTGGCGCTCAATTCACTGGGCCACACCAGCCAGAGCTGAATATTTAATGATATAACTTTATATAAGTGGTATTCAGTTTAATATATGAGCTTCCTCAAGATTTGAAACTCGTTTCAAGGTACCTGTTACCTAGTACAGATACTGCTTCTATGATGATAATAATACTTCCAATTTTTATTTTATTTTTCCTCTTAAGTGTCTATCCCACATGGTAATTATTTCAGGTTATTGAACTGTCTTGATCCCCTTAACAGACTGACATGTAAATACGATATTGAAATGCACATTTAAAGTAAACAAAGACTCAATTTCCAACTTATTGTCTCTCTTCTTCCCAGCATTTATTGTTGATTTTAGTTCTCATCTACAGGTTGCACACGATACATTGGCAATAACTTTGCATCTCCTTATTTCACATACGTCTTATTAATTTTGAAAAACTATATTTCTAAGGTTATGATTTAACATCATTTTTTCAAATATTAAGTATTAAATTCTGAGAGCAACCGTCATGTTGAAGGAATACAACGTTAGAGCAAGCATAATTTCTGGACTGTATGCAGGACCAACTGCTAAGGAAATTGTGGATTTCAATATCCCTTTAGGTGCAGTTGACAACATGAAGAAGGTATATGATGTTGATTCCGATGTCATCACACAAACAAGGAAAATGCAAAAGGTATGCAAGGATCACGCAAGTACAGTTATTGTACACAGAATCCAGGGGATCATCAATGAAGATCCAGGAAAGTCAATGTGCTCCATAGCAAGAGAACTGCAGATGGATGCAATGGGTTGCAAGATTATTGTTGAAGATATTGGATATAGATGGTAAGCTAGTAGAAGAGGCCAGTTGATGACACAGCAGACAAAGGAAAGATGCTTTGAAAAAGCAAGGAAACTGCTAACAAAATTGAACAATCCCAAAGGAAAAACCCTCTGATTTTCTAATCAGATGAAAAGAATTTTCAGCAGGACCAAATAGTCAAGAGAAGAAACAGCAGATGGCTCCATGAGAATCTTAATGAAGTCCCAATTGTCATGAAAATGAAATTTCCTGCTACAGTGATGGTGTTAGGTGTTGTCAGCAACAAAAGAGATATCATGACCCCGCATTTGTTTCCACAAGGCTTGAAGGTGACTGCTGATGTTTACCTTGACTTTAAAAAAAAAATTTTACAAACTTTTTCTTGGATGGGTTCTCTCTCTCTCTTTTTTTTTAAATTTAATTTAATTGTTGTTGTATTACATCCATCCCCTTTTTACTCCCCTCTGTCCCATTCCCCACTCACCCACTCCCCCACAAAGTCAATCCCATTTGTTGTCCATGTCCATGGTTCTTCCATACTAGGTTCTTGTCTAAACTATTCCCCTTCCCTGCCTCTTCCTCCCCCCTCCCCTAACCCCCCTTCCCCCTGTCCACTGAAAGCCTATTCACTGTATTCATATATCTGGTTCTATTTTGCTTGTTGTTTGTTTTGTTCACTATTGTCCTGTAATGGGTGAGATCATATGGTATTTGTCCTTCACTGACTGGCTTATTTCACTAAGCATAATACTTTCTAGTTCCATCCATGTTGTTGCAAAGAGTAGGAGTTCCTTCTTTCTTTCTGCTGTGTAGTATTCCATTGTGTAAATGTACCAAAGTTTTTTGATCCAATCATCCACTGATGGGCACTTAGGCTGTTTCCAGCATTTGGCTATTGTAAATAGCACTGCTATGAACATAGGTGTACATAGGTTCTTATGAATTGGTGTTTCAGGATTCTTTGGGTATAGTCCTAGTAGTGGAATTGCTGGATTAAAAGGCAGTTCCATTTTTAGTTTTTGAAGAAAACTCCGTACTGTTTTCCGTAATGGCTGCATCAGCCTGCATTCCCACCAACAGTGCACCATGGTTCCCCTTTCCCCACATCCTTACCAACACTTCTTATTTGTTGACTTGTTGATGATTGCCATTCTGACAGGTGTGAGGTGGTATCTTATTGTGGTTTTAATTTGCATCTCTCTGATGGTTGGTTATGTTGAGCGTTCCTTCATATGCCTTTGGGCCCTTTGTATGTCTTCCTTAGTGAGTTGTCTGTTCAGGTCTTTTGCCCATTTTTTAATTGGGCTGTCTGTCTCCCTGGTGTTGAGTCGCATTAGTTCCTTATATATTTTGGAGATCAAACCCTTGTCTGAGGTATCATTGGCAAATATGTTTTCCCATACAGTTGGTTCCCTTTTAATTTTTCTGGTGTTTAGCTGAACAGAAACTTTTCAATTTGATATAATCCCATTTGTTGATTCGTTTTTTTATTTCCTTTGCCCTTGGTGAAGTATCAGTAAACATATTTCTGCGTAGGGTATCTAAAATTTTACTGCCTATATTTTTCTCTAGGACCTTTATGGTGGCACTGCTTATGTTTTGAGAGAAGTAGTTGTACCATGGATGAAGCAAGTCACAAATGGATGTCATTTTATCTTCCAGCAAGATGGTGTGCCAGCACATAACGCCAAAAAGGTGCAAGAATTTCTCAGTGTCAATGTTCCTGTATTCTGGTCAAAGGAAATCTGGCTGCCTAGTTCACCAGATGCAAATCCTTTAGACTATTATGTATGCAGAGTTTGTGAGAGAGAAGTTAACAACCTCATTCGAATAAAGAGGCTATTAAAGCTAAGATTGAAAACATGATGATGTCCATGGATAAAGAAAAGTTAATTAAAGCATGCTCAAGATTCTAAAGTCAAATCATGTTTATTATTGCAGCAAATGGAGACTTTTTTTAACAATTAAAAAATAATGACTACATTTATGTATTTACATGTAAAATAAATTTATTTCAAAATATAACACTTCTGTGGTATGTTTTTTATTTTACTAAAAATTTGCCAGTTTATCTCATGCACCCTGGACATTTGAAAATGTCTTGCCTTTCTATCTCACAGGTGTTCCCAGGTCATGAATTCTTCTTCCAAATGTTTCCATAAAAATCACAATTTGAGTCATTGATTCTAAATATCAAAGATCTTCACCCACTCCAGCTGCCAGAAATCATTTGTCCAGCTGCCACCAACAATACTTTTAAATGTCAGTGAAGATATTCAAAAGCAAAGCAAAGCAAAATACGTGGCATTTTCTGGAACTCATCATGGTGAGTTAAAGCATATATTGATATTCATCAATGATGGAGTGTGATTCAGAGTTTTACACGCAAATGAGAAAGGTGCTTAGAAAAACAAGCTGAACTTCTGAGCCAGGTTTTGACATCAATACACCACATAGGAAGGTAGAGACAAAGAAAGTCTGTGGAAAATTACTTTCAAACTTGTAAAATTTTACCAAAACTTGAGGAGAGAAAAGCTGTGCCCATTTTATTATTAAGCCAAGGTTCAAGGGACCTAATTTGAGCTGGTTTGGAAAGTCTGATCTGAAATTGGAGATCTGATCACCTTCACCTGTTATCCCTTTCTCCCTTCTGCTTATGCATCTTTAAACTCCCTTCACCAAAATTACTATTTCTGTTGATTGAATCTGGTTACTAAAAAATAGAGAGTGATCTGTTTTATGCATTCAAGACCAGATCCACCTCTTTGTGGCCAGGAGTATTTTTAGAAGCTCTCTGGGTCCTCAACAATTAGTAGCAGTAGCAGAAGCAGTAGCACTAGTAATGGAAAACATGTATATGGCACTTACTCTGTGTGAGGTATAATATTAAGCATTTTATATATATTAACTTATTTCATACTTAACACAATCTGTATTATTAATGAGAAAACCAAGTTACAGGGAAGTTATGTTTCTTATCTGTAGTTGTGAAGCCAGAAAAGCCGGTGTTCATGCTGCCTGTCATGTACCAGAGCCAGGGATTGAATCTTTATGGGCGCTTTGTTCACATGGCTGAGGATCTCAGAAGATGGAGGTTTGTACCTTAACATCTTAAATTCCATTTTAAATGGATCCATTTTATAAGGAGAAGAAAAATGTAGGTTAGATGTTTGGAATTCAGGGAAGAAGTTAATCAGATAAAAGCTGCAGCATTCTTCCATCTGTGTCTTAGCCTGGAGTGCAATGGCTTGAGGACTTGCAGTCCTGAGGCACAAAGGTGGAACTGCTTATGCTCTTCTGAGTCAGAGTGGATCATGGCTTCAGTTCCTGAAACAATAGCCTTTTCCATACATTGATTACTAAGTTTATTAACTGTTACCTGAAACTAAACTTTTTCCAACATTTGAGTCCCCCTTCAGTTGTTGAGTAGCACGTCTAGGATTTGAAACATGCTTTGGCTCAGGCTCTAACCATCCATTTCACATGGTGTAATGATATAGTTTTTAAGTTTTTAAATGGGAGGTGCCATAGTTTATCCTTCACTGAGGATTTGGCAGTGTCAAAAGGCCCACCATCCTGCCCTAGCCAGTGTTACTCAGTTAGTTGGAGCATTCTCTTGTATCCTGTAGAGTCATGGGTTCAATTCCCTGTCAGAGCAACATATCCAGGTTGTAGGTTTGATACCTGGTTACACATGACAAGGCAACCAATTTACCTCTCTCTCTCTCTCTTCTTTCCACCCCCCTTCCTCTCTTCTGGAAAACAATGAAAAAAATGTCCTCTGGTAAGGATTAAACAAAAAGGTTCACCACCCTAAATTAGGTCTTATTGCTCCATCCCACCCTGCAATGAGTATGCTTGCCTATACCCATTTTCCCAGTCTCTGAATTCTGGAAGTGTTTTTTGCATTCTATAGTAATTGGTAAAATAGAATCTATTGGAATAATCCATATTTTTGTTTAATTGTATAATGGACCTGTTTTCTCTTCCTACTTCAAGTATAACATTTGGAGACTAGAGACTGTGTTTTACATTTTTACATCATCATCAATCCTTAGTGTAGTACTATTGCCTAGGTACTATTTATGTGATATGTTGGTAGGTAAATGAGTGGGTAGTAATTGAACAACAAACTTGGAAAGATTATCTGAATAAATAAAGGAGAAGCATTTAGCTTAAAAAGGAGATAAAAGAAGATAGGGACAAAAGAAGATAGGGATCAGAGAAGAAAAAAGAAAAGAAACTACCAGCTTTCAAGTAGAAGCATTTCAGACCAGGAAAATGGTAGGATGAGTTAACATGATGATCAGAACTCTTTCTAACTGAAGAAGAAACAAAGATGGATTTGGGTTTTCCTCTCCAATTGCCTCTTCTCTTGCATATGTGTAGTAATTACGTATCTACTCATCCCTGCAGTAAAATCATGTTTGCTGCACTCAGGAAGTCCAGACTGACAGTATATTGTTGTCATATAGAGTCACCATGAGGATGAGTGGAAGGTTCTACAAGGGGATGGCTACATTCTAGGGTTAGAATCGCAGGGAAAAGCCAAACCTCTTGGAAATGGCAGCCAAATTCAGCGTTTTTGTTGAGCTATGCCATCAAATCCCTTTATTCTAAGAAAACTCTACAAAACTTGAAGTTATCTGGCAGAATGTGTATCTTGGCAATATTAGCAGATGGGAGATCTCATTACCTTATATTGATTTTTTAAAAAATCATTGTACCACATTAGATAAAGTGGAAACTTCTTTTAATAAAAAAAAGATGAAAACTCTGAAAACATCTGAAAAGTCCAAGCCAGGCTTGGAGGTATAATGAAACATTTCACTGAACATAAACTTATGAGATTTTGCAGAGGGTATGTAAGATTTTAATTTGATGCACATTAATTTTAATAGTACATTTTAAATCCTATTGAATAAAACATTTTTTTTTGTTTTTATCTAATATTCTTCTGTAAGTCACATTTATAGGCAGTATTAAAAAGTTTGCTTTTTCTTCAGTATGGTTGCTTGTTTCTTTCTTCAGACTTCTGTTCAATCTTACTATTTCTGAAGTAGACAATTTGAAGCAAGTCTCCCTTCCATCTCTATTTTCTGGAAGACTGTTGCTCCAAGATAACTACAGTTAATTCACTAATTTCCTTCATAGTCTAATTAGCAGCTGCTATCAGATTAATCTGAAACTACCTGGGAAGAATTCTTAAAATAGTTTTAACAAGCATGAGCTTTCAGCAAGGTGAAATTTCGCTTTGAATTATTTTTAACTTGCCTACCATTTAAAGATTCTAACTGCAACTTCTGTGTAGTTGCTTATAATTGCTCACAAAGTTAGCAGTCAGTTGTTCTTTATAAAACATTTCATGAGCCCTGGCTGGTATGGCTCCGTGGTTTGAGTGCTGGCCTGTAAACCAAAGGGTCACTGGGTCAATTCCTAATCAGGGCACGTGCCTGGGTTGTGGGCTAGGTCTCCAGTTGGGGGCATGCAAGGGGCAACCACACATTTGATGTTTCTCTCCCTCTCTCCCTCCTTTCCCCTCTTTCTAAAAATAAATAAATATTTTAAAAAATTTCATGAAAGTGTTTCTTTAAAGTCAGTTGACTGCATCCCTCACCATAAACATGTGCCTTCTCATCTGACAGATCTACTACATCCACCTGTGCATGGGTGCCTGAGACACTCACTGATGGCATTTAAGGTCATTTGCATAATTCTCCTCTTTTTGCTTTTATATACACTGAACACTTTTGCTTATGTTTTGGCCCCCCAAATAAATTGTGTTTTGTTTTGTTTTCTTCTTTTTAAAGATTTTATTTATTATTCATAGAGATAGGGGAAGGGAGAGAGGTAGAGAAGAGAGAGACATCCATGTGTGGTTGCCTTTTACCTGCCTCCAGCTGGGGACCTGGCTGGAGACCTGGCTTGCAACCTGGTTATGTGCCCCGGCTGGGGAATCGAACCAGAGACTTTTGGGTTTGCAGAGCAGCACCTTATCCACTGTGCCACTAGCCACCAAAGAGATTTTTCAAAGACAATGCACTTATGGGTGACCTGGATATTACGGTTCACTTTGTTCGTTGGTGTTTTGGTGGAAGTAGCAGTCTTTTGTATTTGGTTAACATCAAAGAATGGTGTTAGCCTAGCCCTTTAGAGAATAATAAACTCTGGGTACAATGACAAAAATAATAGTTTTTAGACGTTATAGAATTTGGACTGCATCAAGGAAATGTGAGGTTTCCCTAAAGGACCTGCTCACTGCACCAGGTGTCTCTATAAATGCTACATGGATATAATTTGCTGGCCACTGACTATGATGGACTGGCTTCCTCAGCACAACTGGAGTGTCTTCACTGACCCTCTTCCTAGCCAGCCAGATTGTGGAGGGAAGAGGGTCTTCTTATTTGGCAACTCCTTCCTGGAAAAAGTAGAGTAGAATTTAGTCTTGCTCCAGGTTCATGGAATAATTCCAACATATATATATATATATATATATATATATCTATATATATAGATATATATATAGATATATATATATATAGATATATATATAGATATTTAACTTTTTAAATACGATTTTATTCATTATTTTTAGAGAGAAGAAGGACAGGGAGGGAGGAAGAAAGGGAGAGAAACATCAATGTATGGTTGCCTTTCATCTGCCTCCAGCTGGGGATCTGGCTGGAGACCTGGCTTGCAACCTGGTTATGTGCCCTAATTGGGAATCATATCAGCAACCTTTGGGTTTGCAGGCCAATGCCTATCTACTGAGCTATCAGCCGGGGCTAACTTTTCTTTTTGTCTCAATCTAATCTTATTATCAGAGATGAACCATGAACTGTCTACATTCTTAATCCTTTAAGAACCTGCTAAGTGTTACCAAATATTACCTTAGTAGTTTCTGTAATATTACCAAAGACAGATGTGAATTACCTCTAGTAATTTGGTACATGCAGAATGACATATATAAAGTTACTACTTCATCGATCATCACTTGTTAATCATTCACTATGCCTAAATAGCAATCCTTTCTTCATGAAGTCTCACAAGTCAATGCTCTCCCTCTATTTCTAACAGTATCTGCATAGACCAGGTCTTGATTGGTTCATTTCCATATCGTCAGATCCTTATTTAAATGCCTTTCGTAGTGTGATAGCACTTTGGCTTGAAAATCAGGAGACACAGGTCATAACTAATGTGAGTATGAGCAAGTCAGTCACCTACCTGGATATTAGTTTTTGAAACAGAAGAAAATGAAGATAGATTAGAATATTGCCAGAAGCCCTTGCTGCACCAAAAGGGAATTGCTTTGTCAGTCAACCTCCACCCTAAAGTCTCTAGCGGCTTTTCACTTTTTACAGATGAAACGTGAAGATCTTAGGCCATTGTGTTCTTGGCAAACTGATTTGATCTCATTGTACTGATGGTTTTACACACATGGCTTACATCAATGGCTTTTCCCTCTTTGCTTCCACTACACTTGCCTCCCCTTGCCTTCTCTGTGCTTAATTGATTCTCACTCTTCCTCAACCTCTGAATAAGTCCCTGTAACAGTATCACCATCCTGATCTTCCAGCACCCACAGTAATTTGTCTTTCTTGATTTCCTATTCGATCTTTATATGTGTTCCTGGAAAAATGTGTGTTCTGCAAAATCATGCACTGAAAGAACTTATGGGGAAAATAGATTTGGGACAGATCGCTTAGAATCTATGCTACTTTGTGATCACAGCACCAATGAAAACCAGAATAATTCTAGTATTAGTTTTGGTAGAGTTTCAAAAGACCTGTCAAATTCCTAAGAAATGAGAAATACCACAGTAAATGTAGGATTTTACTTTAAAAATGTACTTTAATAGTAGGAGGGTGGGGGAAGATACAAGGCAAGAGTGAGGCTGCTGAGTAAGGGAGATAAGAGCAAAATGCACAGTGATCTGAAAGAACCCAGAGTAGCCCTTCTGAGACAGAATACATGACTAACTGGGTCAAGGGGAAGGACATGGACAAATGCACCGCCGTGACTTGCTGTATGAGTTCATTGGCTAATAGCTGATGGAGTAAGTTATTAATGGGCTACAAAAAATCGTGTGTAAGCCAATGCAGTGTCCATGTTAATGCTGATATCATTCATTCATTTACTGATCCCATATAAGCTGTTTTGCATTACGGTAACAGATATTGTACCAAAATAAATTATTCTCTTATTTTAAGTATTGTTTAGGTTTTATTTAGGTATTTCATGTGTCATGAACAGATATTTTAATGATTTTAATAATAATGAAAAGGGCCAAAAGTATTTGAAGAATTCCCTGGGGTGCTCAGGTTGCTAATTTGTCTTCTCTACATTTCTGAAAACAGGTACTTTCAAATTTGAAGTCTCTTTTATTTCTTGCAAGTTCCTTGGAGAGGATGAGGGCTGAGAACTCTTTGGATTCTCTGATGCAGTTCCCTGTGTTTTGACCTAGAGAATGCTTAATAATATGCTTAATGACTGATTGCCTAAAACACACACATAAGTATAATTAGAAGTAAAGGCTATTTAAGCCTCACTTCTCTAACACAGTTACCTTTATACCATCATTCTAAATATTTCTTTTCCAGTCAGGAATAAAATGATGGGAGTGAATGAACAAGGTTTGCATCCAGTCAATTGTGGAAGGAAAAACTATGTCTTATGTCTTATTGAATTCATTGCTGTTCTGGTTAGACTGCAGAGGCATCTCCCTAGGGAAGCCTGAGGATCTGTAGAAAAAAACATTCTAAGCATTTCTATAATTCTCCCCCAAGAAAATTTAAAGTATTGATTGCAAAGGACTGAAGTAGCAGCTACTCAGAACAGTGCGTCTCCCGCATATGTGTGTGGAATCCAGCACACTGCCAGGGCTGAGCAGGCGCTTGTGTTTGCGTGGGTAACGTCAATGCATGCATGTGGTGTCATTGTGCACAAGCAGCGAAATCCACTGCTGGAAGGTTCTGTGTGCTGTGGGTGAGCAGCCTGCTAAAACTGTAGTCCTCTGAAAATAATCCTAGTAAGAAAATATGTTTCCTCTCTCCATATTCTAACAGCATGCTGAATGGCGCCTTAGGATCTTTCACAAGCTTTGTGTAAATCAGCATCTTCTCAGTTGAGAAAAAGGGGAAAACAGAACATATTCTTTTAGAATATGGGGATTTGGGGTGTTTCTCAGATATCACTTCAGCCACAGAGAATTTGATGTCAGGGTGGGTAAAGTCATTAGCTTGTGCTCAGGGAAAGAGACATTACTACAGGGAACTTGCCAGTTACTCTCTGGGGCACATGGGCTGCCAGGGAGCAGGCATACTAATAAAGGGTGACACCTTCTTTTTAAAGTGCATCCCATGGTAAAAAGGAGCACAGACCCTCAGAGTTCCAAATATTAATTTGGTTTTCTGTGGCAGGCAACATCTTTTATCTGCTGGATGCGACTACAAGTTTGCCATCATTGACAAATATATTAAAAGTTGAAGTCCAAGGCTGAGTTTGAGGTCTTGGTAGTTACTGATGTTACTAGCTGGTTCTCAGAAGAATGAATTCAAAACTTAGTAATTCTATGATTGTTTCTCTTCCTTTAAAAGTATTAGGATGGTAATTCCTCTTAATAGGCTATTTTTGCCTTGTGCTTTGTACGTTTTAGATGATCCCTTAAGATTGAAAAGAAAATGGCACTTGTCAATGTAGCTTCTACTTCAAGTATTTGTTGCTATTTGAAGACAGTATAGTAAAACATTGGCTCTTTCCCTGATTGATGTGGCTCAAGTGGTTGGATGGTATTCTGCAAAGCAAAAAGTCACTGCTTCAATTCCCAGTCAGGGCACATGTCTGGGTTGTGAGTTTGGTCACTGGCTGGGGTACATTTATGAGGGCACTGACTGATATTTCTCTCTGACATTGATTGTCTCCCTCTTTTTCTCCCTCCCTTCCACTACTCTAAACATAAATAAGCATAAAAAAAAGTAAAACAGTGAGCCTTATGATATTCACTGTGCATCAGAATCACGTGGGCAGACTTGAAAGTATAGATGTCCAGGCTTTACCTGCAAACATTCTGAAATAATTAAGCTGTAACTGGCCTGAGCAGCTGTATTTTTAAAAGCTCTTTAGGTTCTAAGGTGCAGCTAGGTCTGAGGACAAAGTGATATAAATCACACTTGTGAAAGTGACATGTTAAACAGATACTGCTTGCAACAAATTGTTGTTCAGTTAATTATAGTCACGATGATGGTGGTGATGATGTTGGTGGAAGATCAAGACAAAGGGGAAGGAGGAGAAATAAATACCATTTTGGCTGGCTGTGCCTTTTTAAGGTTATATTTTATTGGTCATGCTATTACAGTTGTCCCAATTTTTCCCCCTTTGTTTCCTCCATCCAGCACCCCCTATTCTCTCAGGCAATCACCACACCATTGTTCATGTCCATGCGTCATGTGTGTAAGTTCTTTGGTTACTCCATTTCCTATGCTGTACTTTACATGGCTATCCCCATGGCTATTCTGTAACTTCCTGTTTGTAATCCCCTTTACCTCTTCACCCATTCCCCCACTCCCCTGCCCCATATGGCAATCATCAAAATGCTCTCTGTATTCATGATTCTGCCTCTGTTCTGCTTGCTTGCTTAGTTTGTTGATAGATTTTTATTTTTAGTCATTTTATTGTTCAGAGTTTCGATCTTCTTTTTCTTGAATAAGTGCCTTTAACATTTCATGTAATAATGGTTTGGTGATGATGAACTCCTTTAGTCTTTTCTTATCTGAGAATCTCTTTATCTGGTTGGCCTTCTATTGTAAATGATATTTTTGCTGGGTAGAGCATTATTGGCTGTATATCCCTATATTTCATGACTATAAATTTTTCTTGCCAATCCCTGCTAGCCAGCAAAATTTCTTTGAGAAATCAGCTGACATTCTTATAGGAACTCCCCTGTAGGGAACAAACTTCTTTTCTCTTGCTAATTTTAAGATTCTCTCTTTATCTTTAACCTTTGACATTTTAATTATGATGTGTCTTGGAGTGGGCCACATGCATCCACCTTGTTTGGGACTCTCTTTGCTTCCTGAACTTGCATGTTTATTTCCTTCATGAAATTAGGGAACTTTTTTTTCATTATATTTTCAAATAGATTTGCAATTCCTTGCTCTTTCTCTTCTCTTTTTGGCACCATGATGTGAATGTTAGGATGCCTGAAGCAGCCTCAAAGGCTGCTGATGCAGTTCTCATTTAAAATTTTTTTGGATTCCTTTTTTCTTTCTGTTTTTTTGCATTAGTTGTTCTTTGCTTCCTTATGTTCCAGATCGTTAGTTTGATTTTTGACTTTATTCATTCTACTGTTGTTTCTGTGTAGGTTGTTCTTTATTTCAATTAGCTTATCCTTCATTTCTGACTGAACCTTTTTTTGTGCTATGGAGTTCCTCTCTAAGTTCCTTGAGCATTCTTATAAGCAGTGTTTTGAACTCTGCATCTGATGAATGCTTATCTTTATTTCATTTAGCTCTTTTCTAGAATTTTAATCTGTTCTTTAATTTGGGCCATGTTTCTTTGTCTCCTCATTTTGGCAGCTTCCCTGTGTTTGCTTCTATGTATTAGGTGGAGCAGCTTTGACTCCATGACTTGGTAGTGTTGCCTCATATAGTAGGTGTCCTATACATTCCAGTGACTCAGCTGCCTCTATTTCCCAAGCTGGGTACTTGAAATGTGCCCTTAATATGTGCTGAGTACACCCTCCTCTTGTATTTGGTCCTTGGTTGCTATTGGCAGGTCAATAGGAGGAATTTATCCAGGGCAGTCAGCTGCAAGGACTGGCTGTGACCACTAGCTAACCTTAACCATCCTGGAAGGATCAGCTCTGCAGAGGCAGGATGGTGATGCTTTGATGTGGTCTGTAGCTGTTCACAGGGTCAGCAGGATCTGGGGTTTCCTGTGTGGTGCAGCCCAGGTCAGCTCCAACTTGTGTTCTGCATGAGACCACCTGGCATGAGCTTTAAAGCATCTGAGATGCTGCTACTTGTGATGGGCTTGGCAGTTTCCAGGCAAAGCCAAGCTGTGAACTAGGCTGGTTGCTGCTAGTACCAGGCCTGGGGCCACTTAGCAGGAGGTACCAGGGCTTGGGGCTTATTTAGACCACCTGTTATTTGTTTGATAGTATTTAGGATGTTGTGAAGCATGAGCTAAGACCAGCTATTCATTTAGAAAAGTTATGGTTAACCTAGTGAGCCCATAGGTTGGTGTGATGGAGTCTCAGGGGACCTCCAGGGCAGAGCAAACAGTGTTAGCCATGTTGATAGAGTTTCAGATATTGTACCCACCTGCTAGCTCTGTGGGAGAATGCTCAAACAAGAGACAATGGCCTCTGCCTACATTTCCATCTGGGAGAAAGCTGTCCCCCAGCTTATGACCTGATGTCAAATATTCCCTTCCTCTTGTGTGCCTTTCAAGCTGCTACCCCAGTGCTGGAGTGCAGAGGGAGTGATTCTGAGTAAGTTCATGTGTGGGTTCTTTAAAGGGAACTATTTGGGCTCCATAAGTTTGTCCACTGATTCAATCCAAGCTGGTTTTTTCACCTAAAAGTTATGAGGACTTATCTTCCTGGCACAGAAACTCTGGGCCTGGAGGCTGGTGTGAGGTTGGGACTCCTCACTCCCAAGAAATTCCTCCTGAACTTTTATCCACCACATGTGGATGTGGGGCCAGCCCATTCCACATCACTGCCCCTCCTATCAGTCTGGATGGATGTGGTTTCTTTAATTCCATAGTTATCAGACTTCCATTCAACTCAATTTCTGATGGTTCTGAGTGATGGCTGTTCTATATTTTAGTTGTAATTTTGATGTCAATAATATCTTGAAGTGTAACTTCCTTTTATACAAGAATGATATTACTATGTTTTCTGTCAGCTTGTTCTTAAAAATTAAATTCTCTTGTTCATTAGGTTATAAGTAGGTTCATCTTTTTCTTGGATTTTAAGTCCCTATGCATTCTAAGGTGCATTATCAAATTAAGAGTGACTCTTTCTGAGGGAAGGGGGATCATGGAAGAAAGACACAAATTTGTACCTCCCTACCAATTGCATTTTGATTTCAGAAATAGTAACATGTGGAAAAAAGTTTGGTAAAAGTGAGAAAATAGCCTGTGACTGTCCCTTCCTAGTCAAATTTGAAGGATCATTATCCAGTAACGTTAGTCTACTTAATGCTAACTAATAAGTCTAATTTATAAGCAGTAAAAATCACCTAATTCAGGAAAAAAGATTTCCTCTCTCTCTGTATTTTAATAAAGTCCAAATCAGCAATCTTTAGGAAACACCCTTTTCCATCTTCAAATGTGGTATATTGCTGATATTGCTGTGGCAAGCCATCAAAATATTTTTTGGTCAGCCACTTTTAATCTCCTTTAATGGGGAAAGCTACTGAAGACACTTAAAGGTAAAACAAACAAACTGTTGAATTGGTTAGAAATGTTCTTAAAGTACAACTAATCTAAGGAAAAGGTGTTACATATTACCTACAGGTTGAATTATATATTAGCTCATCAGATCAAAGATGTTCATTTATTTGATCTGAAACATAAATTACATTTTTAATCTTGAAAGTTCTCCTTGTTTAATGGTACTTTTTGATCTCTCTCTCTAAGCCTCTCCCTCTCTGCCTCTTCTCCTCCCTCCTCCCTTCCCTCCCTCTGTCTCCTACTCCTGAAATTATTATGATCTCAACAGGATATTAAATTACTCAGAAGTTAACCTTGTATCTGTGGAAAGCATCACTTTATAAAATTATTTTTAATTTTTAATAAACCATTTGATCATTTTCTTTCCTTAGAAAGATCAGTCCCCCTTTACAATTGTTCTTGTGTTTCACATGTTATAATGTTAGAAAAATGTCAGCTACTGGACAGATTTTCTCTTGCTGAATTATACAGTCAAAATAAAATCATCTGTCTCTTCAGTGGTATATAACTAGCTAATGGTATTATTTATATCTAATAGCACATAAAAGCATGAGAGATTCTTAATATCTCTTTTGGAAACACTAATTTTCTAGACATACTCTTACATATTAGTTATTAAGCAATTTTACCCCTACTGCAAATGCAAAATCAGAATATTTAATAAACAATGTAAGGGACATGCATTAAGTTGCTGCTGTACCCCATCATCTCCATGACTTATTTTTGGAAGGCACTGAAACTTACAAGACTTGAACATTTGATGTAAGCTTTTCATTATGAGTATGACAATTGAGGAAAGCAAAAAAGATTTTGTATCTGCAATTTTTGGCAAGATTCCTATTGTGAGAACATCTCCCTCCACTCCCAGCTTTATTAAGACATAATTGACATATAATGTGTACTGATAACTTTAAGATATACAATGTGTTGATTTGATACATTTATATGTTGCAAAATGACTAACACCAAAGTATTAGCTAACATCTTCATCAAGTCATGTAATTATCATTTCTTTTGTGTGGTGAGAACATTTAATATCTATTCTCTTAGCAATTTGAAGTCTATAATACAGTATCATTAACTATAATTGCCATGCTGCACATTAGATCTCTACTATTCATTTATCTTATAACTGAAAGTTTGTACCCTTTGACCAACATCTCTTTATTTCCCATACCCCTCACCCCCAGTGCTGATAATTACTTTTTGACTTTTTTTCCTGCAATTCAGCATAGATTTCACGTATAATTGATATCATACAATATTTGCCTTTCTCTGACTTGTTTCACTTAGCATAATATCCTCAAAGTCCATCCATGTTGTCACAAATGGCAGAATTTCCTTCTTTGTAATGGCTGAATAGTATTTCATTGTATGTATATATACCACCCTTTTTAATCCATTCATCCATTGACAGATACTAAGATTGTTTTCTTATCTTGGCTGTTGTGACTTATGCTACAGTGAACATGGAGTGCAGATATATCTTCGAGATCATGTTTTCATTTTGTTTGGATATACATATATCCAGGAGTGTAATTGAAGAATTAAATTGCGGTTTTATTTTTAATTTCTTGAGGAACCTCTGTTCTGTTTTTCCAAAGTGGCTGTAGCAATTTACATTCTCAACAGCAACGCACAAGGGTTCCTTTTCTTCACATTCTTGCCAACGCTGTTAAGCCTTTTTTTATAATGGCTTTCCCTCTAGGTTCGAGGTGATACGGTTTTGATCTGCATTTCCCTCATGATTAGTGATGTTGACCTTTTCAGGTACCTCTTGGCTGCTTGTATATCTTCTTTGGAAAAATATCTTGTCATATCTTCTGCCCATTATAAAATTGGGTTATTTTTTTCTATTGAGTTGTATGACTTCTTACATATAATTGGAGATTGATTTCTTATCAGATATATGATTTAAAAATATTTTCTTCCATCCAGTTGGTTGTTTTTTCATGTTGTTGATGATTTCCTTTGCTGTGCAGCTTTTTAGTTTGCTATAATCTCACTGTTGATTTTATTTTTGTTGCTTTTGCTTTTTAGTGTCAGATACAAAAACAATGCATTGTCAAAGAGCTTATTGTCTATGTTTCCTTCTAAGAGTTTATAGTTTCAAGTCTTACATTCAAATCTTTAATCCATTTTGAGTTCATTTTTGTGTATGTATAAGATAGTGGTCCAGTTTAATTCAAGTTTTTATAATACAATTTGTTGAAGAAACTGTTCTTTTTCCACTGTATATTCTTTGCTCCTTAGTTGAAAATTAAGTGATTGATATGCATGGGTTTCCTGAAGGGCTTTCTATTCTTTTTCATTGATCTACATGTCTCTTTTTATGCAGGTGTCATACTGTTTTGACTACTATAGCTTTATTACATTGTTTGAAACCAGAAAGCATGATACCTTCATCATTGCTCTTCTTTCTCAAAATTGCTTTATCTATTCTGGATCTTTTGTCATTTCATTCAAATTTTAGGACTGCTTATTCTATCTCTATGAAAATTGCCATGAGAATTTTGATGTGGTTTGACTGAATTAGTAGAAGGCTTTGAGTAGTATGAACATTGTAAGATCTGTCACCTCCTTGTTTAAATTTAGTCTTTGGTATTTATTCTTTTTGATGCAATTGTAAGTGGGATTGTTTTATTAAATTCTCTTCCTGATAGTTTATCATTTGTACATAGACAATGGATTTATGTGCATTGATTTTGTATCCTGCAACTTCACTGAATTCATTGATTAGTTCTAACAGTTTTTTGGTGGTGTCTTTAGGATTTGCTATCTATAATATCATGTCATGTGCGTATAATGACAGGCTTATTTTTCCTTTCTGATTTGGATGCCTTTTTGTTTCTTGTCTAATTGCTCTTAAGGCTTTTAGTACTTCATTGATGAGAATGGGGAAAAGTGGGCATGCCTGTTTCATTCCTGATCTTTGAGGAAAAGCTTTCAGCTTTTCATCATTGATTAGAACTTAGCTGTGATTTTGACATATATGGTCTCTGTTATATTGAGGAGTAACCTTGTTATTTCCCCCTATTTTTGTCTTCCTTTTGTTTTCTGCCTTTTGTGTTTTTAATTGAGGTTTTCATGTGATTTCTTTTTTCTTTCTCCTTTCTTATCATACCTTCCTCTTTGGTGGTTATCCTAGAGTTTGCAATATACATTTAAAAATAAACCATGTTCTTTTTCAAATACTACTATACAGCTTCATGGGTAGTGTTGATATATTATAATAGCAAAATAATCTAAATCACATCCTCCCTTATATTTTTGCTATTATTTATTTCATTTATACATAAATGTATTATTTTATTTTAAGCAAACGGTTATATGTTAGATCAGTTTAGAATAAAAAAGTTTTTATTTTAACTTCAATTATTCCTTCTTTAATGCTCTTCCTTTCTTTATGTAGATCCATGTTTCTGATTTATATTCCTTCTCTTTGAATAATTTATTTTTATATTTCTTGTAAGGCAGTTCTACTAGCAACACATTTTCTCTATTTTACTTGCTGATAAAGTTTTTATTTTTTTCCTCCTACTATTCTGTTGAAAAATATTTTGAAGAGAACAGAAATGTAGGCTTATATATTTTTTTCTGTCCAGTCTTCTCTTGATTGTACGGTTTCTGAAGATAAGTCGGATGTAATTTCTTACATTTGCTGCTCTATAGGTAAGGTGTTTTTTCCCTCTAGTTAAAAAAAAAAATTCTTTCTTTGATTTTTTTCAGTTTGAATATAGTATGCATAGCTGTAGTTTTTAATTTATCTTTCTTGGTGTTCTTTGAGCTCTTAGGTCAGTGGTTTGGTGTCTGACAAAAATTTGGGGAAATTCTCAATCATTTTTACTTTAAATATTACTTCTGTTCCTTTCTCTCTTTCTTCTTCTGGTATTCCTATAATATTTGTTACACTTTTTTGTAATCATCCCATGGTTCTTGGTTTTACCCTCATCCCCAACCTTCCTCATTGTTTTCCTCTCTGCTTTTCAGTATTGGATGATGGCTACTATATCCATCAGAAATAGTCTTCATTTCCGTTACAGTGTTTTTGATCTTTAGCATTTCTTTTTTGTTCTTTCTAAGATTTCCATCTATCTGCCTACAGTAGTCACATGGTTTTTCATGTTGTCTACATTTTCCATTAGAACCCTCAGCAAATTAATATTAGTTGTTTTAAATTACAGATTTTATAGTTCCGACATTCCTGCCATATCTGAATCTAGTTCTGATGCTTTCATTGACTCCTCAAAAAATTTTTTTCTTTGGTCTTATAGTTTTTTGTTAAAAGCCAGACATAATTTATTGGATAAAAGGAAGTGCTATAAATAAGCCTTTAGTGGTGTGGTGGTAAGGTGTGTGTGTGTGTGTGTGTGTGTGTGTGTGTGTGTGTGTGTGTGTGTGGCGGGTGGTGGGGGGGAGCATTCTGTAGTCTTATAATTACATTTTAGTTTTTTAGGGAGTGAATTGTGAAGTTCATCAGTGACTCATGGAGTCCTACCTCCACCCCCAAATTTAGGTGGACAGAATGGCTAAATATGCTAGAGTTGGGTATTTTTTTCCCCTTCCAAATTAGGCCTAACAAAACCACAACAGGTTAGGGTTTGATAAAATAGTTTCTCTTGAGGGCACGTTTTATCAGGAACAAATTTTGTAAAATGGTTATTTTACAATGTATTTTTATTTTTTAAGATTTTATTTATTATTTCCAGAGAGAGAGGAAGGGAGAGAGGCAGAGAGGGAGAGAAAAATCAATGTATGGTTGCCCTTCACCTGCCTCAAGCCATGGACCTGGCTGGAGACCTGCTTGCAACCTGATTATGTGCCCTGGCTGGGGAATCAAACCAGAGCTACAATGTATTTTAAAAATGGTTATTTCCTCCTTGCTTGGCTGGAAGCTCTGAGGGCATGTCTCCTCTGATTTCCCCTTTGAGAACCTGGTAGGGCTCCTGGAGAGAAAAGCCACACTGTGGAGTCTTCTATAAGGCTGGCTCCCTAGAGTTTTTACCTTTCAGACTTTTTCACACTGAGCCTTTTGCAGTTTTTCACTTACAAGTTTAGGTTTTCCTCTCCTGGCAGGGATTTCTTGGGAGGTGTTTTCTCCTGGGTTTCTGCTCTGATGAGCTGTGATTCTCTGTATTCTTCTGTTGGTCTCCCCAATTCTCAGAGCAGTGGTTTGCTCTGGGACATTACTGCTTTGATAGATCTAAGAAATGATGATGATTTTTCAGCTTCTTTAGCTTTTTACTTGTTAGAACAGTGACAACTTCAAGGGTCCCTACTTGCTGGACTGAAAACTATAAGCCTTGTATTGTCCTTTTTATGTTACGTTTATTCCTAGGTATTTAATATTTTTATTGCTATTGTAAAATAAGGCTTTTCTACCATTACATATTCTACCTAGTGTTGTTTTATACTCAAAAAGTATTGTTTTCTGTATATTAATTTCTTCCTGTCAGTTTGTTAAATTCTCTTATTGTTTGTAATAGTTTTCAGTGGAGTCTATTGGTTTTCCAAGTATATATCATGCTGTACAGCCATGCACTGTACAGCCAGAATACAATGGTTATAATTGTTCCTGGGTTTGTGAAAAACGGTGGCCATGCTAATTCATGTCACCTAACAGAGAGATCATTTTTCCTTCCTTTTTATAATGTTTATATATTTTATTTTTAAAATCTTGCCCGATAGTAGTGGCTGGTTCCTCTAGAACAGTATAGAATTAATAGTAGAATTAGTTACTGTCTTAACCTTGTTCTTTAACTTTAATGGGGCAATATCACTATTATTTTTTATTAGATACTATTATGATGTTAAAGATGTCATGAGTATTTTTTTAAATGTATTTGTTGAAAGGTTTTTAGTTAAATCAGGTATAGAAGAGATTTTTGAGTACAGGTGACATTTGAGGCCATGAATGCCTTTGTAGTTGAAAGAAAAACAATTATGTGTACAGAAAAATGAAAGGACTATAGATTAAACCCAAGGAAACCCCTGTATTTCAAGAGTGGAAGGAGAGAGGAGCCAGGAGCAGTCAGAGAAGTCTTTCAGGTCAAGATAAAAGTGTTCGATGGTATTTTAAACACTTGATAGCCCTATTTATGGGAATGTAAGCTATTTATGCTTGAACAGAATTCCTTGGGACCAGTAGAGTAACATCAGGATATTGCGACTTTGGTTTGGAGGAGTGTGTACTGGTTTTGTAGAATTGCTGTAGAAGTTATAAATGATGTATAAAATCAAGAAAGTATCTCTCTGTGCTGCAACATGGCATTCAGAGGCAATTAGGTCCATTGAGCTCAAAGCCCAAGATGAAGTAAAATGAAACCCTTTTCTTCTGTATTCTGAAATACTGAGCTGTTTTTTGTTTTCCTAATGTTTCACAAAATTAAATCTGTGACTCTGGAGAGACACTTCATATCAGCTCTATACCAACATAAAAATGTGACTCTCAGTTGTGCAAAGTTTCCTCAGAAATATTTATGCCTAATGCATGTTTTAGTGGTGTTCTTTCAAGAAATGGTCAGTTCACTAAGTTGGAAAGTATAGATAGTGGTATCAGAATAAGAATAATTGCATCACAAGTAAGATCTTATATATTTTGGATATAGATGAACTTGTAAAATACAATATTGAGGGAAGAATCCAGAGAATTCCTTTGTTTACTTCGAGAATGTTCCTATTATTACTTGCCTTTCTGTTTTCCTTTTTTTTTTTTAATCTAATTTTTCCACCTGGGGAGTTCATTAATTAGCGATATTTTGATGTATGATGTAAATCTAGGGCATTATTACTTAAAGTCATTATTATGGAGCTATTGGTGGAACCATTAGAAGTTGAATTGCAGGAGTTTGTTTTCACGAGGACTTTCTCATGGAGAAAGGAGAGAGGACAGAAGCAGAAAGGCACAGAGACTGTAGAAGGGAAGACACATGGAGAATATTGGAGAGATTGGTCCCCCTCAATCTTCCAGTCCCTGGGATTTCTGCCTGAACTAGAGGAAGAAAAAGGGCTGCCGGAATAAACTCTCTATGAAATGGTCTCTTTTGTGCACCATGGCAGCCCTAGTGACCAGCACAGTGCTATCAATAATAAACATTTGTTAAAGAAGTACAATAAAAAGTAATATTTTCCCCAAATTTGTTCACTCAAAATGCATCTTGGGTATGCTGGGGAATCTGAAGGGGTGGGAGAGGGGACATAAACACTGTCTGATGACTGTTGAATGTTTAATGTTGTTAAGCAGCATGTGGCTGGTAGTGGCAAGGAGGCCACCTCCAAATGGCCCAGATTAGGCCAATGGCCTGGAGAAGATTCAGGTGGACAGAACTGATTGTGAGCTGGTATGAATGAGGCACCAAAAAGGATCCCCCAAAACACTTAAGTGAGTGGGATATTGCTGGGATCCAGGAGTCATGTGATAATAGAAAGGAGCAACTTTTTGATTTAGAACTAAGCAATGAACTAAGCATGTTAAGGATTTGCTACAGCTGTATTTGGCTCATAATCTGCTTTCAAATTCTGTTGTTTCTGTTAGGTTTGGAAGAGTGAGAGGAGGAACAACAGGAGATTAGGCCATGAGTTTAAAAGGTTTATTTGGCCAGCTGCAGGTGGCCAAAACAACAGGTGGGCTGAGACCAAAGCGCTGTCAGCCCTGAGTTAGCAGTAAAGTGAGGGCTTTTAAGGGGTTGAGAAATTGGCAGGACTTTCAAAAGTCCAGATGGACCTAGTGATAAGGAAGTAGGCACTGAGGACAGGGAAGTTGCTAAAATCTTGTCAGCAGTAAGGATGCGCAGGGCATCGGCAGTTATTGGCATCAGTAGGCACTGGGGGCAGCACTTGTTGGGGACTTGCTGAAATTAGACCTGAATTCCTGGAACCCAGACCTTATGCCTAAGAGTTTCTATTTCATTTACTTTTATTTCTAGTGGTTCTTTCTAGTATTGCACTGCTATTGCAATAGTTCTTACTGCTTTTGTTCTCTTCTGGTGGCCTATATTTTCTTACATAGTTTTTAAACTAGAACAATAACTCTTCAGTCAATGGTTGCACTCAGGATTTGGATTGATGAATTTGCTACAGTTGAAAATTGATATCCCACTTTTAACTCTAGCTGTAAAAATGAAACATGGATTTAGAAGTCTTTAGTGGCAACAGCCTAAAGATGACCATAAAATTTATTGTCCAAACCAGGACACATCTAAGAGTGAAGGGAGGACTATTAATAATGACCCCAAGACAATCTGACACCAATCATGATGAATGGTCACTCGATGTAAGGTCCCACAGTGCTGCTTTATGAAAGTCTGGGTGTGTTCTCTTTTCTCTCTGGTTATATCTGGCTGCACATGGGGGAGATCAGTGCCTAGAATCAGACACCCCCCAACTAATTCAGGGAGTAACTGCAGCTGAAGATACAGGTGTAACAATCAGTTTGGCAAGCTAAATCTGGCATCCAGACAGTCTAGCAATGTTTCCTGGGTGAGCAGACCACCTCTTATAAGAGACCAAGATTAATGGTTATTAAGTTCTAACAGGTGAACAAAGAAGGGGTGGGAAGTCCAGATGACTGATAGTTGGCAATTAAAACAGGTAGGTTATCCTAATATGGGCTCTAGGAGTGTTGAAGTCAGAGCTACGTTGTCAAAAGATAAACTGGGTCATCAGAAGTAAAATGGCTCATCATATATGCAAAAATAATGCAAGTTCGGTATCTTTAAGGTATAAAATAATACTTATTAATGAATGGCAGCAACACTAATAGTCCAATTAAAAGTCAGTTAAAAATGTGAGTCTATAATAAACTTAAAAAACGATTTAATTTTACAGGTAAAGGGTGAAAATTGAAGGAAAAATGCATTTCTTTTGCTTTCTGTCATATTGTAAGTGTTTAAACTTAAAAAAAACCCACAACTTTTCATGCCAGTAGTCATGTAAAGCAAGGGTTTGCACCTATAACCTGATATAGTAATATAAATTGGAGCAGCTTTTTAAAAAAGCAACCCAAAAATATTTATTAAAATTCATAAACTAATACACATTCAGAAGATAATTGAAAAAGTGATTAGAGATTCATGGGCAAGGATGATTATTGAGAAAAAGTGACAAGATAGCAATGATCTAAAAGTTAAATAAATTCTTAAATATTCACAATAGAAAATAAAGGAGGGAACTAAATGGAAGAAAGATAAAGGTAGAGCCAGTGTGACTAGTGACTTACTGAAGCACAACCATAAAAATAGTTTAATCCTTCCTGACTCAAGCAGGGTTGGCCTTGGGAGCTGGGAACTGAGCTGGGCTGGTGGGTAAGAAATGGAGTTGTTTTTCTATAAGGCATGTGGAAGCTGTAACCCAGTTTGATTATATACTGTGGTTCAAATGTTCTCTCCTTAGAAGTAAGGGCCTCTTTCTGCGTGCTTTCTCCATCCTTATTTTGTTTGTAGGTGCTGCTGTGTATGTGTTTGGATGGTCCTTTTCTGCATGTTTCTCTTAAGTGCAAAAGTTACTTTATTTTTCAGTATGTTGTCCCTTTGCCTCTGTTGCTCATCTATATCTTCATTCTTATTTCATTTTCTTTACCTTCTTCTCTCTTTCTTCTTTCCTTACTTAGAAATAATAAAAACTGGAAGTTTATTTTTATTTATTTAGTTTTTTATTGCATCAAGTGGTATTATTTTTCTTCTTTTATTTTTAAATTTTATTTTTCAATTACAGTTTGTGTTCAACATTATTAAGTATTAGTTTTAGGTGTACAGCATAGTGGTTAGATAAACATATACTTTACAAAGTGTTCACATGATATTTCAAGTATCCACCTATCATTACATACAATAATTACAATGTTACTGACTATATTCTCTATGCTATACTTTATATCCATATCACCATATTGCAACTACCAATTAGTAGAAAGTTTATTTTTTACTGTTATAATTTATTGGGTATCATTTATGTTTCTTATTAATTTAAAAAAGTCAGTAAGTAGTGTGTTTCACTCTGTTGAACAAAGCAGCAAAAAAAACCTAAATTGAATTACTTTTAACTTATACGGCCTTCAATTGATTTTTTTCTTCCTGCTCTTGTAGATTTACAGTTCTTTACTAGAGGGAGAAATTTTTCTTGATTTAAGTGTTTTAATTCTACATAGAACTTGGCACCCTGTATAGTTTAGTGCTCCTTTTAGAAAATTATCTGTGTAAATGTTAGGAAGGACAAACATTAATATTTTCACTTTAGTGATAAAAAGATCTCAAGAACAGAGAAGGTAAAGAAGTATGTTCAGATCAAATAGGGATGTTAAAATTAACATTAGAATATAGTGTTTTGAATTATTATTCTAGTGATTATATATATATATATATATATATATATATATATATATTTTTTTTTAGAGAGGGGAAGGGAGAGAGACATCAATGTATGGTTGCTTTTCACCTGCCTCCAGCCACAGACATGACTGGAGACCTGGTTTGCAACCTGGTTATGTGCCCTGGCTGGGGAATCGAACCTGCGACCTTTGGGTTCGTAGGCTGGCACCTTATCCACTGTGCTACCAGCCAGGGCTGATTTTATATTTTTAAAGTATACTTTATTGATTATGCTGTTACAGTTATCCTAATTTTTTCCCTTGACCCCTCCCCTCTGCCCCAGTATCTCCCTTCCCTCCAGCAATCCCTCTTCTTCACTTACTTGGTGATCATGGGTCATGCATATAAGTTCTTTGGCTTCTCCATTTACTTTACTATTCTTAATGTCCCCCTGTCTATTTTGTAACTACCGCTTATGCTTCTTAATACCTATACCACTATCCTCATTCTCCCCCTTTCCCCCAGAGCTGATAACCTTCCATATGATCTCCATCTCTATGGTTCTATTTCTGTTCTAGCTCTTTGCTTAGTTTGCTTTTGTGTTTTAGGTTCAGTTGTTCAGTTGTTGATAGTTGTGAGTTTGGTTTTATTTTCCTCTTCACAGTTTTGATTTTCTTCTTTTTCTTAAAGATGTTCCTTTAACATTTCATATAATAAAGGCTTGATGATGATGAAGTCTTTTAGTTTTACCATGCCTGGGAAGTGCTTAATTTGCCCTTCCATTCTAAATGATAGCTTTGCTGGATAGAATAATTTTGGTTGTAGGTCCTTGCTTTTCATCACTTTGAATGCTTCTTGCCTGCAGTTTCTTTTGAGAAATCAGCTGACAGTCTTATGGGAACTCCTTTGTAGGTAACTCTCTTCTTGTCTCTTGATACTTTTAAGACTCTCTCTTTATCTTTAACCTTTAGCATATTAATTATGATATGTCTTGGTGTGGTCCTCTTTGGGCCCAACTTGGTTGAGACTGTGCTTTCTGAACTTGTATGTCTATTTCTTTCACCAAATCAGTGGTTTTCTTTCATTATTTTTTCAAATAAGTTTTGAATTTCTTGCTCTTCCTCTTCTCCTTCTGGCACCCCTATGATTCGGATATTGATATATTTATAGTTGTCCCTAAGTCTCTCCTCATTTTTTGCAATTCTTATTTCTCCATTTTATACTGGTTGACTGTTTATTTCTTACGTTCCAAATCATTGAGTTGAACCCCAGCTTCCTTCCCTTCACTATTGGTTTCATGTGGATTTTTCTTCACTTCACTTTATAGCCTTCACTTCTTCCCACATGCATTTGCCATCCTCAGTCATTTCTGTGAGCATCGTTATCACCAGTGTTTTGAACTCTGTGTCTGTTAGGTTCACTATCTCCTCCTCATTTAGTTGTCCCTAAAAAAAGCCTTGATATGCTTTCTTTTTGAGTCATACTTCCCTGTCCTCTCAACTTGTTAGCCTTGTGTGTTTGCCTCCATGTATTAGGTTGAGCTGTTGTACCTGTTGTGTTGTAAAAGGCGGAGTCTTAGGTATTAGTGCTGGGGGACTGGTTTCACAGCTTTGTGGCACTGTCTGGATGAGTATTGCTTCTTTATATTTTTGATTGTTGGACTTCCATGCAGTTGATTTTCTGGTAGTTTTTTTTTTTTTTTTTTTTTTGAGGTGGATGTAATTTTTCTTGTGATTGTGCAAGAAGGCAACGCATGTTTACCTATACTTCCATCTTGGCCAGAAGTCCTCTAGTGATTTTTAAAAAAGTAAACAAAAAATAACAAAAAATAAGTATATAGTTTAGCATAACAAATACTCATAAAACAACCACCCAGTATCTTTTCATTCTAATATTTTATAAGCTCAGTTATATATTTTTTGTTAGAATAAATATTTCAGATATAGTTGAAGTTCCCTTTATATTCCTTTATTTTTTCATTCTCCTTTTCACTCCCCAGAGGTAACAATTTATGAATTGAGTTTTAATCTTTCTCATATATTCTTACATAATTTTAACTCATATGTATTGGCTCTTACACAATGCATAGTACTGTTCTGGCATTAAAAATTATATAAAATTATATAAATTGAATAGTAAGTATTATTTTGTAACTTACTTTTATTCCCTGATCATATTTTTGTGTGCATATACTTAAAGGTCATTTATTATAATTGCACTATAATATTTTATATATTGTATGACTACATCATGATTTATAAATTCATTTCAGCCCAGAAGTCTTTGCACTAGTTTTTATAGCACAATATTTGAATGATTTTGTTACAAATTGTGAAGTCACACATTCTATCTATATTAACACTAATAAAACATTAAAAAATACCTCATAGCAAATTACCTACCTATAGTGTTCCCTTAAGTGTGAAATCACATCAGAGCTGTGGCTTCATTTTAGCATGAAGGGCTACTTGATGAAATATGTCTATACTGCTATGGTTTTTAGGAAGTGAAACTGAAAATATAGAGTTCCTTTTATGTGATATCTATATTATATGGTGAAGAGTATACATTCAACAGAGATGTCTATTCTAAAACATTTTAGCAAGAAATAATGAATGTTTAGGATTCTGGAATATGTACTTTTCTTTATTACTCTCCCCCCAAATAATATGGTATTTTCTTATAAGACAATGGTTAAGAAAATTAGGCTACATTTGTACATAAGTTGGAATATAATGCAGGAAACAAAACTATACTTAAAAATTAATTATTTTAATTAATATTTGGGACTAATGTTAAGGTAAAAAGTGCATAAATGAAAATTAGATACAATACTATTAAAAATCTGGAAAAGCCAAAAAGGGAAGCACATTATTAAACTTAGTTTCTGTTTTCCTATATTTTCCATATGTTCTCTATCCTGGCTATGCATCGAAATTACTTTTAAGAGAAAAATATCATAGCTTATCCCACATCCATTGAATAAAAATCTGTAGAGGTGTTGCCTGGGCATACATATTTTTGAAGTGCTCCACAGGTAATTCTGAAGCTCAGACTTGAGAACTACTTTCTCAAAACACACACACACACACACACACACAAGAAAAATGGGCAGGATCTTTATAGGGGAGGGGATAATAAAAAATGTATTATATTCATGGATAGGAAAAGTCAACAAAGAAAAGACACATCCTTCTGAAAATTATATATTGAATTCAACAAAATACCAACTGAATTTATTGAAACTTGTCAGAATTATACTGTAGGTTGTATAGCAGAATAATCAAATCAGAGCAATTAACAAATTGGAAAAACAAAACTGTAATTTCATATGATTTCATAAATTTCAATCAGCATGCCCTGCTTTAGGCACTTTTTAGCAAGTTATCTTTATATTCACTTACTGTTTCTTTCCTATTCACAAACTTCTGTGAGTGCATTTTTTAAATACTCTCATTTCTCATTCACTGCTTTGTCCATTCTAATCTCCCCACCCTGTACTTCTCCATAAAGCTGCTCTCACTAAGGATAAGTTCCATTTTGCTAAATCTAATGATGGTTCTAAGCTCTAAGGTGGACCACTAAAGATAGTGGCAAGGTCTGTGGCTGAGCCTGTTTCCAGTAGAAAGAACATGGTGAAGGGCTTTTGTGAGCATCTAGGACAGTAGTGTCAAAACAATAAGTTTTGACAGTGGCATCATATTGGTAGGTGACAATGGTGGCTGTGATAAGGGGAATAATGACTTCTTACATTTTATTATTTATTTATTTATTTTTAAAAGGTTGTATTTATTATTTTTAGAGAGGGGGAAGAGAGAGAGGGAGAGAGACATCAATGTACAGTTGCCTTTCATGTGCCTCCAGCTAAGGACCTGGCTGGAGACCTGGGTTGCAACCTGGTTATGTGCCCTGGCTGGGAATTGAACCAGCAACCTTTGGGTTTGTAGGCCAGCACCTTATCCACCATGCCACCAGCCAGGGCCAACTTCTTACATTTTAATCCCAGAAGTCTGTGATTAGGTTACCTTATATGACAAAGGGACTTGCAGATGTGACTGGTTAAAAATGTTGAAATAGGAAGATGGATGATCCTGTATTTATCAGAGTGGGTCCAATGTAGTCACACGGGTCCTAATAACAGGAAGAAAGAGGCAGGCAAGAAAGAAGAGGTGATACAAGCACAGAGGCAAAGCTTGTCATGGTGGCATTGCTGGCTTTGAAGGTAGAAGAGGGCCATGAGCCAAGTAATGCAGGCAAACCCTCAGAGTTCCAGGAGGCATGGAGATGGGTACTTTGCTAGACCCTGATTTGGCTATGTGAAATCTGTTCCAGACTTCTGACCTCCAGACCTTCAACTTAGTATATTTGTGTTGTTTTAAGCTACTAAGTGTGTGGTACTTTGTTATAGCAGCAGTAAGGAATTATAGAGTTTACAATGGTCTATGGGTCAGACCCTTCCATCACTTTTTGTTGCCCTGAGGGAACAGATCATGCTGCCCCTGAGACAAACAAACAAACAAACAAAATACCAAACCAGTAATAACAACTGAGGTCAAAGATCTTATCATTCTAATGGCCAGAGCTTAGCGTTGAATGCAAGTTTATTGAAGAAAAATAAAGTGATTTCGTGCAATGGTGTTGTGACACATATGCATACCTCTCAGTGTGCATAATTTATTTGATTCATTATGGCTCAAATCAAGTAACTTGAAAGTTTCAAAGGTTGAATCCCTATTTTCTTAAAATGTGTTTATATTACAAGTATAACACATATATATTGGTTAGAAATATCAACTCCTTACAATGTTGAGGTCTCTAACAGGTGTAGCCATCACCTAGGGGCAGAAAGTTATCTTGGTGGGCTAAATAATTGCTTAGAAGTAGTTGAGATGAGAAACAAGAAGGGCGGTTGGTAGCATCTGCTTGAATTTCAGTTAAGGGAGGGGAAAGCTGTTCAAAGACACCTCTGGAAGCTAATAAAACACAGTTTTCACAATGCAGGACAAAAATAGTTCTTCCTTCCACCATGGAGAAAGAATGACTATTTTTCTCTATCAGGAGTAAGCAGCATGACATAAAGTGGGAAGACAATGGAGGCAGGATGAGACCCAGAAAAAACACATGGTACCTGTAACAATAGCGGCAACAGCACATGTTTTGCGGTTTGCTCAGAGTCCTTTGAAGTGGATACCCTTGGGTCAGAGGGGGCCTAAAGTGAAGTAGAAGAGCTGCACAATGTGCCTAAAGGAAGTATTCCAGAGAAAATGTTTGAAAGGCAGTGAGTCGGGAAAAGTTAAGATCATGCTTCAGAAGACAAAGAAATAACACTAAGACTTGGGCATAGTGTGCCCCTGCTGCCAATGACTAAGTAGAAAACCAGATCCATAGGGACAAATCCTAAAAGATATAATTCAGCAAGAAGACTTTGTTAAGTTTTGCAATTATGGGTGGTTGTTCCCCGCCTTTTACAAATGTTCTCAATGTGGTCATATAATATTTAAAATTAAAAAGTTGATGGGGAAACCATTTTCAGAAGACATCTCCCATTCTTCTTTTCCTCTGCCTTCTTCTTCCCACCATCAATGATGGCTTTATTGCTAATTATCTGTCTCCTTTGCTGAATCTCCCTTTTCTTTATTGCCAGATGTAAACTTTTTTAGAGAGGGGCTTGTTTCAGCAAACTCAGATTGCATAGCATGAGATCCACAGAATTTTCTCTGTAGACATTATCAGATGCCTATTGGGATGTCTTGCCAAATCTGCCAAGGCATTTGCAAATATCCAAGCTGTTCTTCCCGTTCCCAAATGTCTGATGGAACCATGGGATGTAAGGAAACAATGCAGAAGTGCAACAGCAATAAATACAACCACTGTTGGTTGTTACTTCCTAGGATGCAGAGCAAGAGCAGTTGGGTAATTGTAATTCTTTTTAAAAGCTGGAGTTCTTCCCAAATGGATGATATGGGGTTCACAGTTGATCTTCATAGGGGAATGGTGCAGCAGGTAAAGTGAATGAAGAGATGATGAACGGAGAGGTCTCCAGCTTCCTTTATATCCCTTCCCTTACTGAATCCCTTACGTACTTGCTTATTCCCCATAACTTCAGGGGTGGAGGGAGCCCAGTGCCATAAAGGAACTAAAATAAGATACCCTCGGGCTTCTGGTTCCCAGAATCCTAGATCTTCCCAGTAAGCAAATATGTAAGACTTGGCGATGTCTTTATATTCATAACCTTATCTTTTATTTGGATTCAATGTCCAAATAAAGTATTAGAAGTTTGTCTACTTGGATGTGATTTGATGATTGGCCTGAGTCATCTCTTGCTGGGAGCCACTATAGTAAGTCCAACTGTAACATAAAATTTGGTTCATGGTTGGGGAGTATGCTACAGGAGCTTACGGTCCTTTGTTCTCTTCAACCCCATCTGATCCTTCTCTTCCTTATGTTGGGGAGAGGGACCTTCAGCATAATAATACATCAAAGTTGTGCTAGGTGAGGCAGTATGTATTAAGCCAGAGGGAGGTCTTTATTTTCTGTAAATGCTACTTTGGAAAATCTAAGGGTAGAAGCAGGAATAGAACCATAAATGCTCTCAGCCTTATTATAGAGTCAGAACAAAGCTCCTGCAACCAAGCCCTTGAGGAGAGGAATTTCAGGCTGGCTTGGTATTGATTTTGTATGAACTGAGTGGCCACTTCATGGGAAAAGTAGAGGTGTAATTTTTATCTTCTCTTATTCCTTGAACCTGTGTCTGGTATCTGTCAGGCTGCTAGCAAGAGTCTGATCTTTTTTGGATGGGGCTGAAACTGGGCCCCTTCTGGACATTAAGTGTTCTTGTTAGATGTTGAAACAGAAAGAGCGGAGTCCCATACATGGGCCCTGAGGACAGAGCTACAGGCATGTGCTGGGAGATATTTCTTGCCGCTCTGTTGAAGGGCCCTGTGGAATGAGCTCACAAGCTCCTGCCCAGTTTTGTCACTGTTTCCAAAGCAACCTTCAGAGTGGTTGTAGGGACCAGGGCTGATGACATTTTAGGAACAAAATGTATGAGAATGACAGTGGCAGTTTGCTAAATTCCTGATATGTCAAGGTGAAACTTACACTAATTTTTCTTTTTCATGTCATTGTCATTGTCTCAAAGTGTGAGCATTCAACTTTGATTAAAATGTGCCCTTTTCCAGCCACCAGTTTATTTGTGCTTCAGCAGAGACAGATGAATCCCTTAGAAGATGCTATCAGGCTGGTGCAATAAGAACTATTATGAATCTGTGACAGTTTCCAGACAGGGAGGTCTGAAATAGCTGATGTGTTGCTGCTCATAATTCAGGAGGATTGATGGGGCTTAAAAAACAGAGTTTTCTGAACCTTGTTACTTGTATCAGCATATATAAGCCCTCTTTTTAATTTTCTTGTTAAGATGGGGGATTTATCTCTACATTTATATGCAAAATATTTTTCCAGGATATGCCTATTGTAGTTTTTACTGGCCACATGGTTTGGTTTGTTTGTTTTACTAGCTTTTATTCACAAACAATCCAGTTCCAGTTTGTCTGGGACTCAAAGCCTTTATAAGAAGAGCAAAGGACTGTGAAAGAAATAGCCAGACTTTATGCCCTTAGTCTCCACGTATGGGGCCCACTTCAAGCTACTCACAGTGACCGGTGCATTCTGCTATTTTCATTATTTGTATTTGTAAATAGGACTGTCCTACACAGTTCATGGGCTGGTTGCTGACAGAGTGAGATAAAAATGAGGCTTGTTGAATGTGAGGCATCTCATAATTGTTTTTCATAGGTAAGGCAGCACAACCAACGCAATGGATTCCCAAGGTTCATTAAGTCAATTCTTGAAAGAACAGATGTTCTAGAAGCTCCCTCTTAACATAGGTGTTCAAAACCACTGGTGCACACTTTTCAGTGGATTAAGTTAGGGGGCCATCTAGAGTTCTTGGCAGAATTACAATTAAAAAGGGCTGACTTTAATTTTCAATGCTATAATGGACTAGTTATCTGGAGAATATATTCTGTCAAATTATACAAAATGCTTATTAAAATGTATTTTAAAATAGCTAAGCTTGCAGTAAAGAAAAGGAAATTATAATAGGCTAAAAATATTGAGAGAGCATGACTCTAGACAGGTAAATGAATGTTAGAGATGGCCTTTGCCTAGGGGCATTTGTCAGAGTAGGTCACACTTTAATGGGTCACACTTATGCATTGTTGGATAATGGTGGAGTCTGAAGATAGAATTCATAACCTTGAATAAAGCTGAGTTCTCCTGTAAGTGTTTTAGAAAAAAGTCTACCACATAGAGGCAGGTGGTGAGCATACTACCTGTTTTTGCTTTAGCTTTGGGTGGACTGGGCAGAACATTTCCTGCCAGTAAATTCTTCATTTCCATCCTGCAGCCACATGAGCTTGGGGATGGAAATCAAGCTCCCTTGGGAACATGTAGAAAATTTAGTCAGAAGGAAACAAATTTTCTCTGGGAACAAGAGAAGTCATGGAAAGTATGACAAAGGAACACATATCTATTGAAAATAATCAGTGATATTTGAAAAAGAACTGAAAGAATGCTTTGAGAAATAAAACTATAGCTCAAACTAGAAATGCCATTCAAGTTAAATAGCAGGTTAGATGTAACTGAAGAGAAGTGAACCACGTAGTGAACTGGAGGGTATCATTGAAGGAATTGCTCAGAGTGCAGCATATAGAAACAAAGAGATTAAAAATATTACAGGAAAAAAAATATTACAGGGAAATTAAATACACATTGGAATCACAGTATCAATATCTAATATGCTGGATTAAGAATAAAGATAGAACTAAGTCACTGGATAACGGCTTATAAATCAGGAAGGGGATGGCTGGAGTAAAAAACACCCTAAGATGCAGGTGTTTTGGCAAAGGTTTTAATGTTACTGGTTTACTTTAGACTTTGACAATTAAGTATTCATATTAAAATTTCCAAGGTAATTAACAAAAATGGAAGAGTTTTATATCTTCCAGTCTAGGACTGGGAAAAATAGAATAAAGAAAAAAGAAATAAAATTTAATCAATCATAAAGAAAGCAAGGTAGAGGAAGAAAAGAAAAACAAGAACAAAAACTATTGAGGTAAAAAGGAAGCACAAAATAAGATAAAAAATAACCCAGCTATATTAGTAATCATATAAATGTAAGGGTGTTAAATTCCTTGTTAAAATACAAATATTTTTAGTCTCGATGAAACAAAAATTCTACAATTTGTGGTTTACAATAGACAGAGACTTTTGTGAAGCTTATAAAGACGCAGAAAAAATAAATAAAAGTAACGAAATGGTAAAAGGTATACCAAGAAATATAAAACAGAAAAGAAAATTGGTGTAGTTACATTAACTAGTAAAAATGGACTTTAATGTAGAAAGCATTACTAGAAATAAAGAAGTTTACTACATGTTGGTAAAAGTTTCAATTTTTCAGGAAAATATTAATAATAATTTCTAACTTGGAAATATTTAGTAACAGGTTGGGAATACATAAATCAAACTAAATATAAAAATATCCAACTAACCCTGGCTGGTAGCACAGTGGATAAGGCGCCAGCCTGCAAACCCAAAGGTTGCAGGTTCGATTCCCCGGCCAAGGCACATAACCAGGTTACAAACCAGGTCTCCAGTCAGGTCTGTGGCTGAAGACAGGTGAAAAGCAACCATACATTGATGTCTCTCTCCCTCTCTGCCTCCCTTCCTTCCTCTCTTTCTAAAAATAATGAAATAAAATCTTAAAAAAAAAATCCAACCGAAGTATGGACAGAAGTTGACAGCTCAACAATCATAATGGGATAATTGTTTTCCTCAGCAAATAGATAAAAGTCAGTAAGGATATAGAAGATTTGAAAATATAGTCAACCATCTTCATCTTAATGGTTTTTTAAAAATAAACTTTAATTTTTAGAGCTGCTCTAGGTTCATAGCAAAATGAGTGGAAAGTTCTGAGTTTTTCCAGATAGCATACATACATAGATAGCCTCCCCTTTTTTGACACCCCCCATTAGAATGGTACAATTGTTACAGTTGGTGGGCTTACATTGACACACTACAAGTACCCAAAGTCTGTAGTTTACATTAGGGTTCATTCTTGAGAGCTTGTTTGGAGGTTCTAACAGGGGAGCGCAGCTACTCGTATACCCTTGGTCCTCTCCTCTCATTGGGGAAGTCATCCTCTTTGACCTAGCGCATAACTATGGGAGGGATGTACATGGATTAGTGAGGGACGAAGGGGTCACCCGCATAGCCAGTCAGATCAGCTGAATCAACCCTGGTGATCAGTGAGGTGACAGATGTTGCAGCCAGATTGCCCTCACATCCATAGGGTTCATTCTTGATGGTATACATTCTATCAGTTTGCACAATTGTATAATGACATTTATCCAATTGTTATCTTTTGAACACTGACTGCTCCCAACAGTTGGAGAAAACACTGTATATATTTATAAATATTAAAAAATTATATATTTTCCCAGCTCATGAAATATTTGCAAAAAATATGTTCTAAGCCATAAAGAGTTTCTTGTGGGCCACATTCTCTGAGCTCATTTTATTTTTATTAAAAAATTTAAAAAGGCTGACTTCATTTTAGAAAAGCTTGGAAGAAAATCCATGTAATGATGCAACAAAGGAATCAAACTTTAAATATGGTTACTCCCATTTCTTCATATTTGGTTCTAGTAAGCAGAGAAGGTGTAGTCTAGTTTCTTTTGATGACAATGTGAAATATTAAATCAAAATGAGGAACTTTAGCCATGGCTGGTGTGGCTCAGTGGATTGAGTGCCAGCCTGTAAACCAAAGGGTATCCAGTTCGATTCCCAGTTAGGGCACATGCCTGGGTTGTGGGCCAGGTCGCCAGTCGGGGCTGTGCAAGAGGCAACCATACATTGATGTTTCTCTCTTTCTCTTTCTCCCTCTCTTCCCTTCTTTCTAAAAATAAATTTAAAAAAAATTAGGAACTTTATTTGTGGGAAGGTGAGGGGAAAAACAGTGCTAGAATTCCCCCTGTGATCCAGGCACATTACCCATTCCTGTAGTTCCTGGCACTAGAAATGTATTTTGAAATTTCACAGCCTCATTGCTGTGCAAAACCAAACAAGCTAACATTTTCAAATTTTTTTGCTATTGTTTAGTTACTTTTTGGTGTCTTCTATTGTAAAGAATTAAAAGGGGTAAAGGCACTAAGATAAGAAAAGCAAATAATATCTGAAACCCCCAAAATATGGCCAAAAAGAATGGTTTTTGAATTATTCTTATGTCTACAGCCATACCACCTTGAACATGCCCGATCTCATCTGAATTATTCTTGTAAGACATCAATTATTATTTCAGTCAGGCTGACTACTTTTCTGATTTTGCCTCTTCTCAGAGCCAGCTTGAAAAAAAATTACATTGTTTAAATTGATTTTAGTGCAATTGTTCAAATGAGGCATTGTTCATTAATTTATTTATTAATATTTTGCAAGTAGATTTGCTTTTGTATTGCTCTGCTGATTTGACTCAAATCACTCTAATCTCAATGCCTTTAGAATTGCATTTACCTTAAGCATTGCAAATTATGACTACAACAGCTATATTTGATAAATACTTATGCTATATATATATATATAGTAATTTTCTAATTAGTGAAAAATACATAAAATACCTTAAGTATACATATCAATGCCAAAATTAACTACCTTTAAGTTAAGTCCTCAGTTTTTCAGCTTCAAAGAAACATTGTGTTGCTTTTTTTGGCATTAACTTTCCCATTAATATGATATAGTTTAAAATATTTTTATTGTAAAATTTGAAAATTAGAGATGATTATTACACCAGAAATCTGATAACTATGTAATACAATCACATCAGTGGAATCATAGGTCTAAAGTAACTTGAAAAGAACCATAAGTAGAGAGTAAAAGGGAACATTTTAAATATGTATTCAGGAAAACATTAAATAAAGTTCAACAAAGGTCTTCACATTTGTGCATCTAGCATTATTCTAACTTCAGTGAAGCTTAGTAAGCAAATAAGACATGGTCATTATATAAGACATAACTAAGTGTTAAATTGGGGTTAAATTATGAGAATAGCAAGATTCAAGGCAAGAAAGATTGACATTGTTGGAGAAGTTGAGAAGTTACAGAAAATAAGTAAGGGCCCTTGAAGGACGATAAGTACTTGTGATATAATGAAGCCAAGGGAGGAATAATGAGGTGGGGGGAACAGAATGAGTGTGATGTGTTCTATATGAGACAGTAATTTTCTTCCAATTCACTCATCTTGAGAGAGCTTCTGGTAAAAATCATCTCCTTAAAAAGGCAAGTTATGTCCAAATGTATTTGAATTTTTATGCGAGATCTATTAATTTGATACAAGAGGTTAGCTATCATAGTTGCAAAAGTATTATGAGGATTTTTATGTAGGTCATCCCATTTTTCATTTGAAGGTGGGACATCCTAGCTGAAGATTTTTCATTGATCTAATAGTGCTTGGAAAATTACTGCTTTTATTAGAGAACCCCTGATAGACAAATAACATGGTGGTGGCAGCTGGAGTTTTTTCCCAAGATGCTTTAGAAGATGCAATAACTGGAGAACAACTCAAAGTCAAAAAAGACTTGATGTATGAAATATCCTATTGGTTGTAAGCATCAATATTCCTTTTTGGGGCCTAATTTTCATCCACACAAGAGTTGATTGATCATACAAGATAGGCTTCTGTCTGAGAACCAACACAGAACAAAAATCTCTTTTTGTTTGGTTTGTTTATCTAAAGAATTTGTAGAAGTAAACTATGCATTTTTATGTTGTGCTGAGTCTGGGGTTATAGGGCTTCTCAGTTCAACTCCCTACTTGGGTTATCCTTTTGCTCCTCTGAATTTCAAACATTTTGGTGCAATTGTTGAGAATTTATTAGTAGCCTAGAATTTGATCAATTTTTAGTAAATGTTCTCTGAATATTTAAAAGTAATGTATATGCTCTGCAGATAAAAAGTTTGGTGTGTACTTATTCCATTAATTTCTCCATCAAAAACTGACAGATATATAAAATTTTCCATTGTAACCATAGGATATGAATTCATAATTTATCATTGCTTTTCTGATAATTTGTCTTTATATTATCTGTTCTATTTTATTTAGCCTTCTGATTTCTTTACATGTTTTTGTGCCTCACCCACATTTTTTCTATTTAGGTTTTATTTACAATGTGCTGTTTTTTACTAGACATTTCTATTCTTCTGGTGGTTATTTTTGAACTTATGTTCTCCTCTATGAAAAATTAACATTTTATAGCAGCTTGAGTGCCTACTATCTTTCAATTAGCAAGCTGAATGATTTTCATATATTTAAATATAAAATATTTAATATTTGTGGTGGCCCTATAAACATTAATATCCCCACTTACTGATGAGAAAATAGGTTCCATCAAGTTAAGTCACAAGCTTTAGACCAAAAAACTAGTAATTGGCAGGGCCAAAATTTGAACCCAGGCGTTTGTGGCTTCTTTTATTTCCTAGACTATATCATCTTCCTAGTTTAAAATATTTTTCTCTCTTCTCTCCCATTACAAGTTGTTTTGACTAATATTCAATTATTGCTTCTCCTCTGGCTCTTCTCTTGTCTTAAACTATTTTATACTAGGTAGCCTAGATACAGTCCACATTGCCAGTGTTCTTTAATGTATTTATCTTTCTTTGTTATTTTCCACTGAATTCTGGGAGAATTCATCAAACATGCTTTCTAATTCATTTGTTTATTTTGCTCTTATCTAATTAATTTCACTTTACTGCCTCTAGTAAAATTCATCTCTCTCGATTTTCATCTGAAGACAATCTTTCCTAACTCATATCATTCCTTTTTCATACCTGCAAATACAATTGAGAACATGAATAAATTACATTTTGCAGACTTTACAGGATTTGTCACAGTACAATCCCATTAATTGTTATGACTTCCCAACTTTTTCACATTCTTTGACACTACCAAAATATTTTTATTGTCTGCTAATTTTTATGTGTCATCCTCACAGGAGGATGTCTTTTATGTCTAGTATTTGAAGTTGGGCTATGTTCTATCAGAGCTTCCTTTGGTCTCTCTAGCTCTTTTAGTTCCAGATAAAGAGGAAAGTAGAGGTTTGTATTCTTTGATGTTTCAATATTGTCCTTTTTGGAGAGAGGCACAGAAACATGTCAGTGTCTGGAAACTTCACTGCATGATCACTGCAGAAAGTTGATCAGTTCAACAAATATTTATTGAGGACTAGCTCAGTGTCTGACACTTCTGGTCACTGGAGATATGATAAATAGGACAGACCAGGTTTTTGCTTATGTACATATTACAGACTCCTAGAGAAGTCATATCAAATAATTACACAAAAGTCTACTCAATTACCAATAGTGGTAAGGGTTATAAAAACTTACTGCATTCCTGGTGAATTGTGGGACCAATAGGAGACTGTTGTTAACAGTGTAGTGAGCGTAGGGAAGAATCCAGGGAGACAAGAGGAGCCAGATCACATTAAGGACACAGAGAATAATTCAAAAGCAGTGGAAAGCCATTGTTGAATATGTAGTGAATCAATGGTATATTTACATTTGTGTTTTAAAGGCTCACTCTGGCTTCCATTGAGGAGGCAGGTGGATATGGAAAGACCACTTTAGAATGTTTTTGCACCCATTTGGACAAAATGTGACTGTGCTTTAGACCAGACTTTCTGTAATGAAGATGAAACTATGTGGACATGTTTAAGTAGTTTAGGTGGGACAGTATTATGAGGAGGAATGGATGACTGGTTCATGGTGGAGGTGAGAAAGAAGGATTTCATTTACTTATTTGTCCGATAGTATGGAGTCATCTGAGCACCCTTCTCTCTCTGGCACAATGTCTGCCTTAGAAGCAATGATCTCACCATCTACTCCAGGTGAGTCTCAGAATGGGTTTCTCTTTTCATGCCACTCTTCATGCTTAGCGAAGTTAACAGTAGATTCTAAATTTTCCTATTATCATTTCACTGTCAAGTCTTACTTCCAGGGCTCATGAGGTAATGGAATTGAGAGTGCAGGTTCTAGAGTCATGCTGGGGTTGAGTTTTTGCTTTTCCACTTACTGTCAGAGAGAGTTGGGGTAAATTAATTATTTTTAACTCAGTTTTCCAATTTTAGTATATGTGCTGCCAAAGTGAGCACTAACTCAGTTTTCATATCTGAAAAATGAGGATAATTCTAGTATTTATTTAATTGATGTATTGTGAGGTTTGAGTTACTATTTATAAAGAACTTGCAATAGTGCCTGGCATTGTAAGTGCTACAATGCTAGGTACAATTATTATTACTCTGATTTTAGCACATGTGCTGCCAAAGTGAGCACATGTTACTCTCATTTTATGGTGCATAGGGATCTTATCTACTCACTCACTTGGCAATAACTTACATTCTTGCATGGAGTCCATTGTTCAGTTGTAGTTCTACATATGCTGTCAGTTGAAAAATTAATTGACTCAGTGATCCTATTTTTGGGAATGTATCCTAAGAATCCCAAAACACCAATCAGAAAGAAGATATGCAACCATGGACTTCACGTTAAGATGGAGGCCATATGTGGACACCCTTTGTCTCCTTATACAACCAGAAAAAGAATTACAACTAAATCTCAAAACAAGTAACACCAGAACTGTCAGAAAAACTACACTGTATAGTAGTCCAATAACCAAGGATTTAAAGAAGCCACATTCATCCAGATGAGTAGGAGAAGTGGAGATGTGGAGGGCGGAGGAGAGGCATGGTATGGCATAGAGAGGTGGCAGAACAGATACAGATGATCCCATATTCACACGTGGTAGGTAAAAATCAGGAGGGATACTTTGGGAGTGAATGATTCCAGCCTCAGACCAGATTGCATATCCCAGAGTTTTAGCTCTGGGAAGATATCTCCATAAATTCTGGCTATAAAAACTGTGTGGTTTAGGGTGGTAGAACACACTACCAGATTCTCAGAAAATTCCACTTAAAGGGCCTGCAATGTCTTAAAACGTACACAAACCCATCCACTCTGGGATTCAACACCAGGGAAAAAGCTGGAAGGGTGCCAGTCACATATAAGGAGTAGGTAAAGTGACTGGAAATTGGGCAAAGCAGGCAAGCCTCTTGAAGCCAGGCAGTGGCACTAGCCAGGCATAGGATTCTTTAAGCCTTATGCCCAAACAGAGCCACAAAATGGTGAAGCAGGCTGTCCCAACCTAGTGATCATTTAAGTCTCTATCCCACACAACTTACAGGTACTTTACAACAATAGGCCATCTACTAAGAATAAAAGCATCTCTGCCTAATATACAAAAGAACACAGGGAGGCTGTCAAATAGAGGAGGCAAAGAAGTATGGGGAAAAAAAAAAAAAAAAGAACAGAGGAAAACCCCACTGAACAGGCCCTGGCTGGTAGCACGGTGGATAAGGCGCCAGCCTGCGAACCCAAAGGTCAGGGTTCGATTCCCCAGCCAGGGCAACATAACCAGGTTGCAAACCAGGTCTCCAGTCAGGTCTGTGGCTGGAGGCAGGTGAAACACAGCCATACATTGATGTCTCTCATCCTCTCTGCCTCTCTCCCTTCCCCTCTATAATGAAATAAAATCTTAAAAAAAAAAAAAAAAAAAAACTATACAAAATGGAGATAACAAACCTATCAGATTCAGAGTTCAAAACACTGGTGGTAAGATGCTCAGAAAACCCATAAAGTATGATAAAAAATATAAAGGATGAAATAAAGGTTACACAAAGTAAAATAAAGAAAAATATACAAGGAACCAACAGTGAAGGGAGGGAAGCCAGGATTCAAATCAATGATTTGAAACAAAAGGAAGAAATAAACATTCAACCAGAACAGAATGAAGAAATAAAAATGTGAAAAACAAAACAGAACAAAAAAACAGAAAAACAAAAAAACCCAAAAAGGATAGTATAAGAAGACTCTGGGGCATCTCCAAAAGTGCCAATGTCTGACTCATAGGAATGCCAGAAAAAGAAGAGTAAGAGCAAGAAATTGAAAACTTATTTGAAAAGATAATGAAAGAAAGCTTCCCTAATTTGGTGAAGGAAATAGACATACAAGTCCAGGAAGCACAGAGAGTCCCAAATAGGTTGGACCCAAAGAGATGAACTCTAAAACATAAATAAGATGCCAAAGATTAAAGATAAAAAGAGAATCCTAAAAGTGGTAACAGCCCAAAAGTTGCTGGTTCAATTCCCAGCCTGAGCACACATAACCAGGTTGCAAACCAGGTCTCCAGCCAGGTCTGTAGCTGGAGGTAGGTGAAAGGCATTAATGTCTTTCTCCCTCTCTGTCTCTCTTCCTTCCCCTTTCTCTGAAAAATAATAAATAAAATCTTTTTGAAAAAAGTATAACAGAAAAGCAGAGTGTTACCACAAAGGAGTTCTAATAAGACTGTCAGCTGATTTCTCAAAAGAAACTTTGCAGGCAAGAAGGGCCTGGCAAGAAGTATTCAAAGTGATGAAAAACAAGGACAACTAAGATTACTCTATCCATCAAAGCAATCATTCATAATGGAAGGGCAGATAAAGTGCTTCCCAAAGTAAAGCTAAAAGAGTTCATCACTACCAAGTCATTATTATATGAAATGTTAAGGGGACTTATTTAAGAAAAATAAGATAAAAACTATGAACAGTAAAATGACAAACTCACAACTATCAACAACTGAATTTAAAGGAAAAACAAACCACAACACCCCAAAACAAACTAAGCACACAACTAGAATAGGAACAGAATCATAGATATGAAGATCATTTGGACAGTTATTAGCCAGGAGGGGGAAGGGGGGAAAATAGGGGAAAAGGTACAGAGATTAAAAAGCATAATTGGTAGGTACAAAATAGACAGGGGATGTTAAGATTATAAGAAAGGAAGAAGACAAAGAACTTATATGCATGACCCATAGACATGAGCAAAGGAGGGATTCGCTGGATGGAAAGGGACACTGGGTGGAGGGGCAACGGGGAAAATTGGGACAACTGTAATAACATCAAACTATACTTGAGCAAGAAACAGGAAAGAATATATGTGTATGTTGATAGCAGCATTATTTACAATAGCCAAGATCTGGGAACAGCCCAATTGCCAATCAGTAGGTGATTAAATACATGAAATACTACATGACTATAAAAAAGAAGGCAACAGCATAGATGGACTAGGAGATTATTATGCTAAGTGAAACAAACCAGTTAGAGAAAGACATATCATCAAACCTCACTCAAATGTGGAACCTAATGAAAAAAATAAACTGATGAGCAAATAAAGTGGTAAAACCAGAGGCATGAATATTTGGAACAGGCTGACAGATTTCAGAGAAGAGAGGGTGGGAGGTGGCGCTGGAAGAAATTAGCCAAAGAACATATGTACATATATGCATAGCCCATGAACACAGATAGCAATGTGGTGTAGGTGGGGGGCAAGGCTGGGTGGAGGATGGCAAAGGAGGGGGGAAATAGTGGAAATTGCAAGAGTGTCATAATTAAAATAAGTAAGTAAAAATAATTTTTTCTAGCATATAAGTAGTAACCAATGTTTTTCCTCTCTTAAAAGATGTTCTTTTCTCACTTAATTGGGAAATTGGGTTGTGATCACTACTTGAAACAGAAATTTATTAATTTTTAATGGTTACCAAGTCATACCTTTCTGGTATATTCACTTATTAGATGGTAGAGAAGAGATCTGAATTAATGTATCTAAGAAACTGGCTTGTGTTAATACAACAACAATAAAATTTAAAAAAAAAAGAAACTGGCTTGTGGACATCAGTAGGTGGCAGATATGTGGCATAATGTTATGCAAAGAAAATGTATTCATCAGGATTCAGCCAGAGAAGCAGACCCATCAGAAGATGTATACTAAGAGATTTTTTGCATGACATTTATGGCTTTTGTGATGGTGAGGGTTGGCCAATGAAGTCTGAAGTCAGGAAGGGTAGGCTAAACTCTCAGGTAGACACTAAAGCTGTGGTCCCTAGGCCGAATTTCTTTTTTCAGAGAAGCAGGGGTTCTAGTCCTAAGATTTAGCAGCTGATTGAATTGGAATCACCCTGATTATCTGAAAATAATCTTCTTTACTTTAAGTCAACTGATTATAGACCTTAATCACATTTTGAAATATTTTTAGTACTACCTAGATTAGTGTTTGATTGAATACCCAGGGACTATAACCTAGCTAAGTTGGCATGTAAAACTGACCATTAAAAAAATACTTAAAACCTCTTAGAAATCAATTTGCTTATTTGGGGGGAGGTGATATGGTCTAGAAATACAATCTTTAAGAAGTCAACTTTAAGTGGCAGGAAAACTATTTTTTTTAACACTTTAACTTTACTGTTTCAATTTAAAAAATTACTGATGGGTTTTATTTGCTATTTCAGGTATATTTATGCTGCATTAATTTGCTACACATCTTCCTCCCACTATTCTTCCCCCTGTGCAATTTACTAAATTCTGAGTCAGGTGACAGGGGCATCCACTCAGTTTTTATTGTGTAAACTTCTCTATAACTTTATTTCCCTATTGTAATCCTGCAGAAACCTTAATTTCTTTAATCTGGCTTTTTACTTTGATTTTTTTTCTTTGACACAAACTGGCCTCATTTCCTCTCCCTTGCTTAACCATTAAGCCCTCAGGGCATTGAGGCTCTGGTCAGCCTCCAGTAGTCTAAGAAACAAGGTTCTATGCCTATTGACTATTATTACCACAGAGTGTTCAGTCAAACTAAATGTAATATCTTGGCCTCAGTTGTGTTTGATCTCTGGGCCAAAGAAAGTAGAATAATCCCACAGAACAAATCTTCATGAAGTTGGCCAGAACAACCCCATGGCTGACATCAGGATCCAATACAATGATCAGTTACTTCCTACCCTAGCACCAACCAGTCAGTAGAGATCAGGACCCTAACCCTGTTAGTCACCATGATTACTGATTTTTTTTCTATATAATACATCCCCTGGAAGCTATCTGGAGCCAGGTCTTTAAGCATGAGCTAGTTGTGACTTTGGGCATGGCACCATGTCCTTAATAAGTCATTTCTTTCTTGGATACAAACTCCTGTTCATGTCTTATTGAGCATTAGTAACACCACTCCTTTGGTAAAAAATCATAATTCCTTCCACCTCCATTCTTTCATTAACTTTTTTCTTCTTAAAAAATAGGAGTGATTATAGTTTCTTCTTTTTACTTACAAGATTTTAGATCCCTGCATGAGCTTCTTCTTTGTACGACCACCCAACCTCATCCATTGTTGCCTCATGAAGAAGGCTGGTCAGGATTTGTTGTCCTTTAGGTGTCTCTGGCCAGTGGCACAGCCAGTCAAGTAAATAAGTAATTTCACGCTATGAAGTTGGCTTTGTTGACTGCAAAAATAAGACAGGGCATATTCTAAATTGTGATTATCCCATCTATTTCACTTGGATTGTCTGATTTTAACTGAGAATGTTCTCTTTTCCATTAGCCTGGCCTTTAGTAAATTGAAATTAGCTGGGGTAAAAGCCAAACAATGGAAAGAATCTAATGGAGTCAAAGACTTCATGATACCAGTCAGAACAACAAGAATGTTCTCTGGGGAATAGACACTCCAAAGAATTGAGAATAAAGAAGGCTAACCCAAAGGACAGTGGTATAAGAGACAGAGGAATCCAGGGAAATGGCAAAAGTCATAAAAACTAAGCAAACTATGAAACAAATGATGTGATGTCTGGAGAAATATGGCAGAAAGACTTTGAAAAATGTCAGCTTGTTTTCTTCAACTGTGATATGCTGAATTCACTAGCATTGCATTTCGTCAAGAGCTCCTGAGAGTTATTTCTCCAGGATTAGTTTAACTTGCCATTAATCTATTTCCTCCCAAATAAGTACATTTCCATTGTTTTGTTTAATTTTCAATATAGTCCAGAGCAGTGATATTCAAAGTGGGGCCCCTGGACCATCTGCATCAATATCAAATTCTCAGGCTGAGTCCCAGACTTACTGGAAGAGGAACTCTGGTCCCTTGGATCTTAGTGCTGGCCTCAAAAGAAATTCAATTCCTCTCCTGGTTTAAAGCACACATAAATTTCTTATTTTAGAGATTTGATATATTGAAAATGTCCCTTGTGTTCATTTCAATTGAATTTATAATCAGGTTACCTAATACACTTATACTGGGAAGTGACTTTCTCAACCTTTGATGTGACTTACAATAAATTCTCCCTGAAGGGATCCTCTTACAGAAGCCATATATATTTGATCTTTCTTGTTCATACTGTCTGTCCTGTAGTTTTTATGAAACATAAGATAGACAAGCCAGTGGTATCTACATCCCTTCAGTCTCCTCCCTTTCCTTCGTATTGCTGCATTATTTTAGTCCAGTCTTGTCTTTCTTTTTCTTCTGTTGTGTTTATAACAGGCGTAAGATACACTTTCCATGTGTCTTACAGATTCCTTTCAATATCCTGGAATGATCAGAGGATGGAGTAGATGCAGTGGTGGGATAGGGCTGTGAGTTGAAAGCTAAGGGATTTCTGATGGCTTTCGTTTTCTCTGTGGACTAGAAGGTGGTCATCTGTTGACACTGGGAGGAAATAAGTGAATTGGAGTCATGAAGAAACATGGCCATATTGATGATTAAAACATGGGACTACTTCTAAGCCATGCTGTGAGTCCCCATTTGCCTTGATCTCTGTGCCCCACTCTTACCCAGGACCCCCAGACCTTCCCTGATTCCACATCTAGAGGGTAGTATGGTCCAGAACCAAAGCTTCATATAGCTCTTTTTCTGATCACTGGATGACATTCCTTCCTGGTGGCTAAATATTTTGAAGCTTACTGTGATGTGAGATTTTTTTGAGGGAAGAAAATATTTGATGTGGGTGTTGTATAAAATGGGATAGTAAAATAGCCACAGGAATGCAGTAGACTTCTTGCAAGCTATATCAACAGCTCAGTTGCTGGTGGACATTGTGAATTTATGATCTTCATCATTATGAGATTTTCTCAAGTGCAGGCAACAAGAAAGCAGATGGTTGAGTCCATGAGAAGTTGAGATTTTGCCAGAAAAGCTCAATAAAAGGACAATGAAGTAGTAAAGAATTCATATTTCTACTGTATCAAGAAAATGTATGAAAAAAATGAAACAGGCAGGAAGGTTGCCAGTTAGGTGTCTTTTCGGGGAAAGCTAGAACATGGTCTAGAGTACTCTGCTGGGGTCTCAATTCACAAGTCTGTATCTTTCATTGTCATTGAGCTACTTTTCAACTTTGGAAGTTGTAGAAAACTGATGGCAAGGCAAATTATTTTTGTCTATAAAGAAGCAAGGAAATTTTGTTCAGTGGAAATGTAATTGATGCTTATCATGTGGATATTCCCTAGTTTTACATCTATTAGCAGGTTCATTTTAACATTTTTTTAAAAAAAAATCATCACCTGAGTGTATTTACTGATGGGAGACAGAGAGAGAGATATTGACATGAGAGAAATGTCAGTTGCTTCTCATACATACATACTCCAAACTGGGATTGAACCCATAACTTAGGTATGTGACCTGACCAGAAATTGAACCTGCAGCCTTTTGGTGTTTGGGATGATACTCCAACCAGCTGAGCCACTGGGCCAGGGCCATTTTAGCACTATCGATTGCTTATGTATGAGTTTGTTCTTTGGGCTGTCCTTTGAACTGGTTTTACATATTGTACTGAGTTCCTCATTAATCAGTGAGTTAAAATGTGTTATACATGTTCATTTTATGTTTGCATGAGAGCCATAGCTATACAGTATATATCTTACAACAAACAGTTTAGGCTTCTCTTAATTTCACTGGTTGGGCTGGCATTATCTACAGACATTCATTAATTTGTTCATTCATTCACTTGCTTATTCAATAAATATTAACGGGACTTATCACATGCCTGGTCCTGAGTTTGGTTTAATGTTTCTGTGGACAGCTCTGTTTGATCTTTTAATCCCACTCACTGTGCTGATATCTTCTTATGTCTAGCACTTGCTAGCTCAACTTATTTGCTGTATCTCATCATCTGGGGTGTGTAATGACCATGCATCTTTTTTTCCTTAATTGTTTTGAAAGCAACATCTTTTTTCCTTTTTTTTGAGAAGTAGAAGTAGAGCTGAGAACAGAACCTAGTCCTCCTCACTCATGGCTTAGGGCCTCCTTCATGCCTCCTTATAGTCCCTGTGCCTGGAGGACAGTGCCAAATATTTATCAATTTAATATGCTTTTGAGAAAGGCAGAATGGAGTTCTGGAGAGCAAGGAAACTTCACACAAATAAAATACGTAAAAGAGGCCTGTTCGTTTACCAAGAAAGTGACAGACAGTGCAGTAAAGGAAGAACAGCTGAGCAGAGGGCTTTTTGTGTACTTCCTAAGCATTTATTTGCTCCCTGGCCATTTTCCTGAGAGATCTATTTGCTGCTCTTTGCAGTCTGCCTCTATCCATTTATATTCATTTGAATGTTTGTTTCTGTTTTCCCTTGTTCATTTTCCCTGTAGCTTTCAGTCATTTATGACAAGGTGATTTTAGCTTCATTTTTCTCTTGGTTCTTATTTCATTTTCTTTCAAGAAATGAAAAATTCTACTCTACTTGGAAAAAATGTATACAAAACTTTGGGGCTTGCAAATTGGAGGAAAAAAAATTGTAGTCGCTATATTAGGAAATATAGAAAGATTCTGGAAAATAGAATAGAGATTAGTTATAATAAGAGAAAAAAAAATGCTCCAATAAGAGCCATTACCACTGAAAGCATATATGAATATATGATTTTCAAATTAAAATACTCCAACCATTTTAAAATAGATATGTCCTTTCCAACTTGTAGTAGTAACATTTTATCTCATTTGTCCAAGGAAAATAAAAATGAAACCCTCCTGGGTGTTTTCGATGAAAGCTTTAAAAAGAAATTGCACTTCTGAATTGTGTTTCTTATGAAGAGAAAAACAAACTCTTCAAAAACATGCAAAATGCTTTGAATATTTCACTCAAGTAAATATTGTTTAAAAAATGTAGTTACACATAAATCAATTAAAAACTGACTATAATTGGAAATTTAAAGAATTACACAGCCAGATTTGTTCTAATTTCCCTATGATGACTATTTCAGATTTATCTAAAGACAGATCCAAATTTGAACTCAAGATAATAAGGAATGTATTTAATAAGTGGACTATCTAGTTCAAGGATTTTAAGAAAAACATTTTGGGGCAAAAACATATCTTGTATTGTAAGACTCAGAGATTATTTAGTGTGAATAAGCTTAAAAAGAAAAGGCAAGGGCCAGGAGCAGGCTTATCAAAGCCTCCAGGGGTAGATTTTCCTCTTGAGATAAATGTGTATATTATGTATGGCACTGATAAGACCTTAGCAGGGGAAGCCAATTAATCATTTCTCCTTTGTAGTTCTTCTGTTCCAAAACACCTCACCTCCTTCCCTCCCTCTCCCTGCAATCTCTGATGGACAGGCATATGCCCAGAGAAAGCTTGATAAATACTGATAGGTTAACTCTGCCTACTTTGAAGTGAATGCAACAATTGCTTTAACAGAATTAATTTTAGATAATGCCAACCCAGCTGACCATCCCTGTCATCATCATTGATTAGTCATTTCCCTCTTCCATCCACTCATTTATTTATGAACTAAAAAATAAACAAATAAAAAAATCTCATATATGCTTTCACATTGGTGACATATTTTAGATATATGTAAAGGTTGATTTGAATAGTTAAGTAGAAAAAGTGATAAGCATATGGAAAATAAGATAGGAGAGTCATTGAGGAGGAAGAGCAATGAGAATTGGTAAGTAGGCATGAAAGAGCCATCCAAGAGAATTTTAAGTCTTGAAGCCTTGGAGGGGTTTTATGATAGAGTAGGTGGTTGCCAGTTTCTTTTTACACCCATTTTATTTATTTTTCATTGAATTTATTGGGGTGATATGGGTTAATAAAATTATATAGGTTTCAGATATAGAGTTCTAGAGCATCATTTGTATATTATGTTGTGTTCACCATCCCAAATCAAGTCTCCTTCAATCATCATTTATTCCCCCACCTTTACTATCTTCTACTTCCTCTCACCCCCTTTTCACTCTGGTAATTACCATACTGTTGTCTGTGTCTATGAGGTTTTAAATTTTTTATTTGCTTAATTCCTTCACCTTTTTAATACAGTCCCCTAACGCTTCTCCCCTCTGATAGCTATCAGTCTGTTCTTTGTATCTATGAGTCTGTTTCTATTTTGTTTGTTAATTTATTTCATTCACTAGATTCCACATATAAGTGAAATTGTATGGTACTTATTTTCTCTGGCTGGCATATTTCACTTGGCCTAATACTCTCTGGTCCATCCATGCTATTGCAAAAGGTATGATTTCCATTTTTTAAATCCACTGTAAATGTACCATGACTTTTTCATCCAGTCATCTATTGATGGGCACTTGGCTATTGTAAATAATGCTGCAATGAACAGAGATGCATATATTCTTCCAAATTAGTGTTTTGGGTTTCTTTGGATATATTTCCAGAAGTGGAATTGCTGAGTCATAAGGGTGTTCCATTTTTAATTTTTTGAGTTATGTTTATACTACTTTTCATAGTGGCTAAAACAATCTGCATTCCCACCAACAGTGCATGAGAGTTTCCTTTTCTCCACTTCCTCACCAGCATTTGTTTGCTGATTTATTGGTGGTAACCATTTTAGCAGATCTAATATTGTGTTTCTAATTTGCATTTCTCTGATGGTTAGTGACATTGAGCATCTTTCACATATCTATTCTGTATGTCCTTTTTGGAGAAGTGTCTATTCAGCTCCTTTGCAATTGTATTGTTTGTTTCCTTGGTGTCGTATTATATATGTACTTTATGAATTTTGGATATTAATGCATTATCAGATGTATCACTAGTGAATATATTTTCCCATTTAGCAGGCTATCTTTTTATTTTGTTGATGGTTTTTTATGCTTTACAAAAATTTTACAGTTTTGATGTAGTTCTATTCATTTACTTCTTCTTTTGTTTCCCTTGCCTGAGGAGATATATCAGAAAAAATATTCCTACTAGAAATGTCTGAGATTTTACTGCTTACTTTTTCTTCTAGGATTGTTATGGTTTCAAGTCTTACATTTAAGTCTTTAATCCATCCATCTTGTGTTTATTGTTTTGTATGATGTAAAAAAGTGGTCTAGTTTAATTAATCTATATATATATTTTTTTGGCATGGATTTGTCTAACTTGCCCAGTGCCATTTTCTGAACAGACTCTCTTCACCTCACTGCATGTTCTTACCTTCTTTGTCAAATATTAATTGACCATAAAGGTACAGAATTATTTCTGGGCTTTCTGTTCTCTTCCACTGACCCACATGTCTGTTTTTATGCCTGTATGATGCTATTTTAATTACTATGGCCTTGATATATAGTTTAATATCAGATAGCATAATGCCTCCATCTTTGTCCTTCTTTCTGAAGATTGCTGTGGCTACTTGAGATTTTTTGTGATTCCATATAAATTTTTGAAATATTTATTCTAGTTTTGTTTTTGAAATATTTATTCAAGATAGCAATTGGTATCTTGATTGGAATTGCATTGACTCTATAGATTGCTTTTTTTCCCCTTGAGTGAGAATAACAAGTCAGAAACAATAGCCAGGCTTTGCTTTTCTCCCCTTCTGAACAGTTTTTCCCTAGTCAGGATGGTGAAGGGCTTGTGCACTAGATGAATTCATCTGTAGGGTGTTGATATGTTAAATAGCCATCTTCGTGTATTTATCCTCCTTCTGTAGGTATTTCAACATGCAGAAAATCTTCCCTTTATGTCTTTTTCTCTATAGCTTCAGATGAGCATTGGGAATCACCACATCAATAGTTTCCTTCAGGCTTTTTCAAAGTGGAAAGGGCAAGACTGTTTGGATAAGCAATTCTTGGCTTTTCGAGTGTGAAGTATTTGTCTTCCTCTCACTTACTAAAAGGAGCGGCATAGAGGCCCATGGACTCTGTCACAGCCCTAAGTGAACAGGTGAAATAGGGTGCTCAGGGTTGATCTGCCCCTACTACACATCAGGAAGGATGAATATGCCACACTTATTTCCCATAAGCCTAATTTTTATGCCATCCCTAACTCATATCAGCAACTTATATTAGATATTATATTTAACAAATTTCTGAATTTCCAAAACAGTAATGAACATTCCTATCCCCCATAGAAAAACCAAGGCTACACTATATTTTTTCTCTTTACCTGCTGGGATTCAGATAAGTTAACTCAGCAGTGTTTTGTTGACAAATTGGCACTGTTGTCAGCACTAACCTTCTTCTCAATTTTGTAAACTTTTAAGTTTTATAAAGATGCTGATGATTTTAGAAGGCAGAACTCTGGTGAGAAAGGAGTTGGGATTCACTATAAAATGTTCTATGAAGGTATTCACTAAATATTCTGCTGAGGTCTAAAGGTCAAATCAAATATTGAGTGTCTTCAAGGGAGATAATAAAAATAAAATATCTTTATTTTTTTAATTAAAAAATATTTTTAGAGAGGGGGAAGGGAGAGAGGCAGAGAGAAAGAGAAACATTAATGTATGGTGGCCTTTTACCTGCTTCTAGTTACGGACCTGGCTTAAAACCTGTTTATGTGCCCTGGCTGGGGAATAGAATCAGTGACCTTTGGGTTTGCAGGCTAGCACCTTATCCACTGTGCCACCAGCCAGCGACAGTTATCTTTATTTTCTCTACAAATTGTTATACGTTTATACTGGAAATATGGTGGGCAATTTTTGTCAGTTAACAACAAAACGGTATTAGGGTTAGAGAAAACCAGAAAAATAAAACAATTGGAGAGAGACAGGGAGGGAGGGAGGGAATTGGAGAGAGATGGAGGGAGGGAGGGAGAGAGAGAGAGAGAGAGAGAGAGAGAGAGAGAGAGAGAGAGAGACCCCACATGTATATGAAGGGTAGGCATGGTGGGAAGAGGTTAGGGAACTGGGTGAGAGTAAGGGCTCCTATTGAAAATGTGCTACAGATATTAGACTTACATTTGGAGAATCAAAGAAAGATGGGCAGGAATCTGATTAACAGAAATAAAATCACAAATAACCTGGATATGAGAAAGAAGGTCTTGTTAAAAAATCTTGTAGATATAGCAAGAAAGAAGCTCCTTTAGGATCTTGAGGGGGACATTTAATATAAATACCTGATGAGACATGTTAAGTGGTGCATTTGGTAGGAAATGAAAACACACTTAAAAAGGGTAGGGACATATTTATTTAGGATTGACAGAATTATAAATGATTCTCTTGAAATGTAAGACTAGACCTAACCTTGCTTTGTATAATTTTGATTGAAAATGCAACACAAGCTGGAGATTGGTATTTCCATGTCTTGATGTTGATAATTTGGATTACATTATTTGTCATGATATTTATCCACCAGCTTCTACACTTTATATCCTCCTTTGAATCACTAATAAAGAGAAAAATCTTGAAAAGTTCTCTTACAAAACACAATGACATTGCTCTCTAAATAATTGCATAGTTAGCTAGTATCTGGTTGGGTTGAGAGACAGCTGGAGGCCAGGTGGAATTCCTAGTTTCATTACTGACATCTATAAATAATAACACTGATTAATATTTCTGTAGCAATTACTGGCTCAGATACTGTAATTTAGTCCTTACAATAACCCTGTAGGTAGGAACTCCTCTGACTTCCATTTTACAAATGGGGACAGGTACAGAGAGGTTAATGAATCCAAACACTGTGGTTCCCTACTATATGATCTTAACCACATGTATACCACCTACTTCCTGTCAGAAGAATTAAAGTGATTTCCATGAAGCAGCAATTTAACAAGGAAGCAGTGTGACCAATAGCCAGGGATGACCATAAGTAAAGGAGGAATAACCTAACAACAAAGAGATTAAATGTTATGGAGATCAGTACAAGTATCATTTAAGGCTCCAAATATTTAGCAAATATTTGGTATATTCGCAAATTTGCAGAAAGTAGCTGCTCTCAACCAAGATTTAATATATAGAATTATCTGGAAAAGTTTATAGCATTTTAATTTTTTTCCACCTAGTACACTTTTTAGAAGTTAGGTTTATAAAATCCTTCAAACTCTAAGCCCCAAAGTGCAAATACCCTGATAAATAGCATTCTCTTTTAAAGTGGTTTATTCAGATAAGTTTAAAGTGAATGTTTGAGCTGAAGTGTGTCTTCAAAATTTCATGACAGACCAGAGGTAGAAATGCTACTAGGTCAACACAAAGCCATGGGAATACTTCAGAGAAAGAAGTAGGTACTGGATTGTTTCCAGAAGAAGGGTATTGTATTTGTAAGAGGACTAGAGAACTTGTCTATTGTAACTTCCCCATACTACCTTCCCCAGCTGGTTTGAGAAAGCTGTGAAATGCTGGAGCTGATGGTAGAAAATAATGACAAACAATTGATTCCTAATACTCAAAACACCCCTTAACAACTTCAACTGGCCATTTTTCTCTCCAAAGTGTATACATATATATAGATAAAAATGTGATGTGCTAGTCCAATTATTTTCAAGGATTTGAAAAAAAAAAATCCCTGGCATTCTTTCTTCAAAGAAACTTTCTGGAGAAATCTCAAATATAAAACATACAAAAGCTGGCTGCTCAAGAAGGGAGAAGTAGGAAGACTGGTTGGGTTGCATGGACTCCCTCCCTTTGGGTGCAACCTATCCCTCCTGAAGGCAGCCTAGACATTTTGTATCAAACTGGAAGCACATTTAATAAATTTCTGGCTTAGTATGTTATACATTTTGGCTAAAATGTTGAAATAATAAGGCATAAAATACATTACTTAGTCCAGCCTCCAAGTTTGAAAAATATGCATTTTTAGGTTTTATCAAGCTAGTACCTTTTAAGTACTGTTTTTATTCAAAGTTGGCCAACATCCACATTTTGTAAAATGTACTGGGAAAACATCCCTCAGCTTGGTTTTTCTTGATTCAGTTCCATTTAGTAGTTAACATCTTTCTGTTGCAATCTTGATGGCACGAACAGGTACAGAATTTAAAAAGCTATTGAGAAGGTGAGGAGCAAATACATTATAGTTACTATGAATTTGAGTTTGAATTTGAATCTATCCAATATATATTTTTTGCACTTGAAGAGATTGAACATATGTTATTTTTAATAAAACCTAGCATTATTGGAGAGAACCAAAAGGGTCAGATGATTCATTGCCTTTATTTATGTCCCTATCATTTTTTTCTTCAAGTGCTTTCTCACCTACTAATTTCTAGGGGAAGCTCTGGTTCCCTTTCACTCTACTCTTTCAAATTCTGAAGAAAAGGGAACTGATAAAGATGGTTTAACTTTTCAACAAATGTTTATAGTGCCTGCTTCTTGCTAGGCACTAAGCTCTGCCCTGATACTACAGTGGTGAGCAAACCAGAGGAGGCTCAATATTCCTGTGCTTGTGGAGTTCAAATTAAATGAAATTAATTTAAAAAGATTTTATTCATTATTTTCAGAGAGAAGGGCAGGGAGGAAAGAAGAAAGCGAGAGAAGCATCAATGTATGGTTGCCTTTCACCTGCCTCCAGCTATAGACCTGACTGGAGACCTGGCTTGCAACCTGGTTATGTGCCCTGGCTGGGAATTGAACCAGGGACCTTTGGGTTCGCAGGCCAACACCAATCCACACTAGCCAGGGTGGAGCTTAAATTTTAGCGGGGGCAGTGACAAACATAGTCATATAGCCACATGGTATTAAATTGTAAATTGTGACAGTTGCTATGAAGGAAGATACAGAAAAAAATAAAGTGGTGTACCAGAGAGACCTAATTTGGTCCCAGGAAAGGAGAAGCCTCTGTGTGGAGTCATGTTGGAGAACCTAACTTAAAATTAGAGTTTTAAGAGCCTGGAGATTGAAAGTTGAATCAAGTTATCAGTGGAATGGATCCTCAAGGCAAGAGGAAGTCTTTAGGAAACACCGAGAGTTTTGGAAGTCTCACAATTGTGTACTTCTAATCTATGTAGGAAGTAAGGGAATCTACTCTTTGAAAGAATTAGGAGTCTGAATGGGATGTGGATTCCTTCTCAGATATGGGATTCATAATGTCACAATAAACATGTTGATAGGAAATTCCTCTGAACTGAATTTGAAGTTGATAATAGGCTGGACTTTAGGTCACATACAGATGAAGCTGAAAGCAGCACATTTTCTTTTATTTCTATTTCTTTTGTTCTACCACCTTCTTGGATAACATGTTTACTTAGATAAGCTTCCTGGCTCTAAATTACAAAGTGGTACTAAATTCTAGTGTGTGATTTTGCTTGAGAAATGATTTTGCATGTTAGTTCATTCTTGAATTGTAAATTTCTTCCACCTTTACACATAGGCTAGTTGTTACATTTTCACAAATTGTCAGAGTGAAGCCAAGGGTGTAATAAACCTGTTTTCTGTTGATTATCTTTGACTTGAGGGAGTGGGTCATGGAAAATTTGGGGTTAGAGAAATTACAACTCTGGGGAAGCTGAAGGGAACATAGCATCTTTGGCGGAAGGTATCCCTGCTGTTAGTTGCTGAAGCTAAAACCCAGATTCTAGATAGGTTAAGGGCTTCTGATGGAACTGAACAGAATAAGAAATACAAAGAACTGGGTCAGGGGAAAGAGATATGCTTTCATATATATTTGAGGAGTATCATTTTCTGTGAGTCAATAGAGGAGGAATTTACTTTAGAAAAAAATTGATAATGTGAAGAAATTTTATTATTAAAATTTCAGGTATTTGGGCAAATACCATGAGAGTTCAGCATTTATCTTCTTGAGATGACATTTTCTGAGTTATTGTCATATTTGGTTCATATCATTTAACCCTTTCAGGTAGGCTTGGGAAATGAGATGAAGTCATGTTTCAGATTGTGTACCATGTGACTTTGGGGTAAATGCAATTAATTTTCAGTATTGGTTTATAGGCTTCTGTGACAATAAAAACCAACATGTTTTTAAATCAAGAGGGGGTCTACCTGTTTCATTGGTTTGAGCCAATACATGGAACCAGTGTCAAGATTTAGAAAATCAGGCATAACACTTTTGACTCAGCCCCACTGAGGTTTATAGGAAATAAGACAAAGTATAATATAAAGTGTTAGGCAAAAGGAGGTTTACAGTTGTTCATATGGATAATAATATAATAATTAATAAATAATACAAGAATAAACTCTGTATTTGTATACTCGCAACTGTAATCCTACTTTAGCCCTATCCTGTATTATTAGCCTTAAGGCCCCATCTCACATCTTTTCCAAAGATAGTAAAAATCATAGGTAAGGACATTTATTGAACCAAGGCACTGTAGGATTTTAGTGAAGGGCTGAGCAAAATGATAAGGACTTGGGCTTCTGCCTGGCATGCCATAGTAGTTTTCTGACATTTTTGAACTGCCTCTATTTCCTCTTCTTTTTGCAACAAGATCCTACTTTCCCATAGGAGATGACTCTTCCTCCACTCTTTATGGTGTGGATAAGACAATCACTCAAGGTGCACCAGCTCTTTATCCAGTGGCTTAAGCAAGACCAGTAGAATTTGAGTTTAGGCCAATGGTCCCTTTCCTGCATCACAAAGACTCATATGATTTCAACTGACTATGGACTCTTACAATAGGAAATGTCATTTAATAGATTAAAAAAAAAAGATAATCTAGAAAAGAGTGATTCCAGGATAAAGAAATTGTTGAAGCTGAGTCATCTTTAATGCAAGAGACCTAAAGGGACTGTTTGTGAGTTGCTGCTCCTCAGATGTCCAGAGCTGTTCTAATTCTTGTTATTCCTAAGGATTCTATGAAGTACTTCATTTCCCTCCACTTATGGCTTAGTCAGAGCATGTTCTGGTGTTTGTGATGAGAGCCTTGATGGGATGGTATGCTCTTATATTTTATCCTTTTGGATTGACTTTCTTTGTATGAACCTCCTTGCTCTTTTGATGTTACTGGTGAGGCACCACCTCCTGGGAGAGGGCTATGGAAAGGGACAGGGGACTGCTGGACTTGATTTTAGTGTAGGCTTTGGGCCAGAGGCACCAAAGGAGTCACTTGGCCTCTACATCCTCCAGTCCGGTTCATCAGGGTTATTGGTTCTTTGACAAGACTTGAAGTAAGTGTACATAGCAACAAAAAAATGAGCTTTTGCCTCTCCTATTCTCTTTGCATGTATCTTGCTTGTGAACCTGTAGTGGTGCCAGATTGGCTGGTAACACACACACACACACACACACACACACACACACACACACACACATGCACACGAGATCTCTCCTGGAAAAAAATCCAACCATTGTTAATATAATAACAGTTTGTGCGGCATCCATGTAAACTGGCAGCCAAGGATAGTGTGGATTGGAGTGCACGTGTGTGAACAATGATTTCACTGAACTATTCAGGGGAGGCAGTAGATGCCTCTGTGTGAGCAGGTGTACTGTGTGGGCATCACATTTAAAATGACTGAGTAGAGCAACAAATCTGCATCAATTTTTGCATTCAGCTTGAGCATTCCTCTGCTCAGTGGAAACTATTTGAATGATTCATGCATCATGTCTCATGCAGAGCTTTCTGGTGAAACAGTAAATCATCTAGTTAACCCAGCCCTGCTGCAGCCCAGATTTGGTGTCCTACCACTTCTGACTTTTCCCAAAACTAAAATCACCTTTGAAAGGGAAGAGATTTCTGGCTATCAATGAGATTCAGGAAACTATGAAGGGGCAGCTGATGGTGATTGGGAGAACTGTGTGGGGTCCCACGGTGCCCACTTTTGAGGGGGACTGAGGTGTCATTAGCCTACATACAATGTTTCTTGTATCTTATATCTTCTTCAATAAATGTCTCTGTGTTTCATGTTACACATGTTACATGGCCGGATACTTTCTAGACATGCTTTAAAGAGAGAGAGAGAGAGAGAGAGAGAGAGAAGTAGCTTATGGTAAGCGTTTGTTCTTCCCTGAAAATATCTAAAAGCAATAGCATTATAGTGGCAGTGAACACTATAAGTACCCAGATTTTGGTTGTATATACCTCAATAAACTAACCACCCCCCCTTAAAAAATACAGAACAAAACAGCATTTCTCAAAGAAACCGCTAAAGTGAGAAAGTACAAAGTGAGCCTGGAATTTATTTTCTAGGACCTGGTGAAGTATTTAAAAACTAGGTCTTTTCGAGAACACAACATGAATAGTAATGCTAGTACATATTAAAAAAGTCAAAGAGAATGAGCCAACTTATAAATGCAGGATGAATGATAGAACAATCACCACTTTGTAATTTCTAACATGATAAAATTGATGTAGACAAGCATCATCAATGGATGCTATGGTAGCAGAATAACAGCCCCCAAAGATGTCCATGTCCTAATTCTATGCACGTTGTTACTTTACAAAATAAAAATAATTTTTCAGTGACAGTGAGGATAAGGACCCTGAGACGAAGATATCACCTGCTTTATTTGGGTGGGACAGTGTAATCAACAGGGCCTTTATATGTGGAAGAGGAAGAATCAGAGAGATGGCAGTGTGAGGAGGAGTCAGTTCTGCATCACTGGTATTGGAAAAGGAGGGAGTGGGTCATAAGCCAAGGGAAGCAGGAGATAAGGAGGTGGCTAGAAGGAATGAGGCAGGATGTTATCAGCTACTGGTTCTTAGTGAGAAATATGCAACTGTTTATTGTAATTTTCTTTCAATTTTTCTATAGGTTTGAAAAGTATTAAAATAAAAAGTTGATTAAAAAGTAAAAAGAAGCCCTGGCTGGTGGCACAGTGGATAAGGTGCTGGCCTGCGAACTCAAAGGTCCCTGGTTTGATTCCCCAGCCCTGGCACATTAGTGAAGTTGCAAGCCAGGTCCCCATCCAGTTCCGTAGCTGGAGGCAGGTGAAAGGCAACCATACATTGAGGTCTCTCTCCTTCTCTGCTTCTCTCCCTTCCCCTCTCTCTAAAAATAATAAAATAAAATCTTAAAAAAAAAAAAAACGTAAAAAGAAAGCCTATACCTTGGACCAACATAGGCTTAGATGATTGCTCTCATTTTGCACAGGAAAGGTTAGTAAGATGAGCATGGACATAAGCAGCAGTGAGTGATGGGAATGAAGTGGAGCTCAGTTATTCTAGTTACACATTAGTTATACATTTTATTAAGTAATTAAACCCCTGTGGGCCCTGTTGGCCTCAGGATGTATTGGAGAAAGCCTGGCCTGCAAATGCATTTGAGCATCCAGCTTCATCTAGAGATTGAATAGTACTTCACAAATAGTCCACTACTTTGCAATGTCAATTAAGCTGTTTTTATTTTAAAATGTTTAAAAAATAAAAGGACTCTCCTTTTATTAAATATATACATTAAGGGTTTTTAAAAACTTGAAAGCCAGGAATTTGGAATCTTTTTCTGTTACTTCTATGGTACCGCTGCTCATTCTCACCCACCAACATCAGGTGGTATTTATCCTAAGTCTTATCTTGTTTGAAGGTGGAGAATTTGATCAATTTTATTCATTGCTGTACCTCTAAAGTGTAGAATGGTGTTTGTATTTGGCTTGTGTCCAGTTAATGAATGGGGAGAAATACAAGGAATGAACTACATTAAGTAAAATGTCATGTATAATCCAGCCACAGCACACAAAATTTTGTTTACATTTTAGGGCTATTATATAGCCCTCCAAAGTTAATTCTTATTTCATAACTTAAAACCCCCTCTCAATAGTTCTTTCTGTCTCTCAGTAATATTTTCTATTGATCTTCTCATCTTTATTTATCTATTATTCAGTTATTACTTCTAAATAGGACCTACCAGCTTAGCTGTGTGCCTTTTTATGTGCATGCATTTAAATTATTTGAACACACTTAAAGTACCTTAAGAACAGAAGCTACTTATGTATTTTTGCTACTCTTTTTTTTTCAAATCCAAAACCTGACATGGGGCATTTTTTTTGTGGGCATTAGTTCTTTTTTTTTCCTTCTCCCAGCTTCCTTTTATTCCTCTTCTCTTGGTAATAACACTCTCCTTTCTTTCTGGGAAATTATCTCACTTCCACTTGGTGAAGACTTTGGGTACAAAGGATAAAATTATACTTCCCTCTCCTAGCCAAATGGGGAAAAGGAGTTTATGGGAGGAATAGGTTAACAGGTAGACTGTACTTTCCCTCCATATCATAATTAATTGAAGAAATACACCCCATTGTCAAACTTCTTACAATAGCAACTCAAGAAATTCATTCATTGCAAGTAAATGAGGGTCTTTCTAGGGATGCTAAGAATGGATTGCTGATTCACACTATTCTTGCACACTATACCTGTCAGGATAATTTATTGTATAACCTGTAATTTTCAGATTTGCAGCCGCACAAAAGAAAATAGGGAGCCTTCCCTTCAGTCCCCTAGTGAAAGATAACTAGTAAGATATTTAAGCTAAGGGACCCTAGACCTTGAAGTTCTCTCATGTTTATGTGATCGATGATCATGTCAGTATTTGTCCCTCATGACTACATTATTGTAGCTGGGACATTGGAAGATATGTCTGGGATCCCCAAGGCTTCCATGACATTGCTATAGTATACTGCTGTCCTTCTTCTGTCCTTTATTATTTTTTTTTAAAAGATTTTATTTGTTATTTTTCAGAGAGAGGGGAAGGGAGAGAGGGTGAAAGACATTAATATATGGCTGCCTTTCACCTGCCTCCAGCTATGGACCTGGCTGGAGACCGGGCTTGCAACCTAGTTATGTTGTCCTGGCTGGGGAATTGAACCAGTGACTTTTGGGTTGGCAGGCTGGCGCCTTATCCACTGTGCCACCAGCCAGGGCTCCTTTGTTTTTTAAAATTAATTTTATTAAATGTATTGGTGTAACAGTGGTTAATAACATTCTATAAATTTCAGATGTACAACTTTATAATATGACATCTATATACATATTCCATTGTGTGCTCACTGCCTGAAGTCTACTCTCTTTCCATCACCTTATATTTGACTCCCTTTACCCTATTCATCCAAGCCCCATCAACTTTCCCCTCTGGTAACTACCATTCTATTGTCTGTATCTATGAGCTTATTTTTTGTTTGTATTTTGTTTAGTTTATTGTAAGATAAAGAAACTTAACCCAAAGAGGGCATTTGCATCGGCCAGCTCACTGATTTTACAGGGACCTCAGAGGGCCCTGTCCGGTCTCCCACCTCCACCTTCTTATCTTCATGGCTACCAGGTCTTCTCTCCTCTCCCATCTGTGTTTTGCCTTCTTGCTTCTGCCCCACATTTTCTAGATCTTTTCCTGGGATTCTCAATCCTTTTCTATCTTTGCTAGGCAAAGCTATTTAGTCTTAAGAGCTCTACTTTCAAACTCGTAATCCCACTTATTAGTTAACACTGCTTACGGTAACATCAAGGGCCATTATAGGAAGGACAAAAGCGTGACTTCTGTTTAATCAATAGGTTTCCTTCAGATAACAAAATTCTCTTTCCTTAGAAGATGAATGGAAATAAAATATGACAAATTTCTACAAGTGTATTTCCATAGAATTGTAAAATTAAAAATAACAATTTTTTTTACATGGCCTACTTAGGAATTGGGGCCCATCGACATGTTTCCATTGTGTAAAAAGTTATTTTGGTATGTAAACCTGAATTAAAATGATTTTTTTGATATTTTACCAACCTTTACGGTATGGAGTCCTGGAAGTATTCAACCTGTCCAACCTTTAACACACCCTACTTATTGTGATAATGGAATTTACTGTACATATAGAGAAAGCATTGATAGCAGTAATTGGGATATGCCCCCATCTGAATACTCAGTCAATCACATTGATTAGTTGCAGTTATTCTGGTGCCAGAAAGCCATGGCCTGCAAGCATCATCAACTTGGTACTAAAATGGTTATCAGATGCTATAAAAACAAAGTTTCATGAATCAATATCACCTTAAAATAATTTGGTTTTGTTCAAACTTGGAGAAATTAAAAAGTATATTATCAACTCAACTTTCTATTTTTAAAATTGTTCTCAAAAAGTCATTTCTTGTCAAATCAAAGAGCTAGATTGCTCTCTAAACTGTCTTTCACACACAGAGTTTACCAGGGTCATCTTGGGAATGAAAAGAAACCACTATTCAAATATGTACATGTAAACAGACCCCATACACACACATGCATGAATGGGCAGGTAGCATAGGATGCTGGCAAGAAAGATGAGTTGAAGGGCATACTTTACAACTGTAACCATATACAACATTAATCTCTTGTTGCTCAGGCCATCCTGACTTAGAACTTTAATTACTTCCCGATTTTCAGGATGGACTGAAAATTGAAAAGGTCAAGTGCCTTTCAGATACCTCATCAGATTATGTTTGTGTCAACTGTTGTTATTCCAGTCACTGCTGTGGGAACAGGATCTTACTATCTTCACACAGATGCAATGTGACAGAGCTCAACTCAGGCCTCTCACTTCCTGCCTCAGGGCTTCTATATTGTTGCTACAGTGACAGGAGAGGAGGGGAAAGGAAGGGTGGGAACAGCACACAGTGATAAATGATGCCGTGAGAATGTGTAGGAAGTCTTAGAGTGTGAATGGGGTGAAAGTGTATTTTCCTTTCTAGTCAACATTCTTTGAAATAGATTTGGTATTTTCTGTTTTTCCAAAAGATTGAAAAAAAATCCTCAAGTGCAATGGCAAATAAGAAAATGTGAAGAGTTCCTAGAAGATAGAAAGTAACTGTGATTATTCTGCAAGAGAATCAGGAGCAGAGAAAACCATGTCTCAAGATCCATCTCAAACCTACCTGTGTCTCTCCATCTTCATGACACCTTCCCAGGCCAAAGTGCCTTTCTCTCTTCCTGGGGTTCCACCTGGTCTTTCTGCATTGCTTTTGTCCTCCTACAAGTCCTTCTCATGCTTCCCTATTTTAGGGCATTTGTAATTACTGTTCCCTCTGTGTTGGATGCTCCTTACCTATATCTTCCATGGCTGGCTCCTTCTCATTCAATAGATCTTCCATTCCTCTCCACCTTCTCAGGTCAGAGGGTCTTCCTATCTCCTGATCCAAACTCATCTTCTATTCTGCTTATCTCCCCTCTGTTCCACTGCTCTGTTACTTCCTTTATGGAACTTACCACATTTGTTATAATTCTTTTTTGTTCTCTTCCATGTCAGTGGCTGTTTCTCTCATTATAATATCAACACCACAAGGGTAGGAATATGGCCTGTTGTCTTTATTGCCTCATCTTAGACTGGTGACACACAGTGTAAAATGCATGAAACTTTTCTTAGGCTCTACAGTCTCCAAGCGTTGTGCCAACTGTAGAATTATATGCTGGGAATTGAGAAGGAGGAGACAGTATTCTACCTTCAGAGAGCTCTGTGTGAAGAACAGCATGCATTTCCTATTTTCTGATTCATAGTTTGGTCATATGTATAGATATTTTATTTCTACTACTAGATTTTAGCACTCTGAATGCAGGATCTTAGTCATCTTTGTATCCCTACTGAGACTAGCATAGACCATGAAAATAATAGTTTTTGAAAGCATTTAAGAGGTTCTAAGGGAGCTTTATAAGTATAAGAAATTATTAGTAGTATTATTAATTGTTCTATAAGGTACAGTCTATGATCATTAACTATTTGTTGTTAATAATGGAATGAAGAGGGAGAATGTCCACATAGAAGGGAGACAGAAAGATGGAGGTGTTGGTAACAAGGTAGAGTCAGTGTGGGTGATAGGCAAAGGCAAAGTGACCACAAGAAAAATTGAGTTTGAAAGGATTGTACCAACACTCCTCTACTGCCCATTTTCTTTCTGGGAACTTTAGAATAATTTAGTAATAATTATTTCTTTTGATGTCTATAGCTAAAGAATGAGACTAATACAATTTCAATACCCTATACACAAAAAAACTCACAAATAATAATATGTTTGTGTACTGAAAAATGTACCTCATTATTTTCCAGCGAAATCTACATAAATGAATTAAAAACAAACATGCAACAGCAATCATTTAATTATGATCTTTTGGGAGAAGGAAGTTGTGTACCAGTTTCGCTGACACGAGCTGGGAAGCCTAGAAACCTGATGCACCTGTATATTTATTAATTATTAAGGAAGACCAATATAAATAATTAATTTTTGATTATGTTTACTAAGCCAATGGGAACCATTATAGCCAGAGATAATATCACTGCCTAAGACAAAGAAATCTCTAGCTGCTCATTACTGGATAGCTTGGCAAAAAAGGATCTGGCTACTACAAGTAGATTTACAAAAATACTGTCTGTGATCTAAAGCTTAATAAATACAGTTCGGTCATGCTGAAGTGAGCTAATGGAATAAAAGTCCCAGAAGGTGAGGCCTGCTGCCTTTTCAAAACGGGTGTACCACCCCCTACAGATGGCATGGAGACACCTGATGTATATTTTAGAATGAAAATTAAGAGAAATTTATGTGTGTGTGCATTTCCATGTGAATGCTCACCAAAGGGGGACTTCAGCAGAGGAGAATTTTAATAATCAAGTGGATAGGATGATTCATCCTGCAACTATAAGTCAGTATTTATCCCCAGCCCTACTGCATTGCCCAATGGGCACAGGTATAAAGTGGCCACACTGGCAGGGATGGAGGTTATGCATGGGCTTGGCAGCATGGACTTCCACTCACCAGTGCCATCCTGAGTATGGCCACTGTGGAATGTCCAGTCTGCCAGGAGCAGAGATCACACTGAGACCCCTATATGGAACTATTTTGGGGTTTGCCAGCCAGCTACCTGCCAGCAGGTTGATTATATTGGACCGCTTTCATCAGGAAGGGGCAGTGCTTTGTTTTTATTGACAGTGATCCTTAACTTGGCAAACAGATTTGCATACAGCATAGTTTCTGACCAAGGAATCACCTCACAACAGAATAAATGTGGCAGTGGGGTCAAGCTCATGGAATTCATTGATCTTAACATGTTCTTCCCCATTCTCAAGCAGCTGGCTTGCTACAGCAATGTGATGGCCTTTTGAAACTAAGTTACAGCATCTGTTAGAAGGTAGTACCATACAGGGATGGGGCAAGATTCTCCAGAAGGTTATGTATACTCTGAATCAACATACAATATTTGGCGCTGTTTCTTCCATAGCCAGGACTCAGGGGTCAAGGAATCAAGGGGTGGAAATGGTGGTGGCACCCCTCACTATTACCTATAGTGACCCACTGGCAAAAGTTGGCTTCCTGTTCTTGTCTTTAGGCTGTGCTGGCCTGTAGGTCTTAGTTCTAGAGGGAGGAATACTTCCACCAGGAGACACAACAATGAGTTCATTAAACTGGAAGTTAAAACCTGGCCTCTGACTCAGCAGGCCAAGAAGAGTTATTTGGGTTGGCTGGGGTGGTTGGTCCTGATCAAGAGGAAATTGTATTGCTGTTCCACTATAAAGATAAAGGATGGCCCTGGCTGGTAGCACAGTGGATAAGGCACTGGCCTGAGAACACAAAGGTCGCAGGTTCCATTTCCCAGCCAGGGCACATAACAGGGTTGCAGAACAGGTCTCCAGTCAGGTCTGTGCCTGGAGGCAGGTGAAAAGCAACCATACATTGATGTCTCTCTCCCTCTCTGCCCCTCTCTCTTCCCCTCTTTCTAAAAATGATTAAAAATAAAATAAAAAATGGAATCTTAAAAAAAAAAAAAAAAAAAAGATAAAGGAGACCATACCTGCAATAAAGGAAATCCCTGAGATTGTCTCTTAGTATTACCATACCTTGTGAATAAGGTCAATGGAAAAGTACATCACAATTTAGACAAGACTATTAAAGACCCAGACACTTCAAAAGTGAAGATTTTGGTTTCTCTGCCAAGTAAATAACCATGCCCAGCTGCGGTGCTTGCTTGAAGGCAAAGGGAATACAAATGGGTAATAGAAGAAGGTAATTATAAATATCAGCTACAACTACAGGACCAGTTACAGAAATGAGGACTGTAGTTGCAATGAGTATTTTCTCATTTTTTTATGAATACATTTGTGTGTATACTTGTATGTATGTATATTAAGTACACATATTTGTTCTATTTCTGCTTTTATTCCTTTATCATGTAATAAGATGTATTGTCTTGATATAAATATTTAAGAATTGTGGATTTTATATCACAGTAGTTATGACATATAAGGAAAAGAGTAAACATCATTCAAAGACTTCAGCTCCTCTTGTGGAGAAGACATTAGAGCATTTTCCATAGGAGAGTTGGGTCATGTTCAGTGGAATTATAACATTATTATCTTTATCTGGAGGTTAAGTATGGCTTAAGGAGATGCATATGGGTCCCCAGTTGACAAAGGGTAGGTAGACTTGTGATGGTTAATTTTATGTGTCAACTTGACTGGGGTAAGGCAGGTGCAGAGCTGTTAAACCTTATTTCTGGGTGAGTCTGTGTGGGCATTACAGTAGAGATTAGAAACTGAGTCAATAGATGGAATAAAGAAGATTTCCCTCCCCAGTATGGGTGGCCATCATCCCATTTGTTGAGGGCCTGAGTAAAACAAAAAAGCAAGAGGAAGGGTGGATTCATTCTCTCTGCTTGAGTTGACATCCACTTTTTCTCTTTCTTTTGCCCTCTGACATGGGTGCTTCTGGTTATTGGGCTTTCAAACTCAAATCAGAACTTACACTATTAGCCCTCCCAATTCTTAGGTCCTCAGACTCAAATTGATTTCCACCAATGGCTTTTCAGGGTCTTCAGCTTGCACACAGCAGTTCATGGGACTCCTCAGCCTCTGTAAACCAATTTCTACAACATCTCTATCTATCTATCTATCTATCTATCTATCTATCTATCTATCTATCTGTCAATCATCTGTCTGTTTGTCTGCCAATCTACCTATTTACCTCCCATTGGTTCTTTGTAGAACCATGACTAAAACTGAGTGTGTGTAGCTTGTATTTGATATAGGAAGGACCCCATTAAGGAATAGGGAAACAGAATGTAAATAAAGAATAAAACATAATCTTAGAGAATAAAAGAAAATAAAAATGTATTGTCTAGGAAAGAACTTATATTGGGAAGAATAATAAAACATCATTTTAATAAAAAGAACCTGAATATAAATTGAAAATAAGAAAAAAAACCCGTTCATTTTCTTATCATTTGCTCTATACCATTCCTAGGTAATTTCATTCAGTTCTAAAACTTTAGCCCAGGTGTCAGTGTATATACATCAATTAAAAAGAGGCAATTTTAGCAAATGATTCCCAGACAACATTCTACCAATGACCTTGTCACCTGATCTACCTCCAGGCATTGCAAAACTGTTCCTCATTGCCCTCTAATCAATCTTTTAAAATAAGCCCCCAAATCACCCTCTTTGCCTCCCTTTTATTTACTCTTCATGTTGGGTTGTTCACTGCGTACTGTTACTACTCCTTCAGAACTGTCTTTTGAATGCAGGTGTCTCCTCTCCCACCTGCTCTACTGCTTTAGTTGGACCCTCTTCAACAGAGTCTAGCAGGTCTGCACTTCTCCAGTCCTGAATTCCTCTCCATCTTCCACTGATGCTGTCAGTGCAGTCCCCAACTCTGTGGCTACAGGTGCTGCTCTGACTCTTTATCATGCCATACAAGGCTCTCCACAGCCAGGTCCCAACATATGTCATTTGCAACAACTTCTTATTCTTCCTAAAGAGCTCATTGGAACTCCTAACCAGTCTCTTACAGGTCAGGCCTTTCTACACTTGGACTCTTTGTGTCCACAGTTCCACCTGGAATTTCTCTATTCCTCTTTCCTGCATTCTCCTTGAATGGGTAACAGACAATCTTGGGTATTGGTTAGGAGTATGGGCTTTTGAGATGGACAGTTTGGTTTGAAATCCTCCATTCACTGACAGTGTGATCTCAGGCAAGGCACTTAACTTCTCTTGTCTTAGTTTCCATGTCCATTGAATGGGAAGATGAATAGTTGTTGTTATGAGAATTAAATGATAAAATAAATGTAAAACTCCTTACCATACAATACAATACCCAGTATAAGCAGGCCACCACATCCCTTCTTAGCCCAAAGTAAATACATAAAAAATGTTAGCTATGCCGAACAAAATTTCTCAAGACAGAGTTTGTTTCTCTTACCTTTTGGATCTCTAAAGATGAAATCCTTGATGTATGGAAAATTTGCTTATTTAGAAGGATGAATAGTGTCCTGAATTTTTAGTAAATTACATGGGAATTCTTCAAAGTTAGGACAAAGAAAATCACTTTTTAAATTTCTTTAGTGTCCTATGCACTGGGGATACAAAGTGGCCAGTTTGTTGAACAAGGCTGCTGTCACAAAAAGGCAAAATTACATAATTTTCCCTTTGCTCTTTAAACTTTCTCAGCCACCAGGTAAGAATCCATCAAGTCCTATGGAAGGCTCTCTTTACTTTTGAGCATTAGACACTCAGACACCTAAGTCACAAACTTAGTCTTAATCCTGTAGAATTTCCAGTTGAACACATGATGAAAGCCCTAACCTTCATTTAGTGTGATACCTTTTTCTTGTTGCATCTCTGCCTGCTTCAGGCTATAAATCTATAGTGGGGAAGTGAGTGTGGTGCTGGATAATCACGAACAAAATACAACCCTTCTTCTCAAGAAGCTCACTGTGTTTTCAGGTGACAGATAAATGCTAGGCTGGATTACAGAGTGATCTATGCCATAACAGAGGTATACTAATGGGGATAGCAAAGCAGAGGGAGAGTGCTGAAATCAAGCTGTGAAATGAGGAAGACTTTCTAGAAGAAATGAAATACAGTCACTGAGTCTCACAGCACTGACAGATATTTCTTGGTGGAGGAAGCTGTTGCATATGCAAAGCATGGAAGGCATCATCTGTCAAAGTGATTAACTTTGCTATAGATCCCAAGGGAGTCACTCATGTCATTGTGCTAGTAAAATATTGGGTTGACCAAAAAGTCTGTTCAGTATTTTTTTCCATAAAATAAAGACACATTTTTCATTTCCACCAATAACTTTATTGATTTGTATATTTTGAGTATGTCAACTATCTCCTGCCATTGGCTTCTAGTGGGTAGAGGCCATAGGTGCTGCTAAACATCTTCCAATGTACAAAACAGCCCCACAGCATAGAATTATTCAGCCAAAATGTCAATAGTGTCAAGAAATTTTGCAAACCACTTTTGACATATTTGCTTAGTCACAGTACCTACCCTATACACACAAATCTTTTTGAGTTTCAGTTGCATTTTTACTTTTCTTGAAATAATAAAGCATAATATGACAAAATGTTGTGTATCCTCTTCATCTTCAATATTAAAATGGCTGCACAAAAATTCACCAATTTTGATATATTTTTAAAAATGCACACTGATATGACAGATGTCACAATGCAATCTAAGTTAAAGATAACTAAGTGCTACTAGAGTCATATTATGGAAAAAATTAAATGAACTTATTGGCCAACCCAATATAACCATATAATGTAGGAGTGGGTATGGTTTAGACATGGATTAGATTATGGGGTTTTATTACATATGTAAAATATTATAGGCTGATTTTTTGGGTTCTACCATTTATTAGCATCTCAGGGAAGTGATGAACCTCTTTGGGTCCTAAAGGACTCATCTAAAATGGGGAGATATACATTTAAAAGAGAAAGTTTGTATTTTTGGCTAAGATGGAGGTGTAGGTAGACATGCTGCATCTCCCTCCACAATTAAGAAGGAATACAACTACTTCAAAACAGAAGACAACCAGAAGTTTCAGAAAACAGGGCTGCATGGAAGTCCAGCAAACAAAGATATAAAGAACAAATACTCATCCAGACAGACCCCTCCCCCATATACAGTACCACAACATGATAAAATGGGTCACCCCACATTGACCAACACCTAAGGCTTTGCCTCTTTAAACATACAGGTGTGACAGTTCTACCTTAGACATGGAAACAAACATGGGAGCCTGGCAAGTTGAAGAGGCAGAAAGATGGCTCAAAACAGGGAGCAGATCAAGGTGCCAGTGGGAGAAGTAAGCAATGAGGAGATAGCCAACTTAATAGATGCAGCATTCAAAATGCTGCATGATAAAGAAGCTCACAGACTTGACAGATATGTTTGAGTATGGCAAACAAAGAAGGGAAAAAGTAAAGACTACGCTATGTGAAATGAAGAAACATCCACATGAAACCAACAGTGAAGGGAAGGAAGCCAGGGCTCAAATCAATGATTTGGAACATGAAGAAGAAATAAGCAGTCAACCATTATAGAATGAGGAAGCAAGAACTGAAAACAATGAGAGGCTTAGGAACCTTTGGGAAAACTTTAATCATGCCAACATCTGAATTATAGGGTGCCAGAAGGAAAAGAGCAAGAGCAAGAAATTGAAAAGTTATGTAAAAAAAAAAAATAATAATAATGAATAAGAACTTCTCAAATTTGGTGAAGGAAATAGACATACATACAAGTCCAGGAAGCACAGAGTCCCAAACAAGCTAGACGGAGAAGAAATTGGGATAACTGTAACAGCATAATCAATAAAATATACTTAAAAAAGAAAAAAATTATCTGTAAAGTTCTTTGTACTAAGCCTGGCACTTAGTTTGGGCTTAATAAATGTCAGTTAATTCACTGAAACTATCTCCCATCCCTGCTTTAATGTTACCTTGAGGACAGATGGGAGGAGCAAAAGCTATAAGACAGAGTGAGGAATAGCATGAGCCTAAATCAGCATGTTGGTGGTGGAAATGGGAGAAAAACCGTGTATAAATGGAGACAATGTCCTGAAAGAATTTGATTAGTTGTGTCTGTTGTTGTTGTTAATTTTCAATTCTATTTTTATTTGTCCACTATTAGTTTTTGTTTGGGCTGGCTTCAGGGTTCATCATCATTTTCATGGTATTTGGAATATAGCTTTGAACACAATTAAAGATTGTCCAATAGAAGTTATTTTTATCTAGAAAATGATTTCTACATTCAAATAAGCCACCACCTGGAGATTATAACCCAGAGGCATCATTACTTTATTAGTTAGACCAGTAATTGTTGAAGCAAGATTAACTCACATAAATGTCATTTGATTTTTAATTGCTTTTAATTTCTAACACAGATTATTTTGGTTTAACTAAAATAATGAAAATAGATCTTTATTTATTTGAAGCATCTCATCCAGAAGGGTACAGACTACGAGTTTAATCCACATATAGGAAAATCATCAGGAGAAATGTAGTGGAAATAGCATCAGATGAATGACAAAATCTGGCTTGTTTCTGGTTCTGTCACCAACTAGTTGGGTAACTGGGAAGGAATTTTGTTTCTCTGGTAAATTAATATGGTAAAATAAAAGTGGGACATGGTATTGTGAAGTAATTACAAATGTATTTTCTTTTCTCCCCTCTTATCCCTTTGTTGACCTCATTGCCTTTCACCTGTCCTAACCATTAAGTCTCAACTGTTCCAGAAGTTTGGGTGGATTTGATAAGATTTCATGTATGAGAATGCTATGCCAGCAAGTTTATATGCATATGATTTTTTATATTCTTGGTCCCTTCTTCTGTGACCTCTTGTTAATGCAGAAACAGAATTTTCATTAGTGATTTTGGTCCAAAAATTGTTAGTTGAGTCTTTCATATAAGTTATATAATTTTCAAAACTATGAATATTTACCAGTATGTTTCATATTTACTAATGAAATTTTCAATACTTAAAAAGATATTATATTCATTATTTTCAGAGAGAAGGGCAGGGAGGGAGAAAGAAAGGGAGAAGCACCAATGTATGGTTGCCTATCATTCGCCTCCAGCTGGGGACTGGCTGGAGACCTGGCTTGCAACCTGGTTATGTGACTGGGGAATCGAACCAGTGACCTTTGGGTTCTCAGGCCTGTGCCAATCCACTGAACCACATCAGCCAGGGCAGCATTTCCAACACTTTTAATGACAGGATATCTTGAAGCAGGACAATGCTTCGGGACAATTGATTATTTGTGTTACCTGTTGCTGAGTTCATTCAGCAAATAGTACACAGTGGAGATTTAGTAATGTGAATTGAATGGGGAAATTGCATGTGCATCCTAGTTTATTGCGTTAGTTGGTAATTGAGTTTTTCATACTAAGGTGTGTGAACGTGCAGTAATTTGTATGGAAATTTAATATCCAGTCTATGTAATAAGAAACTGAAATAGAAAACTGAAGTACTTTGCAAAACATCCTATATTAATATCATACCTAAACATTTTTAACTGAATGTGTAAAAGTGTGGTTCTGTTATAAGATCAAGTACACAAAGAACTGTGCTTTCAACATCTATTTTCATGCTATGAGCTTAATAGGGAAGCCTATTAGCTAACAGAAGTGACAGAAATTTGTGGCATTTTAAACAATTTTGAATAGCTCACTCATTAAATAAACCCTCTTTGTTTGCTTTTACCAAATACCACAGGAGGTTGGGGCATGACACTGAGGGAATTTTGGGCCCAAGACTTTCCAAAATAACACTGAGTTGAAGAGGGGTTGACATTTTCAGTAATGTTGTGGTAAGCTAATTACAGTCAGGTGAGCTATTTTGGGCGCATGTAAATCTGAAAGTAGGTTTATGTTCCACCCAGTGAATAGAAAGCAACAAGGCCCTGGCTGGTGGCTCAGTGGGTTGCCACTAGCCTGCGAACCCAAAGGTCATTGCTGGTTCAATTTTCCAGTCAGAACACATAACCAGGTTGCAAGCCAGGTCTCCAACCAGGTCCATAGCTGGAGGCAGGTGAAAGACAACCATACATTGATGCTTCTCTCCCTTTCTTCCTCCCTCCCTGCCCTTTTCTCTAAAAATAATGAATAAAATCTTTTAAAAAAGCTACAGTCTCTAGAAAGGCCCTCTGGTTTAAGCTGCAACTCCTCTGGTTGGGCTGCTTGGATTTAGAACTCATAGGGTGCTTGACCTTGAACAGAAGGACCAACTGTGGTATTTTGAGCCAACCAGTCCAGGGTACCAGATGAATTTTCTACGAGGTGCACACTTGTTTATTCCCCTGTGTTCATGGGCCTGAGTGAAAACAAACAGACACACACAGGGACACAGTGGCATGAAAAGAAAAGGCAGGAGAATAAAGATGAGAAAGTCTGTTTTTATCTCTCTTCTGTTGCTTAATTGCTATATGCTATAGGACAAATCATCTCAGATGTGAGATAACTGCCTTTGGTCCTGTCCCTCCCTCCCGGTGTTTCCCATCCTCCTCTGACTGATATCTCTCTGTCTCAGGTAGCTGACATTTAATGACAGTATCAGAAGGCTTTCTATGTTTCTGACTTCCTGCTGGTTTTGGTAAATGTTGAGCCCCAGCTGGATCCTGGAGAGAGGAGTAGGGTGATCTTGGATTTTTCTTTGAAGTGACCTTGGGCTGATGTTGTCCCTCAACCAAGATTCAGAACTATTCTCAAGTATTTGTCTTTTGATCCTCTTGGCCCTAAATCCCATTGTTCTACCCTACCTTATGAACTGAGGATTTTCCCCTTGATAAATAGTTTCTTTATTAAATTCTCTTTGAATTATTTTAATTTGGCTATACAACCTGTCTCCTGCTGGCACCCTGACTGGTATATTTATTGTAACAGATTCTCATTGAGAAAAGAAGATCTCTTAGGTTATATCTCTGTTTATCCAAGAAGGGGCCACAGCGGGTTGGAATGCTGTTATGAGCTCAGCCAGAGGAAAAGGAACACAGAGGTCAGGAATTAGCCATCCCACAAGTCTCCTCTAGCTCTTAACAGCCTATGTCTCTGTGGGTAAGAAATTGAAGGAAGTCTATTACATTTTGGACTTTATATGACTATGCAGAATCTGGACTGGAATGATAAAATGCATGTAGTTCAAAGGAAGGCACAAGAAAGATGTGCTTATGAAAACTAGCAGTGATTCCACATACACAGGGTCATCTTTGAATTAGCACCTTTCAAACATGTTTCATTATTTTCAGTGTTGGATTATATTTCACCAAGTGTTACTTTTATGTTAAGCATTTAAACAATTTCTACAGCAATACGATGCTAATTTCTGTAGGATATGTATGTAGTAACATATAGAGTATCAAAAGCATATGGTAGTCTAACAGTCCTCACTTGATAGTATGGCAAAAATATCTGCTGCCAATTAGTAATATTAAAAATCAGTCTTAGTGCTTGAGGTATAATCTCTGAATGGCAATTCCTTTTACTTGCCCATCTAATTTTCAAGTTTAAACAGAAAGTATTTATCCACATGAACTTTGTTTATTAGTAACAACTTTGAGCTTTCTTATAAGTTTCCTAGAGTGTATATATTGTCAAAAACCCAAATGTGCCTATTTCAGCACTCATTGATTGCAGTGAGACTTGAAGGATGACTTGGGGGTTATCCTTCTCCTGGTCAGATTTTTGTCCAATTTCCTTTTCAGAAAGAATCAATGACCAGAACTGCTTATGATTTATAGGGGGAGCAATGACTTTAAAGAAGTTTTATATTAGAAAAAGTCACTTGAGCATTCCAGTCAAGCTGTATGCTTGTGTGGGATTTGATTATTTGAACAAGTCAGCAGTGGATCCAATGTGGCAGTTACTGCAGCTGCTTTTTATTTATTTATTCTTTTCTTTTGAGTTATTTCTTTAATTGCCTCACCTCATGGTTCCCTTGCAAAGCCATGACCCAGCATACCTACCCCTTCTGTCTATAGGAAAAAACTAAACTTACTAGTTAGTTGCTGTGAAAGGACATATTATGTGGCTATAGAATAGAAATGGTAAAAAATAATTTGTTTTATCTTTGTTTTCCAAATTTCTTTCACACAAGGTTATGCTATCCTTGGGCCAACGTAATGAGGTTCATGGGGCAAGTTTTTTATTCCTGGTATACTGATGAGAAATCTGAAGTGGAGAACTCTTATAATCAGCACTGAACACTGGCTTGTGAGTTCATAATAGGCTTTAATGTTCACTTTAATGAAATACTCAGATTTAACCTCAAATATGTCAAATAATCTAACTGTAGGAGGGGATTCCCCATTCAGATCTAGGTTTCTAGAAGAGGGCTAGTATTTGAAGATAATGCTTCCCACTTTCGAGTTGCCCAATCTCTTTAATGCTGTTTTTTTTCCCTGCATCTATATGTTCAATTTTAAGCACCAGTGTGACCTGGGGCTTTGAGACGAGGCACAGACCATTAAATAAGCTTGGGATGTTACATCACTTGCTAATCCTCTCTCAGCAATTTTTGACCTATTTCTTTACCCTGCAGGAAAGGCTGAGTGTCTGGATTTTTCTCCACATGATCCCTGGGTTTGAATTTCAGAACATATGGGTCAGAGCATGACAGTAAAAGAAAAATCAAGTCTGATAAAGATGACTGACAAGTGTTAGCCTCTTCCAATGAACCAAAAATTTTTGGCATATTGTATCAGAGTACTTGCTTTGCACTCATTCAGCATTCCCTGCAGTAAATACATATGCTTGAGAAGATCTCATCTTAGAAATCTAGACTAATTAATTATTAGCAACAAAAAGGGCTAGATTCCAGTGATCCTTTCAGGTTTAACCATCTGAACTTTCTAATATTAACAATGGCAGATTTAAACTCCAAGTGATTGTGCTATGTTAATGTTAGGCAGATAGCAAAGGCACATGAGGAGGGGACAGTTCAATGCGTATATGGCCTAAAAAATGAGGGTCCAGAGAGAAAAAATCCCTAGATGAAGGGAACATGGTGAAAATTATTTAAAAAGTGACCTTAGAGAAATAACAGGTAGTGGTAAAGTTGAAGTTTGGGTAATTATGGAGATAATTCTATAGACCTAGAATCCAATCATGTGTAATTGAATCTGTTCTGTCCCTAACTGTGTGACTCTACTGAAGAACACACTTTAGGCCAATGGTTTCTAACCTTGTTTGGACAGAAACCTCTAGACTTTTCTGGGGAGTCCTGAAAAGTAATGCAGGTGACCAGACCCACTTCTAGAACTGTTCAATTAGAGTCAGGCACTGCCAGGGACAGGCTTGAAAGCTTGGTTTGAAACAGACAGTTTTATAGCCACAATTGTCACATGTTTGTGGGTCAAAATGGTAGCTGTGAGCTCAAGTTTCCACAATTTTTTTTCTCCTCTTCCAAGAATTTGTAGATTGGCTCCTCTTGACACTGCAGGTCACCTTTTCAATGTTGACTGCAGTTGGTTTTCTCAGATGAAAACAAATTTTATTGAATATCCTAGGAAAATTTCCAACACCAGAAGGAAATTTATGACTATTATCAGGTGATATAAACATTACCTTGAAAAGAGACCAGTATGAATATGATGATCTTGTGTAGAAGCATATAGAATATATTCTGAGCAATTTTCTAATGGCAGAATAAAGAGAGTTATGGTTCACTCTTATTGATGACTTTTCAGAGGAGCTGGAAAGTTTGTACCCCCACCCTCCTTGGGTTTTCTTATTTAATGAGGTGACATGTTCTTTACTCTAGAGCCCTGCTGTACAAGTTGTGATCCATGAACATGGAAATGTGAGAAATGAGAATCTCAGGTTCTTCCTCAAACCTATAAAGTCAGAATTTACACTTCAACAATTAGATAGTGAGTTAGATAGTCCTTACATCTCAGATGCTATTCTAAAACATTTCAATCTTGTAATGAAGAGGTATGAAGAGGTATAGGGAAGCAGATCCTGGTCTAACAGAAAGTGTGAAGATACCTTCCCCAAATATTGTTTCAGTTAAGGTATGTGTTATTTGCAAACATGTCTGCAGAGAAAAAAGTTTAAAGAAGAGGAAACTTAGATCATTTTCCTCTCTGCCTCAGCCACAGAGTGTGAAAATTTGGGCCTATGTGGTGTGAGAAAATGTCCCGATGATGGTGAGATACTTGTATGACATTGCCTGAGTCGTCTGGATTTCTTGTTTTGATTACCTTCTCTTTCAAAATGTGAACCAAGACCTGATATAAAAATAGGGAAGTGAATCAAGATATTAAGAGTAATCCAATTGTAAGTGGTGGTTGAAAGTTTCTTCTAGTGGGATATAAACATGCAGGGGTCTTGTTTCTTCTCAAGCAGTAGCTTTGGCCTCATTCTGTTAAATCTGATTTTCCTGGACCTTATTAACAGTTTGGTTAGTCCTCAGAGCTTTCAAATAAATTACTTCTTATGTCCAGTCCAGCATAAAACTCCCATCCCACCTACCTCCTGCTCCTAGCTCAGGGTTTATCAGTGGCCTGAGGGGTCATGCAGTGGGGGAAGGGGAACTTACTATTATATTCCACTTCCTTCCCTGCTTCCCTCTCTGGTGTGTTGGACTAGGGAGGAGGGAGATGGAAAGAGAAGAGGAAGATAGAAGTGGTTGTTTGGGCATGTGTGTAAGCTCCTTAGGAGGCTCAGTGGGAGGGACTCCCACTTCACAATTACTCTCATGGAAGATCTGTCTCCAGCCTAAACTCCTCCCTTGTCCTCCAGTTTCCTTCCCTGTCAATGCATCACCTGGCCACAAACTCCTGCTACTTCCTGAAGCAACAGAGGGCCCTTTTAATCAGACTGGGGTATGAGCTTGGAGTGTAAGCCCTGCTACCTTCCACAGTGTTCTCTTGACCTGTATGAAACTCCCACATCACACATCACTCTCTCACTCACAATCCCAGCACAACTCTTGGTGTCCCTTCTCTTCCCTCACGTCGGCTGTTTGTGTTCAGTTCTCTTATCTGTTCAGACAAGTTCTTGGAGGCAGATTAGCAAGTAACCCTGAGAAATGAGATGACAGCCTCTCTTTCTTATAGATACCCCCAAGTCCTACAGTTGGTTTCTTGGAGAACCCCTGACTGGACTTGGGTAGATGAGATTTCACCTTCCTTCCTCCTTCCATGGGGAAAGGCTTTAGTACCCCTGGCTGGACCTCAGAATCAGTCATGCATACTTCTGTGGATCATCCTGCCTCTTTCATTTCTTTCTCTTCAGTCTCCTGCTTATGTCTATGGGAGAGTATCTTGGGGGCATTTTGGGACAGCAGAGAAAATATGTTCATCTCTGACAAAACCTTAGAGGAGCCATCTGGTTCCCCAGTTGCTTGCACCTTTATTAAACAGTCCTGTGTCCTCAGTTGAGAGGCCTAGTTGTCAATTCCAAAACAATAGGAGAGGTTCCATTAAACATCCCTATTAACTTATAGTATATGATATTTATGAATCTCTTTCTTTGTACTAATTGTATTAAGGCTTTTAAATATTTAGCTTAGTTCATATGATAATATTGTATGCTAGGTTTTGTTATTATTCTCATTTAAACAATTACTAATGGACTTCTGTCATACTCTGTTACACAAAATGGATTTTAAATCTTTGCATTTTTTCCATTACATTGAGTCCCCTTATAGTTAGGATTTCAACATATGAATTTTGGGGACACAAGCATGTAGGTCATTGTGTGGAGGAAGGCTATTACTGGCATTATTGCTCTCACTTAGTCACTTTCAGATGATGGGAGAGGCCTCAGTTTCTTTACAGGGTCAGTTCTGATTTGTGGCTGTGGTGGTCCTCCGCAGAAGTTCCCCCTGGAAGCCACCTCTTCAGTCCTTGCAAAAATCCTATGGGCTCTTTTTATCTCTTAATGGGTAACTTTCTGCTTACACTTGCCACATGGGCTTTGTTGGCAGCAATAAAGCACCCTGGCTGAGGCAACAACAAAGTCAATATTGCTTTTATTCTTCAAATTTGAAGGCATATTTGAAGAGGAAAACACTACAGACACAAATATGCTTTGTAAAGGCAGTTCTTAGGAAAGTCTGAAAGTCAAGAATATCAATGGTGACAATATGAATCTATGACCCATAGATACATCTTTCCTCTAACAGTGTTCTATTGAAACTAAAATGCTTATAAGTAAAATATTTTAGATAATGTAAAGACTTGCCCCTGTTTCAAAATATCATATATAAAATTTTGTTTTTGCATTGATTTGCTGTATATGTCATTAAATTTGTTTCACTGAATCATGGGATTATGGGATGAAAAATCTTCATTAGATTTATTAACTTCTTTGAGACTCGATTTCCTCATAGAAATTGAAATAATCATAGAAGTAATCTTTTCAACCATATAAAATTTCTAGAAAGAGGAAATAATGTTTGGGGACAATGAAGGGCTAATATAAAAAAATGTTTTATTATTATAGCTATGGCTGTTTGAATAATCTCAGTGACAGAACATGGTGGGGGAAAAGTCTCTAAAACCACACTACCAGGAGAGAAAGGAAAGACATTTTTAGGAGGACATAGAAAACAAATATATTTCTTTGCATGCAAATGTCTCTTTTCTCAAATTATGTAAGACCTCTGATCTTTCTTCCCTTATTCATGACAAGTAAGAATTTTGTAATGCAGCAATTCTGAATTCCAAGAGAGTCAAATACATCTCATCTGTAGTTTTGGAAAGGCTAGACAATTTTCTGCAGGTTTTATTATATAGGAAAAAATTTCCCCCCAAATGTTATTTGTTCAATCATCTCAGTAGAAGTTGCCTAGAGGTATCCAGGTCCTAATTCTGGGTAGTTGCTAAGTCTATCTTTTGATAATGGAATGGAGGCACTTCTGGTGTCTAGTGAAGAATGACAATGTCATCTCCATGGAGAAATGTCCCTCCTCTCCCCTCCCTCCTCCTTAGAGGGTAGGGCAGGCCTAATAGGTAAAAGAGCCATAGATTCCTTCTGGGTGCACTGCATTCCCACCTTCAAATCTGTGCCTCAGGATTGCTTTATTTTGCTGAGTGCAGAACTAAAGAGAAATACATTTGTATTTATTTGCAAGGGTAGATATGATCACAGGTCAATCTTGTTATTACAATTTTCAATGGTGTCCTATCTTTGTTACATGCATAAGATACATCCATGGTAATTATATTCACTGGGACCTGAGAAACTACTTTCCAAGAGGTAAACAATGGGAGAATAGGCCACATTTGCCATGGGTTTTTCTCAGCAGAGGAGGTCACATATCAGGACCTAGATGGGGAGATGGCAGAAACCAACGGGTACTCTCCAGTGATATCCAGAAATCTGTAGTATAATTACTAATATACTGACTGTGATAGGATTTCCTGAGAGGACTGGGGAAAAGATTGACAATTCTGGACAGCTGTTAGGGTGTTTCACTGAAATGGCCCACGTGGATGTTGAACAGAGTCAGAGAGAGCTCTGAGGAAGGATAGTGAAATTTGGAAAAAATATCTGTCTTAGAAATGGGTTGCGGACAAAGTTCAGTGAAGATTCTGGTGGCAAAGCAGCTTGGTGGAAATGTGAGTTCTATTTATTATAAACCTTCACTAGAACTAGCAATTTGTAAAATATATATTTTAAAATATATATTTATAATTGTTATATTATATTCATCTCATTTTCTCTCCTCTGCCCTCCCCTTCCCCACCCACCCTCCTCATCCCCTCCACAGTCAATCCCACATGTTGTTTGTGCCCATGAAGAACTAGCAATTTTGTGCTTTACAGGATATGGAGTTTTTATATACATCATATCTCATTTTCTCCCAACAACCTGCAGAAGCGATCATTTCCCCGTATTTCTTAGAGGAAACAAAAGCTAAACATTCTCATTTAATTTGCTTGAGCTCACGCAGTGAATGAATGGCAGAGAGAGATTACATAACATTAGCTGCAGCCCTGCCTTCAGTACTCCAGCTGCCCTCCTGCTTTCCCTGGGGCTGATGGTGATAACTTCCCTTTTTTCCTTTTCATTTTATCCTTTTTCGTAATGAGGATTCTCACTGTAGGTTAAGAAACTGAAGTTTCTGATTCCAGCTTGGAATTCTGTGCTCTAGTCCAAGGAGAAAGCTTAGATTCCTTATTCCTTTTCAGTTTTTTTTTTGACTAAATAGTGATATTAGGTGATGTTATCTGTTATTTGTCCAATTAATTAGGTCAACACATGGAAACGGCTCTAAGTTTAAAATGATTCTGGTAATCCCTTTCTTATGTCTCTCCCAAGAATGAGTTCCTCTTTCACAGTTGGTTGGCCTATTTGTTATTATAAAAAGCAAACACTTTTTATTTAAAAAAGTTATTTTTTGCTAACTTGGAATACTATTTTCAGGAGTGCTCATTTAATTGTCTGAGATTATTAGAGCCCCCAAAAGGGCTCTATGACATATGCACTGTCAATTGGGTGACATGCTAAAGGAAAATAAAATTTTGATAAATAATAAGGAAGGTTAAGAATTGTAGAAGGAGAATGATGGGAGTTTTGTTCCCAGCTGGCTGCCTCAGGAGGAAAAGACCACTGTTGTTAGGGTGGAGAGTCAGAGAAGAACATCTGTCTGTAAGCATATGTATAAATTATGTATAAATTATGAAAGCAGCTCCCCTGGAAAGGGCTGAAATTTTAAGCCTCCAGATTTTAAGTCATAATGTATATGGATTCAACAGTTATAGTTATAAGAAAAGGTCTTAATAGGCTTAGCATTAAGGGAGGAAGCAGGACACAGGACTCTGAACACTTAAGGAGACAGAGTAATAACCTCTCTTGCGTGATAAGAATTACGGTAAGGGGCCTGGTTCCAGATCTTTCTGAAGGCTGTCCAATATTTCCACTCAGTTTCTTCACTAACAAAGACAGACTTAATATCCTGTAGACAAATTAGATAAAAACATATAATCTTTTTTTTTAAAAGATATTTTATTTATTATTTTTAGAGAGAGGGGAAGGGAGACAGACATCAATGTATGGTTGCCTTTCACCTGCCTCCAACTATGGACCTGGCTGGAGACCTGGCTGGAGACCTGGCTTGCAACCTCATTATGGGTCTGGCTGGGGAATTGAACCAGCAACCTTTGGGTTCGCAGATCTGTGCCTTACTCACTGTGCCACCAGCCAGGGCCCATATAAACCTACCTTTTATATTACTTGGGTTCACTCCTGATATAGTCAGTGTGGTCAGACTGGTTGGCTTCAGGTGATTAAGAGCACTGAGCTAAAAAGGTCACTAAACGTTGTTTGTGGTGAGGTTTGTCTCCTGGAAGAACAGTACCTGCCTGGGCCAGGTCATGCAGCTGACAAAGTTAATTGTGGCCTGCCTCCTGTCCCTGCGCCCAGACCTTACCTCTGATTTCCCTCATGCCCACTCACATCCTCTGGCTGCCCAATACCTCACTCATACCTTGGCCTACGCTGGGTCTGCTCCTTGCCCTATCCATCTGTCTTTCCTTTCTGCCTCACTCCCAGTTAGATTTAAACATCCTTAGTTTCTTGATCCCAGGAAACTGTTTTCTGTTAGATGAAAGTTTATCTGATGAACCACACTTTCTCAGATTTTAGTAGGTACAAATTGGGAGGGGGGCAGGTTAAAAAAAAAAGGGTTCTTGGTCAAAATAAATTTGTAAAATCCTTTTGAAGATTCACAAAGCTCATTAGCATATTAAAGGTTTCGTGAGGTCTTTCAGCAATCAATATTTTGTGATGAATTCAGTATGGAAAACACTGTTATAATAGAATACAAACTTAAGTATAAATTGTTATATCTTTCAAACATTACATTTATTCCAATAATCTATAGGGAAAAAATGCCTTGACCTTGGGGAATGACCCCAACTGTCAGAATTTCAGGCGCTACAGTGGCTGTTGATGGGGTATTTGGTGCTAGGATTATAGTGACAAAACTTAAATGATTTTTGGTTACTTTCTACTCTGCTAAACTAAGCCATACTCTTGAAATCATTTGAATATTTCTATTCCATTTGGGCAAAACTGAGGTAAAATTTGGGTAAGCTTAGGGATCTTGCTTTAGCAACTTCCATGTCCATTTGTGTCCAGGTATTCTTTTAAGAAGTGATATATATTTGTTTTTCCATCAGCACACTAACAGCAAGCCACCCAACATTTAAAAATGGGTGAGATTCCATTCTTTTTTTTTTTGGTTAAGGTCACCTCAGGTCAGGAGTAGAGCTCAGATAATTTGATTAAAAGACTAAATTGCAACTCCTTTCCATGCTGCTAATGAAAACATTTCTATTTACCTGGGAACTAGAGTATTTTGGAAATTATATTTTAAAGTTCTTATATTAGGAAGATACCTTCTGAAAAGCCAGAAAATGGGGTCACAGACCTGAAAGAAATGCATGCTACCTTAGAATTTAGGCTGCCAAACAGAATCTGGAGAAAAATGCTGTCAATCATGTTCCCTCTTTTTCTTTTCTCTCTGTGTGGCTGGAGCGCAAGCCAGCGCACTCTCTCCGTCTCTCTCTCTGTCTGCCAGCTCCTTTCCCCCCTATAATATAGACATTTATGAGTTCTTGGGTCTAAAATAATTTTAAACCAAACCTCCTTTTTATCTTTGATTATGGTAAATTGTTAACTTTGATGGAGAATCTCTTATTTATTCCCAGTTCAATCTACCAAATAGTTGAAATAAGTATGATTGGAAGCCTTCTGTTCATACCTTCCCTTTCCCTTATTTTTGTAATGTGTGACTAGAGATGAGAATATTTTTACTAAGTCATGCCATAAATCCAGCCTAGTGAAATCTGCAGTAGAGGATTTACTGAGTTTCACAGAAATCAGTTGGACAAATTTATAAAACGTACTTATTTAGCCATGCATTGCAAGATTCTACTGCTAACCATGGTAAATGATAGAACAGAAACCTAGTATTGAGAGTTTCTTAAGTATACCACATGTGTATACCTTTAAAAAATCCCTTATGAATGAAGATATGCTGTTGATAATTTATCATAACTTTATAATTAAAAAAATTAGTTCTATGATTTATATCCCTCTCAAAGCAACATGATGACTCTTTCTTCTCAGACTACTATGTTGTGCTCAGTATGGTCTAGAATTTCTAAAATGTCTAATCAGCCTTGGCTGGTAGCACCGTGGATAAGGCACTGATCTGCAAACCCAAAGGTTGCTGGTTTAATTCCCAACCAGGGCACATAACTAGATTGCAAGCCAGGTTTCCAGCCAGGTCCTTAGCTGGAGGCAGGTGAAAGGCAACCACACATTGATGTCTCTCTTTCTCTCTGCCTCTCTCCCTTCCCCTCTATCTAAAAATAATAAATAAAATCTTTAAAAAATGTCCAATCATTATTATAGTGCTTCCTGTAGTCAAATTATTTTAAGAGACTGTCTCATTTCTTTTTAAAATGTAATCTTATTTTTTGATTACCATTTAGTCACCTTATTCCCTCCTCCTCCTCAGCAAACACCACACTTGTTTTTGCTCGACCCCTCTATTTCCCCATCTCCCTGTCCCACAGCTGTCGTCCTGCTCTCCATCCTTGAGTCTGTCTCTGTTTTGTTTATTAGTTCAGTTCATTCATTAGATTCCATGTATGAATGAAATCATATAGTATTTGTCTTTTTCTAATTGGCTTATCTCACTTAGCATAATGTTCTCCAGGTCCATCTATACTGTGGCAAAGGGTAAAACTTTCTTCTTATACTGAGCAGTATCCTGTTATGTAAATATCCCATTGTTGTTTTATCGACTCATGTATTGATGGAAACATAGGCTGCTTCCATATCTTGCCGATGATAAATAATGCTGCAATAAAGACAGGGTACTTATGTTCTTTCAAATTAGTGTTTTGGGTTCCTTCAGACATATTCCTAGAGGTGGAATAGCTGAATCGAAAGGCAGATCCATTTTTAATTTTATGACGTATCCCCATAGTGCTTTCCACAGTGGCTGTATCAATCTGCATTCCCACCAATAGTGCAAAAGAGTCCCCCTTTCTCCATATCCTTGCCAGCACTTGTTGTTGGTTGATTTATTGATGATAGCCTGTCTGATAGGTGTGAGATGATATCTCATTGTGGTTTTAATGTGCATTTCTCGGATGATTAGTGATGTTGAGCATCTTTTCATCTTTTTGTTGGCTAGCTTATGTCCTTTTTGGAGATGTGTCTATTTAGGTCCTTTGCCCTTTTTTTTTAATTTTCAAAGATTTTATTTATTTACTTTTTCAGCGAGAGAGGAAGGGAGGGAGAAAGAGGGCTAGACACATCAATGTGTGAGAGACACATTGATCAGTTGCCTCTATCACCCCCCATCCCTCCAACCAGAGAACTGACTGGCAACCCAGGCATGTGCCCCAACCAGGATTTGAACCAGTGACCCCTAGGTGTATGGGCCAACACTCCAACCACTGAGCCACACCAGCCAGGACTGCCCATCTTTCAATTGAGTGGTTTGGTTTTTTGCTGTTGAGTTTTGTAAAGTACTTTATAATTTTGATATTAACCCCTTGTCAGGTGTATTGGCTAATATGTTCTCCTGTTCTGTGGCTCCCATTTCTGAACAATAGGCAATTTTACTTCCTATCATCTCCCTCAGAAGATGCAATTCTTGGTCTATCCGTAGTAACTTCCATTCTGGTTCTAGGCGTAATCTCATGGTGGTTGTTGACTTAACACTATTTCTCCTAAAACACTAGCAGATAAATATTCTCCTCTTTTGTCCTTTGATTAGAAAGTTTGAAAGCTTATGTTACAGTGGCTCTTCAGAGGGTCTCCAGTAGAATAAGAGTCCCCATTGACCATAGCAGTGACTAGCTTGAAAACTCGTTTTTGGATTGACTTCCCCTTCCTAATTCCCAGTTCCAAATCCCAGTGATTTCTTGGGATCACTCTTAAAATAAACTCTCTTCCCGCAAGCTAGTCTCAGGCTCTGTGTCTTTTTGGAACCTAAGCTGAGCCAAGGATGTCAGGAGAAGAATTAATAAATATTTTTCTTCCTAGTTACAATCACTGCTATGAAGATGCAGAAAACTTCATAGTACAATATGCTAAATGTTTTCAGAGTGCAAGAAAATAATTTTTCAAGTAGCATTCAGCCTAAGAATTAGTTGTAGTTTTCTTACACAAGCCCTGGCAATCCATGAAGGTCCAAAAAGAGCAGAGGAGAAAAAATTTTGTGGACACAGCACCCAGGTTAGTCACAGGTGCTTGCAACAGACCTATTTTTAAAATGAGGAAGAGTTTCACTTACAGATTCTGTATGAACCTCTGCTTTCCTGAACTGATAAAAGCTCTGTCTTTGAAGTCTGATCTTTGAATAATTGTGGACAGAAGTTGAAATTTTTTACTGTGTGTGCATTAGCCTTGATGTAAGGCAGAGAGACCAGTTTGTCATGAACTGATGTGGATTTGTGTGGGGACAGTATCTGAATACAGATGATTAGTGGATTGCATGCAACTTGAATGATAAAAGAAATAAAGGCTGCAGAGGCTTTTTAACAAGCCACCAAAGATGGAGGCTTTTATTAACACTCACATGAAAGGGATACTGACAACAGATGACATCAGATTCTAGAGCTGCATGTTATTTTTTAGTATGTGCATATTTATGTTTAAATTCAATTATTTAATAAAACATGCATAATGTATTCCAAGGTATTGCTTTCTTCTCGGTTGCTTCTTCTTTTTCTAAAGATGCTGTTAAAAGAAGCCTAACATTTTGTTAGGGTTAAATAGCTGAAATGATGAGCCTCAAGTGATGATGGGGGTCATGCAACTGGGGACTAGGGAGGTAGCTGATCCCTCTCCTTGTGATGCCTGATCGCTGATTATTCCTGCCAGGGTCTGTCACAGAGTACATAGCAGAGCAGAGGAAAAGAACACTATTCAGAACTATTCTGTGCTTGTGTTTGTGTTGTTCTGAAGACAAATGGCCAGTTGCATTTAAAAAGTAGCTGATCTGGGAGAGTGGGGCTGACAGCAGTGGAACAAAAATACAGTTTATTTTTGGAAGCTGTAATTTTTCTCTTTAGAGTCAGGTTTCTGAAATTGCTTACTGGTATCTGAGGAGAACATATAAGAATCAAGGGAAGAGGAAAACTGTGAGGGGGTGAAAAATGAAAAAGGGGCTTTTTAAATAAAAAAGTGACATTGGAGAAAAAGTGAAATTCATTTAATGACACCAGTAATGCCATTTACTCCTTTTGCTAATCTTTCTCTGCTGTCTCCCCTTCTTTTACTTTATTGTTTCCATTTTTATTGCTTCTTTCTCATCTCTTTAAGACCAGGACTAAATCAGCTAGTCTTGAATTACATGGACCCACTTCCTGCCACAGGATTTGGTACAAATGTGTTCTCAAAACAGCATGTGATCTTCCATAAGATTTGAAAAAAATTCTTTTAAAATCCTTTTGACTGATTATTTGCATGAATGATGTACACCGACAGAGAAAATATACATAACAGGAAACTACCTGTGATAATGATAACCATTAAACCTTTTGTATTATTTATCCTTCCAGGCTAGAGAATGGCATATGGGGGTGGGGTGTGAAGAGTGGTTGACAGACTACCTGCCTTTGAATTCTTTGGAGGGATTTAAAAAAAATGCAATGTCTAAGGTCCTTCCCAAATCTTATTAAATCAGAATTCCTGGAATGTGGGGTTTAGGGTATGCATTTTCAGTACGTGAAGTAGGAATGATGTCTATAGCTTTAAGCTTTTTGGGGAGGTGATTGGAGGAAGGGGACAACAAATCAATTTTAAAAGAAAACTAATGTTGGGCACCCTGTCCTGAAGATTTATTCTGGCCAGTTCTTCCTTGCAGGACTTAAGAGGGACAAAACACCTAGAGCACAGGAATATTAGATATATCAAGTCATGATTCTTCTTTCTGGAACATTCTTCAGGCGCGATCTCTGCCTGTTAGATGGGACAACTGCCGCAGGCCCAGCGCTCTGACAACCTGCAGGGAGCACATTTCCCGCAGCCCGCTGCAGGCCTGAAAGGACCTTACCTAAGCGCAACTGGCTGACCAGGGCCAAGACCAGGGCCAGCGTCAAGGCCATCATCAGAACTGAGGTCTCAGGCTGTCCCATTCCTTCAGGCTCAATGCCATGCTTTTCCTGTTTCTGAGGTTTTACTGGTTAGAGAGATAGTCTCCTTATCCTAAATTTGCAGATTACCTTGTTAATGGCCATAGTTAAATTCTTCTGTTTCTTTACACAGAACACATTTCTGCCCTTTGTCTCAACTGAAACTGTCTTTTGGTTACACCTATAACATGCATTTTATAAGAATAGTTTCCATTGCATTTTTCAAGTATATTTGCATATAACTTATTTTGCTAGGGTATTCTAATGTAGGGACAGGTAAAATGGCTTTTGTTGTAATTATTCTTGTTATATTAACCATACTTCAAATACACCACTTTTTCCATTTCTTTGAGTAAGTGTGTGTGTGGGCTGAGAAAACATCTTCCCTAAGTAAGTGTTTTTAGAGTGAATACTTTATAGTAAATGTTGTACCCTCCCTCCTATCACTTGATAACCTTTTTTGTTCTTGGTACTTAATCTGTTTTGTACAAATACTGTATAAGTGCATATTTTACTCATTGAGATCTATCACCAAGACCACTATTTATGATTGTATACCCACTGTTGGTAAATTTGAAACAAACAAACAAAAAAAACCCCAAACCCAAAAAACTAAAGATGTGAAAACTTAGAATTTCCTGCATTAGAATTACCATTTTATAAAAGTTTAGTTTTATACAAGAGACAGAATACTGGATAGTTTAATTTTGTAGTCTTTCCTTATTTCAAGTGAAACATCTGAATAGAGGCAATTTCACAGTAGAAGCAAATTATAAGCACACAGGTGGAATTCATTCATATGAGAGGCTCCTCCCACAGGCAACATGTAGTGGGAATATTTTAGATAATTTGAACTAACTAATTGTATTTTTCTGTAACTATTTTCTAAAGAAAAGTAATCCTGAAGCATGTAAATTAGCATAATATTTTTCATAAATTTAATGAATTAGAAGCAACTAAGAGAATGGTGCTTTATGGAAAGTTGACACAAAAAGGCTGAAGCCTCAGTTAGTAAATTCTGGGCCTGTTCCTTGATTCAGTGAGGGCCTTTTCTTGTAGGATTTTGCAGTTCTTCTTCCTAATGGATTGAAACTCTTAATACCGCCTTTTAGACAATGGCGACCAGACAAAATAAAAAAGCATGCAGCACATGGAAGACAGGCTCAATTGCCCAAGGTTATTCAGAGGCAGGGGAAAAAGAACAGTTTTGGAGACTAGGAAATTAAAAAAAAATAAAATATAGTTCCCTAAGGAATAATAATGTCTAAAAAGTTCTATACTGTATCGAGCAGCTATTGTCATAATTACATATTGTCAGCTATGTAATTATCAACCACAAAAATATTGCTGGCATACAATAATAAGTATTTATTTCTCCCTTAGGTATCTGCAGGTTGGCTGGAGTTCAAATAATAGGCTAGGCATGGCTGAGTTCACAATTGTTGCTCATTCTTTTGGCACCTATGGGCTACTTGAGGTAGGTTCTTTCCTTGGTAATAATAGCAAGGACACCAGGTAGCAAGCCCCTGTTAGGCCCATTTCAAGCCTCTGCTTATGACACGTTCACTGAAAGTTCCATTGGCCAAAGCATGACATTGGCTAAGCCCAATGTCAATAGGGTGGGAATGTGTGATCCTTCTGTAGAAGTGGTGTATGTGTGTTTCTATTTACTGAACAACAATATAATCTTCTGTACTTCTGTTCTCAAAACTTACCAAACCTCTTACTGTATCTTAGTTGTGCTCTTTGGAACTATTGAAGGGGAGAGGTTTTTTAAAAATAAGTGTAGCTGAAAATTGCAAACTTCCTTTAATTCTTTGGGGCCATCAATTACTATAGATATTTTAAAAGTACTGCAAGGCAGAGTAGACTTTTAAGGTGGCAATAGTTGTAGTGGTAATAGTTGTGCAGAATATAGCCATTGGGATACCCCCCTATGAAAGAATACCAGAAGAGGTCTTAGAAATCTAGGCTACCAAGAGGAATTTGCAAGAGTGGTACATAATGGCTAAGCCTTTGACTCATACATGGATATGGACTTTTCCCAAATGGGGGTTGGGTTTTGGTGGAAAGTGCACTGAAACTACTTGATAGTCTCAAACATGGACTGTCTTGTAAAGTGCCTCATTTTCTAAGGTTCAGTTTCCCATCTATAAAATACAACCATGATGCCTATCTAATAGAATGTGGTAAAAATAAAATGAGATGATGAATGTGACTGTGGAAACTACCTCCTTGTGATTTATAGCATGAGCTCTGGAATCTGTCTGCCAGGGTTGAATCCTTTACCACCTACTAAATGGCTAACCTTACAGTTGTCTCTCTCAATTAGTTTTCTAGTGCTGCCATAACAAACCACCATAAATTGAATGGCTTCAAACAATTGAAAATTATTCTCCCATTACTCTGTAGTCCAGAAGTCTGAAATCAAGGTGTCAGTAGGGTTGGCTCCTATTGGGAGCTCTGAGGTAGAATCTTTTCCAGCCTCTCTTTTAGCTTCTGGTCATTCTAGCAATCCTTGGCTTTCTTAGCATAACTCCAGTCTCTACCTACTTTTTCACATGATATTCTTCCCTATGTTTACTCTGTGTGTGTGTGTGTCCTCTCCTCTTCTTAGCAGGGCATCAGTCATATTTGATTCAAGGCTCACTCTAATTTAATATGACCTCATCTTAACTAATTACATTTGCAAAGACTGTTTCCAAATAGGTTACATCCACAGATTCTGTGGGTTAGGACTTCAATATATCTTTTTGAGGTACACCGTTCTCCACTACAATACCCACTTTTTCACATAATAGAACACAATTCAGCCAAATTTTTTGCTACTTTATAATAAGAATAACTTTTCCTCTAGAGTCCAATAAAATGTCTGTTATTTCCTGCTAAGACCTTACTAGAAGTACATTTAACATTTATATTTCTATGATTCTCCGGAGTCAGTTTTCTTATCTATAGAATGAGGATGATAATATCTACATTTTGGCATAGTTGTGAGAATTAAATGTAATCCAGGGAACAGTGCTTTGTAAATATTTAATGAGAGTTGGCTTTTATTTAGGTATTAGGTTTAGCCAGATTAAGTTGATGTTTTTAGGTTGTAAATGATTGCCTACCATTAAATCATTGTGGTATAATTTTTTTTATTTATAAAGATTTTATTCATTATTTTTAAAGAGAGGGGAAGAGGGGGATGACGAAAGGGAGAAAAACATCAATGTATGGTTACCTTTCACTTGCCTCCAGCCACGGACCTGGCTGGAGACCTGGCTTGCAACCTGGTTATGTGCCCTGGCTGGGAATCAAACCAATAATCTTTGGTTTTGCAGGCTGGTGCTCCATCCACTGAGCCACACCAGCCAGGGGCTGTGGTATAAATTTGAACTATATAAATTACTTTCTTTTTACAGATCAAAACAGTCGAATTTCAATAATTCCAAATGCTTTAACCTAATACTTCATGATAAATAAAGTCTTGATGTACCAAGATAAGGTATGCTTATTAAACCATGGTATTTTCTTCATGAAAAACATTCCCAGGAAAATGATTTTCAAGTTAAATTAGTTATTATTAGTTTTATTATCATACTTAAGTTGTTAGATTAGTTAGATTGGTGTATTACTGCTTTATTGCACTATTTTTCAAAACAGGTGAACTTCAACATCTTGCTTATTGGTAATCAAATATATAGTGAAGAAACATGAAGCATCTATCCAGTCTATAATTTAATGATTAGTAATACATATTACTGAACCAGAGAATTCTTAAATTAAACATAAATTTAGCACTGGCTTGCGAACCCAAAGGTCTCTGGTTCAATTCCCAGTCAGAGCACATAACCAGGTTGCAAGCCAGGTCTCCATTCAGGTCTGTGGCTGGAGGCAGGTAAAAGGCAACCATACATTGATATTTCTCTCCCTCTCTGCCTCCCTCCCTCCCCCTTTCTTTAAAAATAATAAATAAAATCTTAAAAAAAAACAACAACAAAAAATTTAAATTAGTATGAGAGCTATCATCACTTCCACCTAGTGGGGATGTAGTTATTTCATATTCTGGTACAATTAAAAAAATTTGAATTTAATGGGTGGGTGGGGAGGGGGACAGAGGGGAGCAAAAAGGGGATGGATGTAATACAACAACAATAAAATTAAAAAATTTTTGAATTTAGACAGGGAAAAATAGGTAACCAAAACAATTTTTACAATGCTATTACAGTGGTTAACTACATACAATGTATTTATTCTATAGAGTTTCTCTCTAGGAGGAAGGGCAACAGCTGTGAGTATAAAAAGCCAAAGCTACTGGAATTTTCCATAACAATAATGGTACTAATGGAACATTTAGTTGAGGGTAACTTTTGAAAATTTAAGTGTTTTTCTCACTTACATAACAGTGCAGGCAGGATATCAGAACTTGAAGTGAGAAAATGTTTAAAAAGTGGGAAATGAAGCATGTCAGAATAGAAGGTATATATTGATACATTAAAAACTTTGCCAGAGAGCTCATCAGAAGGGTGAGTAAATAGTACCCAAGAATCTTAGGAGATTGCTGATTTAATATTGACAAACTTTAAAACCTAAGGGAGGATGGATGAAAGGGGTGGAAGGTATCTAAGGCCCTGTGAAGAAACCAAGAAAGCATTCATCCTTTCAACAAAATGTTTGAAATATCTTTGGTGTGTAGTTGACTCCTTCAGCTTCTGCATATAATAGGTTCTCCAAAACATGTGTGTTGAATGAATGGGTAGGTAGAGGTAGAAGAGGGAATGGGGGGCTAAATGAGGATGGGGGAGAATGCCTGGGATACAGAGAAGATCCCCAGTTAAGAATGCACAAGAGGCAACCAATCAATGTTTCTCTTTTATTTCTCCCTTCCTTCTCTTTCTCTAAAAATAAATAAAATATTAAAAAAGTATTAAGGTGAAGATTCATAAATATTCATAGTGTACGGATTAAATTCACAAAGATAAGGCCATGAACTACCTCTCACAAAACCTTTGTATTTGTAGTCAAGATAAAGAATTAAAGTGTGGTTTGTAATGTTGCCTTTTTAGTAAGTTTGGTGGATGGATGGATATTTAAAGCACTATATACATGTATATTGATTATTGTGACATATTAGTATAATTAAATGTACTGGAAACACAGTGTTTAATGGAAATGATTTTAGCTTCTAATAGAATTGATAAGGAGGAATGAAAAATTCTACTTTATATTTCAAGGTTACTTTTTATGGCTTCCCAAATAAGATTTATGAGTTGATGTGAAGGTGGTATGCATGTGTTTATTTCAGGGTCCTCATTTATTTAGGTACAGCACTGTGATCTATTTTTTTTTTTTTTTGTGATCTATTTTTTAATGAGTCTTAAGAACAAGAGCTTATTTCATTTTTCTTATAAATGTTTTTTAATGCCTTGTGCATCTGTAAGACCATGATTACAACAAAAACAAACATGTTCTTGTATATGTAATTTTACGAGAGAATGAATGCAGATGGGATTCTAATTAGAACCATTATTTATAGAGTAATTAAATAATGTGGTTTTGCTTTTCTGGTGAAGCAACATGAGGGACAACTGAGGACATATGGTTTTACAAAGACAAAAAATATATATATCATGCTAAAGACACCATGATCTCCTTCCTTGGGGAAGGAGAGGCTGGGTAAGGATGTGCAAGCACCTCAAATCCCACCTCACCCTAAATCACTGTGGTGCTATCTGGTACAGGCAGGAATGGGAGCCACAGCTGAGTTGGAACTGAAGACTTTATTTTGCCTGCAAAAGTGGTGTCTTTCCAGATTTCTTTGGAAATGTGATGCTTGCTTATTCCACAGGGAGCCTCTTCTCCAAACTTTTCCTGGAAGGGCTTACTACTCACGTCTCTAGGGCCCCAATGTAGCCCCAGGTTTGAATTTCAAGAAGTGTCTGGAGGTCACAGAATTAATTTTCCTTATTATTAAGTCCCCAAATGTGAAATGAACATTGTGTCTGCACTAAAATATAATTGGAAACTGATAATAGTTTTGTTTTAATGTAAGTTTTCTTTCCAAAGAAATTCAGGGGAGCACCTTGTATATACAATTATAAATTTACTTTTATGTCAAGTGGTTGAGGGAATTCAATTAATAAACTGGGTTTGAATAAGTTGTTAGAACAGATTTATGGTGGTTACCAAAAGCTTTCCATTGACAGCTACTGTGCAAATAGGCCAGTACTTCTGGTGCTTGTTTTGTGAGACTATGTATTGATTTCCTAAGCTTCATACAATTCAAAAGAAGGATAGTTTGGGTATGTGTTCAAGTATGCTTATTTTAGAATTAAGTAACAGATAATTTCCTTGGATTTCACCACATATATAAATCTTGTTGATTTATGAATCTGAGGTTTTCACTAATTTTCTAAGTGACTTAGCTGACTTTAATTCTATTCATTGCACTGTATTATAAGCCAGAATATAACTATATTTTATTTTCATGCATTTAAATTGGAAATTGCATTGTGCAAATGAATTCATCACAGCAGGTAAATAAATTTGACCAAGATGTTATGGGATCACTTCCAACATGTCTAACATATCATGTCTTCTCTGGGGTGTCTGGGCATCTGTGATGACTGAAAATGAGTCCCCTAGTTCCTTTGTGCCTTTTAGCTGACTAGGAAAGAGAAGTCCATCAAGCTATGAAGTTCTGCCCTGTAAATCATCAGGGACCAGTCCATCTGGGCTGGAATGCAATGAGTCCACTGACAAAATTTTCATAAAAATTAGTGACAGATGCCTTCTACAGGATCTTTATTTCTTAGATGACTGATATGAAGTCGCTGTACAGAAATGTGTGTAGAATATCTGATTAATCATTTTAGAGGCATCAGTTTATTTAAAGTTTGAGAGATGGCTAAAACAAACAAACAAACAAAAAAACCAAAACATATATTCAATAGTTCAGCTCTCTTCTTTGTACTTTCTGCAGACTTTATATTTTTTACCTCTCCTTTCAACTCTTGATTTTGTCCTTTCCTCCCTCTCTTCCAGAGTAAAGAAATGGTGGTAGGTGTATTTCTTATAAGAGAGGATTATAATTAACTATTCTATGTATTTTTATTTATTTTCTATTTGGATCACATATTTATTTTGAAAAGTTAGCAAGTTGAATTTTTAATTATTTTCCTCAAAATTTTTTCTACCAGAAATCAGTAACTTTCTTAGAATTAGTGTTAAAAATGTTTGGTTTTGGGTTGAACTAACTTTATACATCAATGATCACTGTATTTTCACTGTAAAGGGGTTAATTTTGTTTCACTTTGTTTTTGTTGTAAAGAATGAAAAAAGAATTTGACTCATCAAATAGTTTATAGGCTAAGTGAGAACTGGATGCAAGGCATAAAAGCCGAATGGGATGTGAGCTGGGGAACCAGGAAAAGTTTAGATGAAGTGAATGGAAAAATAGGAGGTGGCCTGGGAGATGTGCCAACACATTCCATATTTGGGATATTTAAATTCATTTAAAGTTTCTAGAACAGGCTAGGAACCATGGCTTTTAAAATCCTTGTTACTCACAAAACTCATAAAATGAAATTGTGAACAGATTTTGATATGTTACATGAATGAAAGGGTTCATAGTGAGGCAGAGCCTCACTTTCTTGGCTTCATGCTTAGGTGTTCTCTAAGTGAACCTCTCTGTCTTTGCGGAGCAAAGCTTGAGACTCACTGTGGTACCCATGCATTCTGATTTTGTTTCAAAAAGAAGTCAATATGACAAGTTTTGGTTGTCATTCATTGATGACTTCCTTACCATGTGAGTTCTTTAAACACTGGAGGGGGTCTTGGTGGGCACAGCATGGCAGGTCATCCTGAGACAGTGTAAGAGTGTACCTGACAAGATACAGGCATACTCCTGGCTGGTCCCTCAGGGCTGACAGGACCTTAGGGACACTGAACTGTGGTTGTGTCTTAACTATTGCTCCTTCCTTGGGTCAGTAGTTAAGGTCCTCAGTGCATTCTGAGACAGATCACTAGCTATTCTCTCTCCCTGAGATGTTCTTCCAGTCCTTGTCTTGATTGCTTCTTCCTGTCTTTCAAGTGTTGTTACTTTACAAGTCACCGCTTCAAAGTGCAAAATGGCCTCTTTCGACCACTCTGTTTCCCCAAAGATCTCTTCTTTCAGTTGCTTTATTAATCTTCATCATCAAATCCCATTCCTCTTTTTAGAGAACTTTAGGAGGAGTTTTAGCTTGCTTAGTTTTAGTCTTTCTCACTAGAATATAATTTCCATGACAGCAGGTATCATATCTGTTTTATTCACTCTTGCAGCTTCAGTACTTGGTGGGTATAGCACCTGGTATGTGGTAGATAGTCAATAAATATTTGTTGGATGAAAAAATGAGATATTTTATATGATGGCATAAAACATAATAGAGGCCATTAGATGACTCACAAAAATTTTCTTTTAGAAATTTCTCAGAACAGTGAAATATTAAATATTTAAAAAACATTTTTATTAAGTAAAATAGTAAAATTATTATGCATCAGAGCATTAGTAATAAATAAGCCAATGGGTGTAAAGCAGAGTTATATGTAGATTTTTATTTTTTTAATACAAAATTAATTTACATTCAATATTATTTTGTATTAGTATAGCATAGTATAGGTTTTAAATCATCATCCATAGTGAAGAAGATACTAAGTATCAGGAAAAACAAGATAATAAGACTAGGGGGTCAAGGTGGTAGGATATTATAACCAAGCCACATTAGGCAGGGGGATGTTAACAGCAAATATAGGAAATGGAGTTGCCAAAGAACTTATATGCATGATCCATGGATAGGAACAAAGGTGGGGGGACTGCCAGAAAGAGTGGGGGGCATTGGGTGGAGGGGGTCAAAGAGGGAAAAATTGGGACAACTGTAGTAGCACAACCAATAAAAAATAAATAAAAATAAAACAGTTAAAAACTGATATGTATGTTCATCTTATGGTAGTGTCATTTTAGACTACTCACTCTCCGGCATTGTACTTAATTATATTTGGAAATAAATGTTTCCCTTCCAAATGATGGTCCTTGAATCCGTAACAATCTCTCCTGGATTTCTGCAAGGCTAACAATGGGGATCTTCATGAGGGGCATGTAATGCCATGCAGAGAAATTACAGAGGACTGCCTCTGTGACTCCCAGGTAGATGGGAGCTGAAGCTAAGGAAAATGGTTTTCAGAGGCACAGGGCACTAACAGAGAGTGGGGAGAGTTGGCTCTTTTTGTTTATGAATATTTTGAGATAGTGGGTTTTTTTCAGATTTCATTTCAAGCTCTAAAGGTTTGAGGGAACAAGACTTAATTATGACCTGATGAGTTAGTTAGTAATGTTAGAAGGAAAATGGAAAGAGAAACTAATAGTGGTGAAGTGCTTGTCAGGTTCTGTGCTAAGTATCTTTATGCCCATTATCTTCTAGAAATTTCAGATGGAGGCTCAAGTCTGTTCAGCTGGCACCTGTACCTCAGATTTTTGGCATTGAGATATAGATTGGGGAAAAGTTTTACATATTACTTTCACAGTTACACAAATGATGTTGGAAATTTTTGCATAGCAAGATTTTAGGGTGAACTTTGAGTTACAATTTCATTTAGGTGCTTTTTCCATTTTTGTGAAGAGCACTGGGTAATCATGAGTCATGACAGCAAATGGTATCTGCACGATTCTACTTCTTTCTTAATGAAAGCTGCTGCAAGTATATTTCTCTGATTTCATTTATTAGATGACTATTGTTAAAGTAGGCATAGGTATTTACTTTTATAAATATAAGTACTTAGAGAAGTTATTCTATTTCCATTGTGTAATGAAGGCAATCAAAGTTAAATAGTGTTTATTTGTTTTAAATTATACCCATGCAAGTCATTAATTATTGAGTGATGTTTGAAAGTGTGAGCTTATGATTTATACAATGACAAATCCAGGTTAAAATTTAGAAAATGTAATCTAGAATGCAGGCTTGTAAAAATCAGCCTCTACTAGCAAAATAAACAAGGATATTATAAATATAACATTGCATCTGATTGCCTAGCTATGAAATGTTGACATTTGAGTTAGCTAATTTAATATGAAAGGATTCAATATTCAATTATCCCAATGCATACAGTTTTCCCTTATTGTCTCTGTCTCCCTTCCTTTTAAAAAATTCTTACAAACATCTAAATTGTTACACTGTATATGTGAAGAGTTAAAAAGTGAATCAAATTTTTCTTGTTCATTTTTGACAATTTTTGAGTCTGTGAGTCCCACCCCTATTGTGTGGCTGGAGACACACCAAAGAGTCTCAGGACTCAGGTGATGCCCATCTTGTAGGCCCTCGTGTGACCAGAAGCTTGAAGTATTGTTTTTACAGAATCACTTGGCCTAGTCCAGGTCATGTGAGTGCCTCTCATCTAGACACCTTCTCCTGTCTTCTATCAGGACATCATGCCATTGAAAGGAAATGCCTCCCTTTTGTCATAGAAACCTTCTCTTCACAGGAAGATGCTAAGGCACAGAGGTTTAAGATGTTCTGTCCCTAGAATAATTTGCCTAATCCAATGAATCCCTGCTTACCCTGTTTTACCATCCAGGACACATTCCATTCAGAAACATCCTCACCTCCAGCTTGATGATCTCCATTACTCTTCTTCCCCAGTCATGGTTCCCACTGCTCCTCCAACTCACCCAGGCTCTCAGAGTTCTCCTAAATTTACATGTATGAACAATACATGTAAAGAATGTAGAAAAGTAAACCAGGACTGGTGTTTAGAGCCATATCTCTTTCTTATCCTAAAATTGGCTTGGACTCTAATTTCTTATTCACTGAGACTGCTCTGCAGCCTTCCTCAGAGGTGGATTGGATGGGTCCTTCCATTGTAACCCAGCCCTGCCGAGAACCATGTGGGGACTGGGACTCCGTGGTTCAGCAGGACAGGTTCCAATGAATAGTCCATTAAGTTTAGGCTTGGGTATTGATTTTTAAAAGTCAATTTCCCTTCTTTTACATCCTGAGAATGTAAAAACATAATTATATTCAAGACTGCATACACCTACTTTTACATGTTTTTAAATGGACCATTCTGACACAAATTTGAAACTGTAACAGTACCAGGTTAGATATTAGTAAATTTTAGAGTCTGTCATCAATTAGATATATAGATTACAGACTGAGTAAAGGTCATTCCTACTCACTAATTCTGCCAGATATACTGCCAGGTGATAGAGCTGCTTTTAAGTGCAGTTTTGTTTAAGGAAAGGACATCCTTTCACAGACCCATCTGTGAAGTGGGATCTATTTGCATTAACATATTTATTTATTCATGAATTTTCCAAAGCACAGGGAGAATGATTAAAGTTTCCCTCCTCTTTCAGAATGCATAATTTTAGCTTTATTGTTACATGCTTCTCCATTTTTAGTTGGGATAATTCAGAGGGCCTTGATTTCTTCCTCTCAAGAAAGGGCCCCTTGGCTAATCTGTTAAATGCAAGTAGTTACCTTTGGGGTATTTGAAGCAGCTGAATGAAGGTCAGGACACCAATTCTCACCAGGATGCCCTGATCAGATATCATCTCCACTCCTGTTGATGGGATTTTATTTATAGCTTTTGTAAATGAAGTTATTTTTAAAAATCAATTTGGATGAGGGAGTCATTATCCAAGAGGTAAACATGGATGGGGGAAGTAACAACAGAAGCAAAGGGCTGTTTGAAGTTAGAGGGTTCAGAATGAAAACAGAGGCTCAGATCTAGATTGGGGTTGTAGGAGGTGCTTGGTGACAGAGATTAAAGTTGAGACCTTGCCTCAAGGAGTCTCAGAGAGCTGGGCTTGAATGGGGAGTCCTCTCTGGTGGCCCTGAGAGAAGGGAAATGATATAAAGGCACCTGTTTGCACCAGGTCTCCTGTAGACATCATCTCCTTTGAACAGATGAGACCCTCACAGTGCAAAGAATGTTTGAGAAATATTTCAAGGGTGAACTCTCCAGTACAAACATGTCTCTTAAATTTTCGTTTCAGTCTCTCTTTTTGGTATTCTTCAAGTGGGACCTTCCAGTGGAAGAGTGACAAAGGATGTCCAGAGGATAGACTCAACCTTATTCTAGTCACATAGCTTATAGTTCACAACCCCTACCACCAGCAAAAATTTATTTACAGCCCTAAATTTCTTAAATTCAGCTCTCCTGCAGTCTTCTCAATCTCTATATCCCCTGGGAAATCCCTTGTGCCAGTTGGAACTATCAAAATGTATAAATAATTATGATTCACCAGGTCATAGTTTTATTAATTTTTTGTTTTGGTTTATTTTTATGTTGTTTTAAAAATCAACCATTCTCCCCCCTGGAGATATAGTAATAATAGGAAATGAATATAATCTGTGCTCATAACCCATCCTACATAAACTACCTTGCCCTTGGTGAATGGCTACTTGTAAGGCTGCAGTTTGAATAAAGTCAGGCACATTAAGGAACAGACACCAAGAAAGAAATGAGAACATTCACAGACGTTGTTTTAGGAAATTTCAGGTTTGTTTTTCCTTTTCTGCCCTAAAATATTTTGTGTATTTAGAACTTGCCCAGGAGTCAGGAGAATTAGCTTCTGCAGTGTAAATCTTAGTATGAATGTGTCAGGCATTATAAGGAAGTCCACAGGAACCTAAGCACGTTTTTCAGGATGGGAAGATGTGATCATCATCACAAAGGGCTGGGTCCAACTGGAATTAGAAGCAGACCAAAGGTCTCTGAGTAGAATCTTTTCCAACAATGATTCTAAACCTTGCTATGTAGCCAGATCCCCCAAGAATTTAACTACAGATCCATGAGCCAAACTTGAGGTTTAAATCAGAACTTTTAAGATTGGGACCTGGGAATGTGCATTTTCATAGAAGTTCTTGAAGTAACTAGGAGATGTAATCAGGTTCATAAACTTTATTTCTGGCTGTTGGGCTAGAGTGTTAGAAACTAAGAAATGAGGTTGAGTTTTCCCACTAATTGTAACCTTGGTGAAGTACCTCTAGGTTTCACTCCTTTTTTATAAAATCTAAGCTTCACAGGTGATTCCAGGCTCTACAGTGTTATGACTCAATAAATGAGAGTTTTTAAGCATAGCTTCAGCAGTTACATTTCTGTTTTTGTGTCTTTGGATTTATAAACTCATTTCAGAGCTTACCATTAACAAAGGTGGAGTTTGTGGCTGACTATGGAGTTTATGCAAAGGATTCCAAGGTGGGCTTTCCATCATTTTGCTGTTACTTTCAGAACTACTTCATTAGAAGAATAGGTTAAGGTGAAGTCTCTACTAATATGTTTAAGTCCCATTCAGTAGGAATAATAAGAACATTAGTAGGTTAATAGTATTTTGTTATCAAATACCATTCCTCAGCCATTTTTTTTCTGTACAGCATCTATAACTAATGATGTCAGTGATTTTTCAGGTTGTGTATTATGCCCAGTGGTACCTCTTTTTTCTCCCTATTGTGAAAGCACTCAGAATAAAAATAGTGAGTGACATTATTAGAATAACCTAGAATCTGCTCAAGTTTTATAAGAATAAAAGTATAACTAATTCTCCAAATCTGATGAATAAAAATTTCTCAGGAAATATCTCTCCTTATTGTGACTATCAATTTGCTAGGTCTGCCATAACAAAATACCATTGATTGGGCAGTTTAAATGACAGAAATGCATTTTCTTACATTTCTGGTGGCCAAGAGTCTGGAATCTAGGTGTTGGTAGGGTTGGTTCTTTATGAGCACATGCTCTGATGCAGGTCTTTCTCCTTGGCTTGTAGCTAACCACTTTCTTCCTATGTCTATTCACATCATCTTTCCTCTAGGCATGTCTGTCTTGGTGTCCAAATTTTCCCATTTTATAAGGACATCAGTCATATTGTATTAGGACCCAACCTAATGACCTCCTATAACTTGATCATCTTCAAAGACCTTATTTCCAAATAAGGTCACATTCTCAGATACAGATAGTTAGGACTTCAACATGTTTTTGGGAGAATATAATTAAACCAATAACAGTGACATACCATAGTATTGTGGTATTGATAGTGAAAAACCAATGAATTAATTTATGAGGTTGGTTATGGTCCTTAGGAAATCAATAAAAATATAGACAGTTTTTTTTTTTTTTTTTTTTTTTTTTATACAAGATAGAGAAATGAAAGGAACTGCCAAGGAGCATGGCTGGCCCTGAATGAACAGCCTTGAACTTCCAAAAAAAAAAAGTAACTGGTAATGACTGTCAGAGGGGTGTCGTAACCAAGAGGACTACTAGTAATTGCGAAGACACAACTACAAACAGCCTTCTTCAAGAATGTGAAAGACTGCTCCTACATGGAGTCTGGGAAGGGCGAAGTTAGGAGATAAGTTTTAGAATCAGTAACTGTTTTGCATCTAGGTTCCTGATAGAGCCTAATAAATCAAAGAGAGTAGCATTAAGTTTTCATGATACATAATCATCACTGACAATGAAAATTCATTAATCCCATCATAAATACAACTAGCATTTTCTTCCAGGCCTGGTGGCTTTTTATTGGTAAATATTAAGACTGTACAATTACACCACACATACATATATTGTACACTGAGTTGTATCTTGAGGTTAATACCAGAAATAGTCTAGGTAATGTGGGGGGGTTAGTAGTATTTTGGAAATAACTTGGTGTACCAAAATTTGCACCATCATGAGGCAACTGTGCATATCTTTCCCAGCTCCATGGTCATGTTGGTATTTGAAATTGGTCAAGGTGGCAGAGTTTACACTATGGCAGTTGGCAAGTGCCACACATCAGGGCTTCAAAAAAAATTTTTTTTTGAGAGCTGGTTACTAGATATTTGCTAGAATGTTAGAGGAAATAAACTATTCTGAGTTGGAGGGCATTTATAAGAAAAACGGTCTTTTCTGATGAACAAAAATAGCTGTCTCTTGGTACCATGTTTTAGAATACTTTGTGAAGGTGAATTATTGAGCCAGTTTAGGAAATAGATGAAATGAATTTTGAACTGCAATTTAGTAGTGGCTCCTAAAGCTGCCAAACAAAATTGTGAGGTGATTTTGGTATATGAAATGTGTTCATTAAGAAAAATTAAAATTCAAACTTTCCCCTTCCCTGGCAGCAATATAATGAATAGGATGGCTAAAATGACTGACTTTTTCATGGAAAACCCTGGTGATCAGAGAGTTATGAAGTGTTATTAGCTGAGTTTTAAGGGTTTAAAAGGAAAAAAAAAAGACTAATTAAACATTTGTTAATTCAGCCTGTGTATTTTATAAGTAGTTACATAGCATGTACTTATGTAATAATGATGGGCTTAGGAACTTAGAATGTAAGGTAGCTGTGACTTAGGTGTGGAAACCTAGATGTGGTAACTTTAGTCATCTGAACAAGGACATCACCCTAGTCGATTCTCTTTCTGCATGTTCTTGCTTGGGCTCATTATGTCTCCAGCAGTATTTTATTATTATTATTATTTTGCCTAAGTTGAAATTCTGGCTCAAAATAGGGACACTGTGTAAGAGTGATTCATAAGGTTTATTTGCCATTTTATCACAAATTGCATCTCTCTCCTCAGAGAACACACATACTCTGTTTCCTTTCATCTCTTTTACAAGGAATGACAGTATATATTAACAGAGGGCAAGAAAAAATCATTGTGTTTAAGTGTTAATAATTATCTAATAATAAGATGTGATAGAATTATATTAGAATTGCAGAACTGGGCTGTTTATGAATGTCACACTATCAAATTACAAGCTTCTGAGGACATAGGGATGATTATTATCTAGAAATGCAAAAAGTTAAACTTTTTAAAAGTATGCTTTATTACTTTGCTACAAATTATGGTCAAATAATTGACTTTGAAAATGGCTGACATGTGAAAAAATAAAATTAAATTAGACCTCATCATCTAATACTTTCTGGTAATTTTGAAAGAATTCCACAATTTTGATATCTATATTATGCATAAAAATGGTAAGGCCTGATTTGTAATAGAAAAATCAATATGCTTTTAATAATGTTTAATTCAGTGTTACAAAATGATTACTAGCCTGAGTCATAATGCAGTCTCTAATAGCTCATTATAAAACATGCCATAAAATATATTAGTTACAAAACTTTATATTCAGTTTGTAATGACTGTAAAGAAAGGGCAGTGTGACCAATAAGCTAAATAGAGGAACTCAAAAGTAGAAATTCAAGTTTTGCCTGGAACTTTTAACTGACTACTTTTAGAACATTCTTTTAAAAAATGAATAAATCACTTCTTCGATAATATCAGCTAACTGATTTACATGTTCTTGGAGCCCCAGTTCAGTAAACTTGATCTTGACTCATCAACATTTATCATCTCCAATCTTGCTCAGCCTCCCATATTGAATATTTGAAATTTCTCTTTCTTCGCTTCTTTATCAGAACATCTAATTTTAGCTCCTATGCAGCTTCTCATCTTCCTTTTTCAAAAAATACTTAAAGAATGTAATTTTTCAATTGTCTCATCACATCAATTCCTGTCATTTTACCAAAAACCATTCCTAATTGCCAGATCAGACAGTAATTATTTTCTCATAATTATCTTTTTAAACATGAATTTGATGTAATTAACCCCTCTTTATTTCCTGAAACTGTCTTGGCTTCTGCTTGATTACGCTTTTGTTATAAGCTATTGGCTCTCTTTAGGCTGTAGGTTAAATAACTCTTTCTTAGCTTTGTATAATTCTGGGACCATAGGAATGGAGGAATCCCCACCAAAACCTAGTTATTCAATACTTCAGTCTGGTAAATCTACAATAATTCTGCTGCTAGTCCTGTTCACCAAACTTCCCAAATCCTATGTCCTAAATTGCATAGGTACTTTGAATGCTTGTGTAAATCTAACTGGTATATGAACACTCAGTACGATAGAGAATCTGAAAGTGACATTTCTCGGTTCCCCCTTCTGGACATAACATTATATTATTCAAATTAAAGATAACCTGATACATACATTTTGGATGTTAGCATTGAAAATGAAGTACAGTCTCAGACCTGTAGGCCAGCTTATTGGAGCAGAATGTCACTCTAAAATGGTGACAACATCCATATCTATGAAAATTGGGGTTTGGAAGACTTCAATATATTCTCACTAAGGACTGCATCTAAGCCCTGCATTGGTTCCTCAAGATGGTAAAAGGATATAACTTATATGCTAATTTTCCTCTCTTCTTTATGTAAGGGGAACTTCTATAATTATTAAATATAGATAAAATACAGTAAGTATATCACACTGTACCAAGAGAGGGGTAATAAGCATTGGCTATTATCGTGAGTGCTAAGCTTCAAATTTTTGAGCCCTGGAAGGCCAGTCTGAGGCTACATAATGCTTATGTCTTAACTCTACAAGAACATTCAGAGAAAAGACACTAATGGTACCCTGGGAATAGGAAATGAGAGGTTAAGAAAGGTCCTACATACAATATGCAAAGAAGTACATTAACAAAGGCAGTTTAACATGAATAAATAGCTTGGAAGCCCAGGGAAAAGTTGGGAAGTTCCAGAGAAACAAGTAAACATGGTCTAAGCCTAAATTCCCATGAATAATATGATGGAGTAAGTTAAACATTATCTTTGAACTGGCACTGGGGTTTCTGGTTAGTTAAAATCAAGGCGTACAGTTTGTTCATCCTAATGGAGCAGAATCTCCTTACTACATAATTAAACTCAGGGGTGAGCAGGAAGCTCCTACTTGATTAAAAAGTTATACCAAGAAAGAAATCTCAACACCTGAATTACACAGATAAAGGTGGTCTACCCTTTTCTGCCCATTAATGTGACTGTGTCTTACTGGAGGTAAAGTAACAGGATCTTTAAGCTCTTTAATTATATTGTCTGTCTACCTATGGTGATGGTCCAGGAAGCATTCCAAGATATAATTGATCAGGCTCAGAGAATGTTAGTTCTGACTTAAATATACAAATAACATCTTTTCAGAACTCCAGATGTGTCAGTTATTATTTATTGCTGTAAAATAAACCATCTTAGGCCTAGAATCGTAAAAAACCACTTTATTACACTTATGGGTTTTGTAGGTCCCAGATTCAGAAGATGAATGGTGACAGAAGAAGACCTGACTTAGGTGGTGAATACATGATACAATATACAGATGATGTATTATATATAGAATTATACATTTGAAACCTATATAATTTTATTAATATCATCCCAATAAATTCAATAAAATAAAAAAAAAAAAGAAAAATAAATAAATTATAGTGGGTGAACCAGAAAATAAAAACAAACGAAACTTATATGGCATGATAAAACATAATATAAAGAAAAACAGGGCAGGTAGTATTGGGACTGAGAATTTTGGGGATTTGCGGTTGTTACAAGAAAGGTCAGGGTAGGTTTCATTGAGTTACTACTTAATAAAGAATTGAGGGAAACCAAGGGGAGAACACTGCAGATATTCAGGCAAAAGGAATAAGAGATAAAAGTGTTCTGAGAGAGTACTTCACCTAGAATTTTTAAGAAGAAGCAGAAAGTCAGGTTGGCTGGAGAAAAGTGAGGAAGAATAATCCATAGTGTAACACGAGGTCAGGAAGATAATGGGGGAGGGGAATTTATTTAGTATTGTAGGTCTTTGTAAGAACTTTCACTTGGACATAAAGTAAGATATTGTTGATATAATATTCAAAATATGAGCAGTAGAAGGAAAAACATGATAAATTGACTTAATAAAATAAAATTAAAAAAATTCTGTTTTGAAAGAATTTTTAAATAATGAAAGATAACTCACAGACTTACTAGTTTTAATTTCTCCTTTTTGGAATGGCAATATTTATCCTACACCTGTCCTGTGCTTATCTTTTGAAAGCAGATAACTTGTTTACTTAGTTCACAGATCCAGATGGAGAAGAATTTTGCCCCAAAATAGGCTCTACTCAGGGTTTTCCCATACTTGGTTTAGATGATTCGGGACCTTTTGAACTGATGATATTTAGATGAGATCTGGGACTTAGAGCTGAAGCTGGGATGTGTTAAGATGTTTGAAGAAGTTCGGAAGGGGTGACTATATTTTGTAGTTGGGAAGGCTATCAATTGGGAGAAACCAGAGGATGGTCTCTTACGGGTTGAATTGTGACCTCAAAAAGATATTTTGAAGCCTTTACCTCTGGTACTTGGGGATGTGACCTTATTTTAAAGTGGAACCTCTGCTGGGTTATCAATGACCTATGTCCTTATAAAGAAGAAAGATTTGGGGACACAATGAGACATAGAGGAGATACGAGGAGGGAGGCCATACGAAAGCAGAGGCAGAATAGGAGTCATGCTGCCATAAACCAAGAAATGCCAAGGATTACCAGTACCCATCAGAAGCTAGAAGAGATAAGGAAGGAATCTTCTTTAAAGGTGTCAGAGGGAGCATAACTGTGTTTACTCTTGTATTTCAGCCTTCTAGTCCTGAAACTGTTAAAAGAATCAACTTCTATTGTTTCAAGTCCTTGGCCTGTGGTAATTTGTTATGACAGTCCTAGGTATCTAATATAATGTAGGATTCTACTTATATAAAATTCTAGAAAATACCAACTAATCTCTAGTGATAGAAAATGGATTAGTGGCTGGCTAGAAATATGGGTGGTGGGGGTGCTGTGATGAGACTGAGAAGTAAAGGTTGACAGGCACAACAAAACTTTGGGGGAAAGGGGTAGGTTCATTATCTTGATGGTGGTGATGGTTCAGTGGATAAATAAATATATCAGAACACTGTAGTGAACATTTTAAATATGTACAGTTTACTGTATGTCAATTATACTTTAATAAAGTTGTTACGTCACTTTTGGGACTAGAATTAAGTTTAGAATAAAATTAAATGAGGGTTGCTGCAATGATAACAGAATCTTCCTTCTTTTAGCAATGTTGCAGGTGTTCTTTTTCTGAGAAAACGAATAACCTTGCATTTTGTTAAATTCTTGGGAATGAGCTCTTCAGTGGACTTCAATAACTTAGCATTAATCTCCCTTGGATACTTGTCTATTTTCCACTTTTGGCACCTTTACCCTAACATTTTGCTTTGGTTGCATTCTATTCTTCCCTTATCAAGCTCAGTAATTGAAAATCCATTCAGAATTGCATTTGTATTATTTGTCTCATTTTTTTTGAGAAGCATTTTCTAGTGTACTGTTATGTTCCTAGGTATAATTCAGTTAGTAGAAACTTAATCCTAAACTATACTTCCTAAATGACTGTTATTATACTCTGCTGAGTGGCAGACAGGGATAACTAGCTTTAAGGCAAGGTAAGAAGTGGGAATAAACATCTACTTTTTTTCTTGATTCAGTCTGACAGTGCTGGATCACCTACAGACATTAATGATCTTTCTAAAAGATTTTGTGTTATTTGATGATTGGTGAAAAGGAGGTCAAAAAACGAAATTAAAGCTTTGCAGTTTTTTACATTTTGGAACAGTTTCTTCTTTTTAAACCTTTAATGACACTAGTCTCTTTTGATTTCTTCTGCTGTTCACATCTAGTTTCTTTGCACTCATCTCTCTCTCCTTTTGGTTAATAACATTTTGTAATTTTCAGGTGTACGAGATGTCATTCATGGGAAGCACACAATAGAGTACACAGATGTCAAATGATCATCTCTTTCCCTTTTTCTTTTAAACATACCTCTGTGCTTTGTCTTTGGATGACCTCTTCTAACTCAGTGGCTTCAGACTACACTCATCCTCAGCACTCACAGTTCTGCCCAGCTTGACATTTGTACATGCAACAGTTTAAAGGGTGTTTTCTGTTGGCATGTCCCATCTCCACCACATTCTCCCAGCGTCCACTCCATAAAGGCAAACACGTTAGCTATTTCTACTCCTCCTTTCCTCGGTAGCAATATGTTGCAAGTTACATTGCTCACTTCTTTTCCAAACCTACTAATTTCACTGTACTTCACTTATATAACATAATCCAATCACTCAATTGTAGGCTGCTACCTACACAGGCAACCCTCAGAGATATTGCAGATGTAGTCCCAGACCACTGCAATAAAGCAAATTTTGCAATAAGGCAAGTCATAGGAATTTTTTAGTGGAGGGCCTTGCCTGAATATTGATGACTGCTGACTGATCAGGGTGGTGATTTCTGAAGGCTGGGGCTGCTGTGGCAATTTCTTAAAATAAGACAACAATAAAGTTTGCTGCACCGATTGACTCTTCCTGTCAAGAATGATTTACCTAGCATGAGTTGGTATTACCCACAGTAGAGCTTCTTTCAAAATTGGACTCAATCCTCTCAAGCCCTGCTTGTGTATTGACTAAGTTTATGTAATGTTCTAAATCCTTTGTTGCCATTTCAACAATCTTCATAGCATCTTCACCAGGAATGGATTCCATCTCAAGAAACCACTTTCTTTGCTCATCCATAAGAAACAACTCATCATCCATTTAAGTTTTATCATGAGGTTGCAGCAATTCAGTCACTTCTTCAGGTTCCACTTCTAATTCTAATTTTCTTGCTGTTTTGACCACATCTTTAGTTACTTACTCCATTGATGTCTTAAACCCCTCAAAGTCATCCAGGAAGGTTGGAATCGCTTCTTTCAAACTCCTGTTAATATTGATATTTTGGTCTTTTGCCATGATTCACCATGATATCCAGAATGGTGAATTTTTTCCATGTCACTTATCTGCAGTTATCTACAGAATAGATTTACCCCACTAAAAACAAACAAATAAACACATAAAATGCTACTAATATATGAGAAGATCATCAACTTCATCAGCCTGTAGGGAAATAAAAATCAAAACCAGAATTGAGGTATTAACCACACAACCAAATTTCCTTAAATTAAACAGGGAGAAAAGTATACTAAGCAACTGAAATTCTGCAATACTATTTAGTATAAATTGGTACAATCATTTTGTAAAACTGGCAGTATTTACTAAAACTGAAATATACTTCCTAGGATCCTGCAATTGCATACCTAGGTATATACCCATTAGAAATAAGCATACAATTTCACCAAAAGATATGTATAAAAATGATCATTTCATTGCAGTACTTTGTGTAAGAACCAAAAACATGAGAAGTACTCAAATGTCCTTTGACCATAGAATGGATAACTAAATTGTTATATGGAATGGATAAATTGTGGAATTTTATATACCAGTGATTTTGGCACATATAAACTAATTACTAAAATTCTGCAGCCACCCAATAAATAAAAGACTGAATAAATCTTGCTGATCTGAGAAAAAAATAGGTATAATTTTGATTCATTCACACCAAACAGTTATTGTTGTGTTGGCTGTTGTTTTTTTAAATTTGATAATCTAAGAGGAAATAGGTCAGTACCCCTGACTAAGTAGTCATTTATTGCATATTTTAAAAATTCTTGCAGCACACTGGTTGAAAATCCCTGTGAACATGGCAATGAAATTGAACATCTACAACTATAAGCTAGATAGCAAAGATGTAATGTGTGATTTATTTATATAAATACAAAACTGGACAAAGCTAATCTATGCTATTTGAAGTCAGGTAGTGGTTATCCTGGGATGAAGTGGGTTAGGGTAGTGGTAGAAAGGGAGTATTAGGGTAGATTCTTGGATATGTATAGTGTTCTGTTTGCTATGTACATGAGTTTGTTCAATTTAAACAAATACATTGAGTTGGTGCTTATGATTTGTGTAATTTTCTATATTTATTATTCCTCCATGAAAATATCCAAAAAATAAAATAAATTTGTGGTAATTTATCCAATATCTTTGTGATTTGAAGCATGTGGGCTTTTAAATCTACCTTCCCAGCTCTATCACCATGTTTGCTTATTCCAGATCTTTGGAACAAAGAACAGAATTAGGTAATGGTATCTAAACTTTGCTGTGTTTCAGAAAAGACTTAGGAAGTTATAATAAAGTATAGATTTATACTCTTAGGTAGAACTGGGAAATCTGTAATTAAGAAAATCATTTCCAGCTAAATTTTATAGAAAGACAGGTTTGGGAACCTAAGGTTAAACTAATCCACAGAGTCCCAGAAGGATTCATTAGGCAAAATGTTAATTTATAGTTACATGGGTGCAAGGCAGTTTGACAAAATTCTGACCTTGGTTATTTTATGTCTCTTCTACTGATTGACCTCATGGAATTTGAATTAAACGCATGAAACTTAACTTGTTTTGAAAGCATCATCCTAATAACCCAGAACCTTCTTTTAGTAAAAGTTTCAAATTGCAATCAAATTTAATTGTATAATGATTCATCCAAACCATGTTTCCTACATCTGTTACTTAAGGATAATTCCTGTCTCATTCTCATAATCTTTGCTATAAAGATTAAACGGAGAATACAGTTAAGGACTTAGCATAGTACATAATAAGTTTGTTGATTGAATTCCAAAGAGTAAAAATGGCACTTTTTAGGGAACTTGGAGATCTGTTTTTTTCCCTTCCCCCTGAATAGTGTAATAATTGGAATACCAGGATGACACTACTGCTCACTGGCATCAGGCACATGTTTGAGCTGCTTATTCCAGCCATGGTAATGAATTTGCATTCATTAGCCTTGATTTATTTTGAATCCAGCTTTTTGCTTTGAATCGTCACCATCCTTTTGTAAAAATGCATAGCTAACATTAGCAGCAAATCCAGACTGGGATCATGAGCAAAACCAGCCTCTTTATGTAGAAAATTAAATCTCCTCTCTATTTTTTCTTAGCACCGTGGTTTACCTAATGAGCCAACCAGCCACAGGGAATTAAACAACAACCATGTAATTGGTATAAATTGCTTCTCTAACTCAGAAGACTAGTTTGGTCACATCTTTTTAAATTTTTTTCAATTAATCACTTCAGTACCTAACTTCCTTATTTTCAGGAATTCTAGAATTGCCCTCTTGAAGCTTTCCCCTTTGTTTTGATTTCCCCAAGAACTTTAGAATCTCATACAGCCCCCATGGCAGTTCATATTTTTCCACCAACAAGAAAGAACCCTGGGGTTTTAACCAGTCCACTGCCATGACATCTGTTGCCACAAGGTGGGTGTGACTTTTAAGTTTAGTTCTGCTGTCATGGAATTAGTATGGAATCCCTGATGTCATTAGGTCTACATGATCCAGATTCCTGGAGAAGGTTTGAGAGTAGATAATCCCTTAGTGCTAAATTTGGCTGAGTATACCCCAAGGTTCCCCAGATTATCAACTTCTAGTGTCCATATATTTCAGCTCCCTTATAAGCTACTTCTGTAGTTTCCTGGTAGTCCCAGAAGTGCTGAGACAGGATCAGTTATGTATTTCTGTCACTTTACAGGTCCAAAAGCAATGTCTTCTTTTTTATAGAGATCAACTTTCTAACTGAAATATGTTCTGCTATTGTTCTTTTTCCATAGACTGTGGTGCTACTCACCCAGCCTTCTAAGGAAGAGTGACTCTTATGACTTGAGGGCTTCATCTCCATACTTCTTGTATTCAGCCTCAAATGGTCAAGGCAACCAGGAAGGGAAAATGTCCTACCACCTCACCATACTTTATATTCTAAGGTTTGCCTTCCATATGCCCATTTCTTGCTCCCAAACCTATCTCTTCTCAACATGACCATGGTAATGTCCCCATCTTCCAGGTAAACTAGATTGCCCACTCAGAGAATCATATCTTTGTTCCCTGCAAGATGTACATAGAATCCCATTCTCCATTATCAGCATGTTTATATCTGAAACTTCCCTTTTAGATTATACTATCAATGGGAGAGCATTAGCTTTACATTTAGGTTGAGGATTGGTTTAGTTCAGTGGTTCTCAAAGAGTCGTCCTCAGACCAGTATCACTGCTATTACCTTTCATATTTACATTGGCATTAACTTTTTAGAAATGAAAATTCTTGGATCTCCTCTCAAACTATCTACTGAGTTAGAAACTTTGGAGGCCAATAGCAGCACTGTACTTTAACCAGTGATTTGGGAAATTGTGATTAAAGCCAGAGTTTGGGAACCACTGATCTAAGCAGAAACATACCTTATAATTGTTTTTCAAATGGGAGTTGAAGAGCTGATTTCCGTATTCTTGCAAATGTCTTCTGAGTGTCAGCAGTTCTTCAGACATGAGCACACACATACATCTCCTCTAAAATAAACAACAGTTTATTTATTTTTTTCTTGGAGCTTTCTTAAAATCAGTGCCTGTTGATGGTCCTGAGTTGGAGGCTCAGTGCCGTATGTGGAATATGTGATGAGGCACTAGGGAAAATGAAGGACTCACTACCAATGTTGCTCCTTAGATCCCCAGCTTTCCACATCTTTATTTGCATGTTTTTTTATTGTAAGCACACAAAATTGGGAGGAATAGAGCTACTACATCTTAGCAGAACCAGAAGTCTTATGAAGCTCTTTATAGCCAAATCACCATGAATTTATAGTAGTGTTTTATGTCTTTTCCAGTCTTATATATATTTTTTGTTATGGAAAATTATGAAATTAACAGTGGATATTTTGATCTATGAGATAATTTCAATTCAGATATGATATATAGTATTAAGCAGCAACAATAATACTTTTTTAAACACTGCCACTTGGTACCCCATAATCTATTGTCAAAGAATGCATTGTACCCAAGGAAATACATCATGAAGACAAAGAGGGCCCCACAGAGAAATAGTGACAGTAGCAGCATTTTAGTTTTTTCAGGTGAGAAACTCATGACAAGGCTACACATCTTATATACATACCTATCTAGCTCAGAAATAGGATTTTAAGATTAGGAAAACTTTGGGAGTACATGTGGCAGTGCAGTGTGCTTTCATCACTTTCATCATTCTCAGGAATGAGACAGAGCTTGGTGAGCACTGTTATACTCTTGAGTCTTGGTCTCCACATCAGTTGTATAGTTGGCATAAATTCAATCAGGAATAGATTTGCCTGTGGCAGATCAATGTGAAAAAGGAGCATGTATCAGAGCTCAATGAAAGTGTCTTAGTTTTAAGATCAGTTATTTAGATTCATAGAACTACATTATATTTTTCAGAAAAAATTATTTGATAATGTCAATGCATAGGCACAAATCTGCCCATATCACTCACTAATCAATTCTCTTGTTTATCTCTTAAATATTCACTTATCCTTCTATTACTTACATGATTTAAATTAAATAAGTTGGCTTGTGGGTTTATATTATGAATTCTGTTACAAAATTGTTTTAAACACCAACCAGTGTATATACACTATTGTGTTTTGTACACAATCAATGTATAAACTCTGCACTTCCTAATGGTTTAATACCTTCTTATTCTTTTCATAATATAGTGTATAATTTAAAAGCATATCTATTTACATAAATATCTAAAACAAATGTTTCTAAAGTGTCACCTAGAATATTCTGACTCTAGAAAAATTCATTTAATTAAGTATAATTTCTTTCTTTCTCTTTGATATCAACATGCTATTCTAGATCTGTGGGATGCATAATTATAAACTTATTTTTCACCATAAAGATTACAAACTGTATGTCATTTACTACAGTCTATCTCTTTGTACATTTGTCACATTTTTAGGATGCTAAAAGATATCTAGAAAACTAAAATTTAGCACAAACTGATCTTCATTTAAACTTAAAAATCCAATGTGCAAGGTTTTATTTTACTAGGTGTTTTAAAACACAATTTTGTCAAATTTTAGCTTCACAAATGTAATTTTTCAAAGTAAAGGAGTAATAGATATAATTAACAGTTGGTTGTTAAGTCTTATAAAACCTTTTTAGTATTATACTTGCTGGTCAGCAAGACCATTCGATGAGTTGCTAGAGGGATGACAGATTTTAGGGAAGTTGTTATACCCATGGGTATGATTTATTACAGTGATAAGATGCTGATTGAAATCAACAGAAAAAGGGACATAGGACCAAGTCCAGGAGACACCAGACATAAGCTCCTACTTGCTCTCTCCCAACGAAGTTATAAGGACAGCACTCAATTTTTTCAGTAATGATGGTGATAACATTCATAGAGCTTTGCCACTCAAGGAAGCTCCCAAAACCTTGGTTTCCTGGGATTTTGTTAAGGATCAGTCAGATAGACAAGGTTCACTGACTGCATGCCTGAACTTACTATTCAGCCTTATTCAGAAATTAAGCTGGCACTGCATAGCTCAAGACCCCTATATAAGTCACATTGTTAGCACAGCCTCTCTGCAGTAGCCCAAGACTCTCAGGTAAACAAAAATAGTCTTACCAGGCAGGATATTCCAAGGGTATAGAGATTACTTTCCAAGATCAGGGCAAAGGATAGAACTTCTTTGCAATGTTAAGGGTTTAGACAACCCACACTTGCTGAGTCAAACCTTTGTTTTACAGTTATACTTTATATAAATTGAAAAATAAGTACTTTAATAACCATGTAACAAATCCTTTTGCAACCATGTGGTTTCCATTTTTTCTTTTGAATAATTGTGAACTGATAGGTCATTAAAACTATTTTATATGGTAGAGCAGTATGTGATTTCCCACATAAAGCTTCCTATTTTTAATTTTTATGCATATAAAGTTTTTTAGCACATCTATACATATGAAAAATCAGAATAAAACTATCTGGAGCTTTCCTCATCTAGCAATGGCTGATACTCACCAATGGGTACATGAACTAATGTTTAAAGTCTCGTTCATCTCATAAAATATGTCCCCAATACAATGTAAAATTTATATTTATTAATACTTATGAAAAATTTTTACTATGATTATAGAGTAATAGTGTAGCTATAATTAGAATTTTATTCTAATTATAGAATAATATTTGGTAGAATGATTACCAAATATTAAATAAATTTCAATTATAACTAAGCATACTAGAATCATGAATAAAATATTTTCAGGTATAAAGTTTTAACGGTTCAATCTTTGTTTGAAAGTGGAGTGGAAATGTAAATTCAAGGAGGAAAGTAAACAATTAAAATCTGTTAAAAGAGTTTGTTCATATAATTTTTAAGTGGGTGATAATGGGTGTCAGATTATTTTGATAATTTTAAGAAGTAACAATTTTATAATATATTTATAATATGCCATAAATGACTGTTGGGAGACTATTCCCCATAAATCTCACATTTCTACACATCTAAGCATTATCAGCCAAGTGTTCAAAACCTGTCTTTTCAGAAATATTTGCAATTTGTGGAGCAAATTTATTTACAGTCCAGAATTAAAGATAGAGATCCCCTTCTTCCTTCCCGTGGCAAGATTTGCTCATATTTCAGGAGAGCAAGGACAGAGCTGCTTTCCAAAGAAGATTACAGACAGATTTTCCAATAGCCCTGGCAGATTAGAGTCTCTCAATTCTAGGGTACCTCTACCATAAGGAATCCCCACTGTGTAGGCAGGCAATACCTGGCCCTTGTCACATCACTACGTGGAAACTGGAGTTCGAGAAGGAGATCTAATGTGGTGGTAGAGTAAATGGAAGCTACATTAACCACCCCCCAGGACCTATCTGGAATTACAACTAAATTGTGGATAAACCATCCTGAATAACCAACTGTACACTAGCTGGACAGAAGCCTTATAACCACCGACAGGCAGAAGAAACTACTTCACCACCACAAGCCTGGTTGGGAGTGCAGAGGAGGCACAAGAGGGTTGGCTGGGCTTCCAGAGGCAGCTGAAGCACCAGAAGGATATTTTCACAGCTGAGGGTACCCCCTGAGAAGTGTGGGGCCTAAACCCCAAGGTGGGCTCCCCAGCTGACAGCACCAGAGCCAGAAATGAACCCAGGGAGCACCTGGCTGTGAAAAGCAGCAGGATTTTTGTCTGCCAGGGAGAGATGGCTGAGATGCAGCTGCCTCTTAAAGGGCCAATGCACAAAATTTTGTTTGCAGTCATTTACCCTGGGCTCCAGCAGATGGAGGGCAGGGTGGACTAGAGATACTTGAGGGGGTTTTGAGGTTGGTGGCTCTGGGGAGAACACTGAAGGAATGGCTGCCAGGATCCCTATGCTGAGTCACTCCCCACAGGGCATAAGCCACCTTTCTCAGGCAGGTAGCACCAGCCTGAGGGGAAGCAATAGCTGCACCTGTAGGAATTACTCTGCCCCACCCTGTGGAGTTTAAGTCTGGCTGCTGGTTATAGCTTGGAGCTATATATTGATTAGTTTAACAACTAAGGTGGTTCCTTGGGATCTCTATGAGACTTCAGCTGACCCTCCTCAGGGCCCAATGCTGATAAAAGCCAGCCTTGTGCGCAGTCTTGTTCTTTTTGCACATAAACAGGCCCAGCAGAGGGAGTCAGACTTTGTGGGTCACTGATAGCTGCAAACACTGTTTACCAGGGCAAGTCACAAGGAGCGTCTGATAAAGGCCTTACATCAGAGTTTTTGCAGATCTCCTAGTACATAGCAAATAAACACAAACAGGCCAAAAATGGGAAGACAAACAGGTTCCAAATGAAAGAAGAAGAGAATTCTTTAAAAGAAGAGATAGATGAAATGGAGGAAAGCAAGTTAGCAGATAGGGAGTTCAGAGTAATAATTATAGGGATACTCAACAGCATGAAAAAATGACATAGAAATGAACAAAAAGGACCAGGCAGAAATTAGAATGCAATATCGGAAATAAACAACCTACTGCATGGAAGCTGGGGCTTGAGACCAGTGGCAAGATATTACTATTGCTGAAAGTAATAAACTAAATATATTTGGACTTCTTATTTTCCTACGGACTGAACTTGTGGAAGTGTGGCAAGCCAACCTGGCAGCTGCCATCATAGCACTGCTTAACCACTTGACAGTGATCCACTTTGTAGATAGTTAAACATATAAAACAATTTTTAAAATATTTTATCGATTATATTATTAACAGTTTTTCCATTCTTCCCCCTTTGGCCTCCTCCACCCAGTACTCCCACTCCCTCCAGCAATCCATCCTATCCCTTAGTTCAGGGTCATGCATATAATTTATTTGGCTAGCTAAGAAGAGTATAGAAATGGAGTAGCCAAATAAATTGAAATAATTTAAAAGTGAACGTAAAGATCAAAGCCAAAAGCTTTTTCTATAACTTTTGCTCCTTTAATAGTGCTTGGCATATATTATATAATAAAATCTAGTTAATGAAAAATTAAATGATTGAATTAATTACTGTAGAATTTAAGAATTTAGTTCCATTTATGTATACATTCTTTTAAAAATATGTATTAAAGTCCTGCTCTATGCTAACCATTTACTAGTTACAGGAAAGCAAAGGTGCATAAGAAACAATCCTTCCCTTCAAGGAAATTGAGTACAAAAGTACACAAATATAATGCAACATTTTAATTGATAGAATGAAGGAATATGTGAAATATCAGGTGACCTCAAAGGTTAAAAGGTCTCAGTTTGCCCAAGGGACTAGGAAGGACTTCTCAAAGGAGGTCTTGCTTTAAGCTGACTTTGAATTAGAGTTAGAGGGTTGTCAGGATGTGCTTGCTTTTAAGAGTGGGCAAAGGAATGAGACATTTCAGAATATTAGTAATGATGGGGCATAGTTTTGAGTAATTGAATTTTAGATGAAGAACTAAATCACCTTCAGTCTATTAAAAAAGTCGGAAATAATAACAAAAATATGATTAAGGATTGACTTGGTATCTGAAACTTTCAAAAATAATCAGTCTGATGTTTTTGATAATTTATTTTTCTTTTCTAAACAATTGAAAAGGTCAACCTCCAAGCTTTGGATTTGACTGCTAACATTTCACAAACTGAATGTATTAATGGCATTCCAAATATTACTTTTTGCCTTTTGAGAAGTTCTACAGGGAAGCTGAAGCTATAAGAAAGAGCTCAGAGTAAACAAGCAGCCAGCCAAGAGAAATATGTTCTAAGTGAAAGCCTTACACTTTGGTAGAACCAAAATGATGGGGAGCTGTAAGCTAAAAGAGATAAATCCTATAATTTATCCCAGATTCTTATATTTGGCCCTTTGACTTTCAGTGATCTAAAACATTGTGGTGACACTCTGTGACCCAAAAGGAAATTCTTTGAGAATGTATGACCTTAAGACAAGAAATCTTACCTTAGACCTCTCCGCAGGGGTAGGATTTTGTTAGAATGCCATTTTTCAAAAAATTTTCAAGGGCTTAGCATTGTCATTCTTTCTGGCATTTGTGATTTTCTGCAAAAAGTTGAAGGTTACTGATTTTTTAAAATAAGAATTTAACACAATAGTTATGTTGCATTCTGGCATCATAACCTTTTAAAAACATGCCATTTCATTATGTTTCAGTAAAGCAGTGATGTGCTCTTTTATAGCTTTTGCCCCAGGGAGAGCTCATAATGAATACAAGAGTCAGCTAGAACCACACTCTCTGAACCTCTGACATTCTCTCCTGTACGTGGACAGTGTATGTCAATGGAAGGGAAGCTTTCTAGTTCCTGGTGCCTGATTAATTGCATGTGCTGTTGTATAGAGTGGGGGCAAAAAATAAACCACTTAGGGTACAGAAAATGATAAATCAGATCTTGTTCAATTTTTGTCTCTTTCCTAGGGCTTTCTGAAATGTTTCTTGGCAGGTATATTTGACACTTGTTTCTTCCATCTTCTACACACAAGGCCTTTATTATCTGAATAATAAATTTGGTGTTCAATCATACACTATCCTATAACATAAATGTTTATGTGTAGCATATCATGTATCTCCAGACCATGAGCCTTTAGTCAAAAAGGACTCTCCCTTCTACTTCTTGGTATCCTCTTTTACCCTTAGTATAATAAATATAATATAAATACTTATATTAAATATTATATAAGTATAATATTTAGCATATAATAAATATTATATAAATACTTGATTAACCTTAGTTGAGTTGGCCTATCATCTTTAAGAATGCATCAGAACAGGAGAATCATGGAAGTGTCTCTAACTAGTAGATGCTGATATTTGGCCATTCTAGTGAACCAATTGGATTCTCTGTCCAACATCTACCACTCCTGTTTGTGTATCTATACCTGACCTTTGTTTCTTTACTTACATAACTGTGTAAAGCAGAAATATGCTCTGGGGTAGAAGAAAATGTTTTCTTTTCCTTCAGAAAAGCTCAAAAAATATTATATCATATAACATTGCCAGTTGCTCAGGTTATATGAGGCAAATGAAATTAATTTCAGTGTGTCAGGTAAGGAAGGCTATATCAGTAAAACATTGCTGGTAATAATGAAAACTGTGGACAAAGTGTCAGAAGTATAAAATGTATCTATAAGTTCTAGGGCATAAAAGGAGAAGGACTTAGAAATGGGAATGGAAAGAACTGGTATGTCATTAGGGAAAATGGGGAAGATTTTGGGGAGGAGGTCTTCAGGGAGCATGACTAAATTTAGGTCTTCCACAAGTTGGACAAAGTGTTAGTTAGGTTTGGCAAACTGATATAACAATTAGACCCCAATGTGTACAGTGGTTCAAACCAAAAGAGATTTATTTCTTGCTAAGCGTACTGGGTATTTGCCAAGGTTGGCATGGCAACCGTCCTCCAAGGAGCTAACCAAGAACCTGATTGATGGAGTCTCTGCCATTTATAATATGTAGCTTCTAATGTCTCTACCAGGGTGGGAGGTTCATCTCTACTTCAGGCCATAAGGGCAAAAATGCAGAGGGGAACACATGTGGGGTGTTTTTAGGGGCCAGGTCTTAAAACTGCACATGTTTCCATTACAGTTGCTTGAATGTCTAGAACTCTGTAATATGATCACACCTAATTGCTAGGAATTTAAGGAGCTAAAGAATTCATGTGAGGTATGAAGAAGGGGGTACCTGCTTGGGGAAAGAAAGTATGAGAACACTGGGAAATTCTAAGTTCTGCTTTGTTTAGTGTGCCTGTGTATCCCTGTGTGCGTTGGCATGCAAATATAATTATATTAGATACAATTATTCATAGATGCAACTTGAGAGCATCTCTGGACTTGAGTCACATGAACTATGCCAAAGTACTTTTCTAAGATTTATAAAGATTTGTTTGACTTAAAGTCAATTTTATTCACTATAAAACACTTTGTCCCCAGAGTTTCATTAACTGAGGTATCCTTGTATGTGGTGGCGTTTTATTAGCACAACTCATACTTGATGCTTTAGATAATCTTTTTAAGTTTTAAAATTAGGATATGCTTATTGTAATTTATCCAAGGTGGGGTTTTTGATATTTTAATGAAGAGTTATATAACACACAAATAATTTGGTGCTGAACTAATCAAATTTTGCATTTCATAGTCTATAAAATATAAAAGCCTTTTGGTGACTTAATGAACCCTAATGGATTCGTATATTTCAGTAATTTTTTAACTTTTTTGTGTGCCAGCACAATTACCAAAAATTACTCCGCTGGAACAGCTGTGGGCAATTGCATTAACATTAACAGTTAATGAATTAGTCTATAATGCTCTGAAGTGTTATTTCTTTTTTTAAATGCTTCCCTAACATCATAAGAGAACCAGCAAATGATTTTGACTTAGGTCAATCACAAATGTTACGTAGCTTGATTTGGCAGCCACTTGTAAAATTTCAAAAATTTGTTAGAAATTGTGCTAACAATGAAGAAATGAAATTACATGCCATGTAGTAGATGTTAAACATATTTGTTGATAAATAAATGAAAAGACACAAAGATTCTATCACACTTCCTTGACCTAATTGATCACTTCTGACCTGAAGAACTGATCACTTATTCAAATACTTGAATAACAAGGGTACAGCCATCAGACTTGCTGAGCAGTAGACTTGTTTTAGGCTCTGATTGTTAACAGTCAAAGGTACAGAGTCTGAAAGCAGATATTTTACTTTAAATTATATGTTTTATTTATTTATTAGTTTTTCTTAATTCTATACAAAATATATAAAATAATGTTATATAGTATACAAGTTAATGTTATATCTGGCAGACTAACTGAGAGTCTAATCAAATGTGGAGGTCTGAATTGGAAAACTCCAAGACTTATATATCAGGTCTCAGAAAAAAAAGAACTAGAATAAAATTCCATACTCAGTCCATTTTCCCATGATTATAGAGACCTGATTTCAATCATTTACTATACTATCAACTCTTGATTATTTCTTTTTACAAGTTACTTCAGATAACCTGAAGCCTTTGCTTCTACAAAATTATTTATTTTACAATATAGATGTTCTTAAAACAAAAAATAAATTAATTGAGCATTTACTTTGTATAAGTCAATTCAATTATACAATTCAATTTGATTCAATTCAGTAAGCATGTATTGATCTCTGAAAGTATAGTGAACTGGTTTTGGGAACATTCCTATAGAATTGAATTAATAGCTATGTCTGTAATTTGGTGAACTTTTGGCTCTTTAATGCATGATGATGGTGAAAACTCATCAGTCTGAGAGATGTGTATTATCTCTGGAACAAGCTCCAAGACTGGCATCTGAAAATGCTAGTGTTGATGTTTCTCATGGCATGAAAATGGCTCTTGTTAAAACAGAATGACTGTATTTTACTGCCTGCTTTTTTCATCTAAGCTTTATGAGCATGGTCATATTTAGAGATCCACACTTAGAGAGGCACATGCACGTGGTCCTTTTAGCCCCTGTTTAGTGCATTGCCTTGAACTCTCTGTTGTGACCTAGCTTTGTAGGTCAGGTCAAAGTGCAGTTGGAATAAATGGGCTTCAGAAGAACAACAGACACAGAGAGGTGATCTTCCCAGGTTACAGTGGAAAAAGTCAGGATGCCTGCAAACAATTGAAAGTGTAATGTGAGGAAATTACATTAAATAGGAATCTCTTTGTGTTTACCTTTCTCTCTTTCAGCCCTCTAGCCTTTGTAGACCCCGCCCTGTGCTCTTGAGCTTATCTTGCGCCAGTGAAGAAGTCCTTCAAATCCTATCATCTAGCAAGGGCTTCAACACTTCAGAACTTAATCTATTTCAGAAGATGATCTCTGTTCAGCCTAGGAGGATATATTAGAGGTCTGTTACTTGTAGGTTCAGTCCCCCCTTAATTCCAAAACCAGTGAAAATAAAATATTAGAGTACCATGGGCTCTTCCTGCATCACAGTGTGTCTGGTATGTCCACAAAATGTCTAGTGAAACTGGGGGTAGGGAATCCTAGCAACTGATGGGCTGTGTCTGTAGTCTGCATTTCTACTGCAGGTGATGGACCTACTGCCAAAGCCATGGCAACCAGTTCCCTGTCCAAGTCCTAATGGGACTTGAGCTTGTCCTTAGAATCCAGTTTGAAGGCTTAGGGACCCAACTGCTTTGCCTTTCCCACCAAGCCTCTCCCTGAATTGGACTTGATTTCTCATCCCTACCCTGTTACTGAAATGTCTATGTCCCCATATGATGCCCAGCACATGATTCTACCACTTGAATATTAATATCCAGCTCAGTCTGTTTTGTACTATCTGGGACTTTATAATCTGTACTCATGTCCTCCTTGGCCCAGTTATTGAATCCTTAGTCTCAGTGTGACATGTGTCTCTGCTTTCCCTTGCCCTGCTCCCACCCGGAAGAAGATCCCAGCATGCTGTGCACCAAGGCTACCTCATCTGTGATTGTTTTATAAGGTCTGCCTTTTGTTCAACTCATCTCCCTTTCCAGTCCTAGGAGGGTGGGTGTAAGGCCATGGCCTTTAGGATAAGTGTTTCTTGATATGCTGAGGATGTAGAAGAAGCAAAAGTAAGCCCTTCTTTTTTTCTGCCCTAGGACTTAGTTACACTGTACTTTTGACATTTTCAAAAATTGTTTCTAACATTGATATTCTTTAGGACAAAATTATATAAATTTTTAGCATAACTTGTGAAAGGTCAAGACCTCATAGCAGTTAACTGACCAAGTACACAATTACATTTGAGCGCTCTAACTTTAATAGCAATATTGTACTAAAATAAAAGGCAGCGCCTTAACCTTGAAATGTTGGTGCTAACAATGAGAATTAACATGAACATTTTTCAATGTTTACTTTCCATTCAGTAAAGCAACAGAACAGCTAATGAAAGCAATTGCCATTCTATATAGCAAAATAGTTTTCACAACATATGTAACAAACAACACATCTCACATACAAGACTGATTTGGACTGAGTCTGATACAATTTTTTCTCTGTACCACTTCAAGTTCCTTGCTATTCACATGTTCAACAATTGGCATTAGGGAGTATGAAACTAACTTGTGTTGCTGGAATTATGTCATTGTTTTTATTATTGATAGTTTTCTGCTCAAGGAATCAAATAATGCACACAGTGTGGTTTAAGGAGGTGATAAGAAGGGCTTATTCCAATGAATACTTTTTCCTGTCTTCCCTAGGTACCATCCTGCTTGGGATTTTGTCCTTAGAATGTTTGCAGGGAGGGGTGAAATGGAAGAGAAATATGGACTACTTCTAAATTCTAATGAAATGTTATAAAGATTAGGCAAAAGCTTCATCATTAAGGTACATGAAAAATTATCCCCCACCCAGGGAGTTTAGTATTGATAGATATTCCTGGGGGCAGGGGGCTGGGGGGGGGAGGGTCTTAACATAATTAATTCCTATTTCCTGAGGATATGTGATCTTCAGATTGATGGATCTATTTTGAGACACAGGATGAATAATCCTAGGTGTGTGTAGGGGGGAGGGCAATGAAGGGGGTTATTAGAGGACCTTTGAAATTAGGTACATGATACAGAAATATAATTCTTAAGAAACAGCAGGAGGTAATGGGAAGAACACAAGGCTGTGATTTGGGACCATATTTTAGCACTGAATTTTCCCTTAATTAGTAGAGGTCTTAGGTTTGGAGGACCAGGAGGGCTAGTTCTAATTCCAACAACCTGTAACTCCAGGAAAGAAAGGAGAGGTGATCCCATTCTTTGCCTACTTTCTGATTCTTTCTTAAATGACCCTGTCTTTAAGGAACCTGAGGTTTAGCTACTCTAAAGTGCTAACATAGTAACAAATAAAATACTGAGAAAGAAGTTATTTTTCAAGGAAAAAAACTTGTTACAAAAGATTCTCTGATTTTGATAGAAGTCTTCACCCATTCCTGAAACCACTGGAATGGAAGTTGAGAGGCATCAGTTTTTGGCTATGCCTTCCATGCTCAGTCACTGAGGATATTCCCCCAATTGCTCACATTTGGTATTCAGAGATTTTCCTAGGATGAGGTTGAGAAAGGCTAATGTTTCTGGGCCTGCCTTGAAGCCCCTTGCTATGAGCAGCTGGGAAGCCATCACTGGGGATGAAGAAATTGCTTTAACACAATATGTTTTTTAATTCCAAGCTTTAATTTTTTTGTACTAAAAGAGTCAAACAACTTATTAGGCTTCCTCATTCAAAACCAAGGCAAAATGGGTTGACATGGTCCTTTTATACATGCCAGGCTATCTTTTGATGATTTATTTTCCTACTTAAAATGACCACTGATGTATATTGTAACCTTGATTACACTGTAACTACTTGTAGTGATATAGTATTCCTATTTACACTCTTATGAAAATTTACATTTACTGAGGGTTTTTCTTTCTTTTCTTTTTAAAAAAGATTTTAGCCCTGGCTGGTAGCACAGTAGTTAAGGCGCCAGCCTGTGAACCCAAAGGTCGCAGGTTCGATTCCCCAGCCAGGGCACGTAACCAGATTGCAAACCAGGTCTCCAGTCAGGTCTGTGGCTGGAGGCAGGTGAAACGCAACCATACATTGATGCCTCTCTCCCTCTCTGCCTCTCTCCCTTCCCCTCTTTCTAAAAAATAATGAAATAAAATCTTTAAAAAAAAATCGAAAAAAAAAAAAAAAGGTTTTATTTATTATCTCTAGCTGGAGACCTGGCTTCCAACCTCATTATGTGCCCTGGCTGGGAATCGAACCAGCGACCTTTGGATTTGCAGGCTGGTGCCTTATCCACTGTGCCATCAGTCAGGGCTACTGAGGATTTTCAATGAGCCATTTGCTTCATCACCCGCAGTATAACAACTGCCATTTATTTAGCAATAACTATGTATCAGACCCAAGCCTAAAGACTAACTTATTTTATTTCATCCAATCTTACATATATGGTGACAGGTAATATTACCTATCTGATAGATGAGAAAACTGAAGCAGAAAGGGTCTCAGTAATTTACACTGAGTCACGCAAATAGCAAGAGGCAAGAGTTCGGTCCTGATGACACTACATTGACAAATAAGGACATTGAGGCCTGGAAGGAACTGAACAAGGGTACAGACTTTCAAGTTTGAAGTCAGACCTGACAAAACCCTCAAAGAGTATGTTCTTCTGTTGTATCACACTAGATCTCTCATTCTGTTATGTTTCTTTGCCCTCTCTGAAGTGTTGGAAGAGGAAATAAAAATTATGAAGGGTTTTAAATTGTTCTGGAAGATTCCCACTTTACAAATAGGTTTAATTCTATGCCTAAATCTGCATTTTTAGAAGGAACATCTCAGGCGCTTCTGGCATGGCAGTGGTCTTCAATACATATTAGCTGGTAACTTCAGTGTCACCAATTAAACAGTAGCATGTGAATCAACATAAAGTTATTATTAGACAGAACACAAGCAACTAACAGGAGCCAGCTTCAGGAATCCATGTTATTGACAAAGTGAGGGATACTGAAACGGATTTCATCAGAAAGTATTGCAGGGGTTCTTACTGACTGAGTTCAAAGTTCACATTTGGGCTGAGCCCTGACCACTTTGGAAAGGAATTCAAAGAGAAAGTGTAGAGAATAGGGAGGAAGCTTCGCTCTTATTGCTTTCAGCTGGAATAGGTTAGTGCCCACCCACATCAAGGCTGTGCCTGCACTGGCTGCCAAAAGTACAATTTTACTCTAAAATGTGGCCTCGCAGGTTTGCATTCTCTTCCCACAATGACTTTCATATGAAAGCTGCTTTATTTTCAAGTTAACATAATGGGACTCCAACCTAATACTTTGCCAGGCTCTCATTGATTCTTGGTGTGGAATAAATGTGAATGCTGCCTCATTAAATCCTCTCTGCAGTCCTTGGAGAGAAGTGGCGAGCAATATCCCAGTCCATTTTGCAGTGAAGGAAAGAAAGACAAAGTCAATTGGTCACTTAACATCTGTGCCCAGCCTTCTGGACATTTCCATCTGGATATCCTGCTGGTTTGTCAAACTCAACTTACCTCAATTTGAACTCATTCTCTTTCCTTTTCTAAAATATAGCCCTCTTTCTGTGCACTATGTCTTGGTTAATGGCACTAATATCCACATAATCCTTTGAGTCATCTTTGATTTCTCTCACTTTCCAGATTCAATCATTTATAAAGTCTGTTTTCTTTTCCTGTGAAGTGGCTCTCAAATTCATCCTTTCTTTTTCAACAACCCTGCCTTGGTCTCTTGCACTTTTCAGTGCTTCACTCTCCTTCATCTCGATCAGTGCTCTCCCACCGCCCCCCACCCCCCAAAATCCTTACTCATATACCAATTAAGATTCTTCAACTTGTCCTTGACACCGTCTCCAAAACATTATTCTTCCTAAAACCAAGGTGTTCTTTTCTTTCTCTCCTGCTGCAAAGGCTTTGATGGCCCAACATGGACAGCAAACATTGCCCTCTTTACATTTTTCACATCAAGATCTTTTATAGTCAGTCAGGCACAACCTCACTCTGAGATTGCAGTTCCCACTTCTTGTTACCATATACCTCACACTGTACCCACATGGTCTTGCGTCTCTCTCTTCCCTGTCTCCTGAAGGCTTCTGTTCATGCTAAGCTTGCCTTTTTCTTCCCTGATTTTTGAGGCACATTTCTAGTCATTTTTAAGGCCCTGTTCTTAAGTTATATCTTATTTGTTATCTTTTTTGACTCATTCCTATGCCTACTCTCTTAATAAATCTCTCCCTCTTGGAGGTCTTCATAACAATTTGTTACTATTTATCATATCTTGTTTTGTACTCAATTATCAGTATTTCACCAAATAGCTTATAAGTTCCTTGAGGATGAAGTCCATATTTTATTTATCTCTGAGTAATTAGTACACCATTGTTGGGTATTTACTTGATGCTAAGTAAATTTGTACAGTAGTTTATTTATAATAAAGAACTTTAAAAAATAAGCTTTATCCCATTTAACATTCATAATAACAATGTAACGTTTTATTACTAACCCCTAACATACAGATGAACAAACTGAGGCCTAAAGGAGTGTAAAGACTTTTCGATAGCCTATCTAGCATGAGAGCCAAGACTTAAACCCAAGGTCACTATCAGTAAATCCAGATTTAAGCTCTAGACTCAGTAAGCAGAAGTATAATTGGAAATTTGACCTGATGCAATGCTCAACTTTTATAAAACAAGCATTTCTGATTAATACAACATGCTAGATGTTGTTCTTATTGAGGAATTGTCAATGTCCAAAAGGTTGTCAATCATTTCTACTGTTTTCATTTTTTTAAAAAAGACTTTATTTATTTAGAGAGAGAGGAAGGGAGGGAGAGAGGAAGAGAGACATCAAGGTGTGGTTGTCTCTTGCACACCCCCAACTGGGGAACCTGGCCCACAACCCAGGCATGTGCCCGACTGGGAATTGAACCAGTAACCCTTTGGTTTACAGGCTGGCACTCAATCCACTGAGCCACACCAACCAGAGCCCTACTATATTCTGTACCTGTGAGGAAGAACACAAACAATTTAGGGGCAAGAATTTTGTCATATTCATGTTTGAAGCAACCACTGCACCTGAATAGACTTGAATATAAATGATGTTTAAGAATTATTTATAGTATAATGGAATATATTCAAAGACATTTTGCCATCCTTGGCCATTTTCTCTTCCCATCCCCAATCCTTATGGTACGTTGCCAGGTGTTTATGAAAAAAAACGTACACAGCTTGATTGGTTCCCATTGTTAGTCATTCTGTTACTGGAGGAGAGGCATCAACAGGCATTTTTTTTTTTCTCCCAGATTTTCTTCTCTTATTGGCCGAAAATCTTCCTATTAAAGTCATTAACCACAAACATGAGTGTCTCTTCCAGGAGGTCCTTGAGCAGATGTCATAGTATTGCTCATATTTGTTTTTCAGTATAAATATCACTTGTCTCATCCACAACTAGTCTAGGCTCTTATCTTTAATTATTTGCTTTGGATTGGACTAGATTGGTTGTGAACAGACTGTTTAGGGCCTTTTTTTTCTTCTAAATGTGTTGCCTTCTTAGTCCAGTTAATGAAAGGAGAGAGGACAGGTTCACAAGTTAGAATTATGCTCTATGTTGCTCATTTCCCATGCTGTCTAACCAAATTCTACCTCTTGCTAATTTAAGAATACCAGCTTTGATTCCATATACACATAGCCTTCTATAATTCTACCCTTTGCATTCTTATTGCAACTTTCAGTGACAATGACTGATGCTACTTAAGTCCTGGGCACATTTTTGGCACTTGAATGAATGTAGTAGACTAATTACAAAAATAGCCTTGACTCTTTAATCCTTTCTGCTGAGATATCCATACTTATATATCCGTCAATAGGTGAAGCTTATTTTTCTCTCCAGTCCTTGGATCTAGGCTAATCTTGTGCTTTGCTTTGGACTGTAAAATGTATTGAAGTTGACATTATGCCAGTTCTGAGTGTAGGTCTCAAGGGGTCTGTGCACCTTCATGCTCTGTCTTTAGACCCCAGCAATCCCATGTGAACAAGCCTGGACTACCTGCTGGAAGATGTGATCCATGTAGAGGGGAGGCTAGTTGTCCATTTTAATGAGCATAAAAAAATAGGGAAATGGTGTGTGTGTATTATGTATACACATGTGTCAGCATGTTAACATTGAATAAGCTAAGAGGGTGATATTGAGAGGGGTGAAGTATAGAGAACATTAATTTTTTATATATATTTACATTATTTTACTTTTTTCTATAAAAGCATTTTATTTTTATAATTTAAAGATATAATAGAGGAATAACTTACAAAGAAATAATATTAGAATGGTTTAAAGAGATGTAACTAAAACATTGGCAATGATTATTGAGAAGGAGCTTATGGATTTATTTATTTTACTTCATTGTACTTTTCTATATACTTAAGTTGTTTAGACTACATTGTTTTTTAATGAAATGTTACAATGTTCCTCTCCCTTTTTCCCCAGAGAAAAATCACTATTGTTAATTGGGAGAGTATTCTTCATATATATATATATATTTTTTTTTTTCACCATGTATGTCTAAGCATATGTAATTTTACATGTGTTTTGAAGTTAATAACATGTTATATATATATATATATATATATATATATATATATCCTTTAGTAACTTTTATAATCATAAAACAATACATTATTTAAGCTTTTTCTATGTATTGAAACTTTTTGTCTCCTGATACCACCCTTAGAAATGCATTGCTATATTGATAATAATTGCTACCTTTTATGTAGAGTTTACTAAGGTGTTTAACACTATGCTAAATGCTATTTGATCCTCAATGGAATCTAATGCATATATGAAAACATTCTGATCAGAATATTTCCTTGTATCAAGTTTTGAAGAAGTATTGAGATCCAGTAAGAATTTTGGGGACCCAAGAGTACTCAATGGAAGAAAGAATGAAAAAAAAAAAATTGAATGTCAGTTCTTTGATTACAAATGCCTTCTTTTTGCCCTGAGATAGCCCAGGCCATAGCAAGACTGTAGACTTCACAGAGTGCCTTGCTTCTTTCTTTTCTTTCTTTATTTCAATTCCTTCCATATTATCTCTATAGATTTTTCATTTTACATGTGCTATGTTGCCCTTGGTTACTCCAGTTACTTACTATATATACACATACATTATTTTCCCCAACAGACTTTAGGCAGTTCCTTACAGATAAAGCAGGTTATCAATAAATACTCATTATCTGATTTGAACTGAAATGGATTCTGGTTGTACACCTATTCTGTGGAAGAGCAATCCTGCATCATGAGAATGCTATTTGTCCAAACAGGATGCTTGATTCTACCTTTAGGCAATGAAAGAATTGAGGTCATAAAATTTCACTTGCCTAAATTTTAGTTAATAACTTTGAGCATGTGAAATAAGACTTAGTTATGAACTCTATGTAAGATGAAATATGCAATCACACAAGGATTAAATGAACTTCTTTTATTGTTTGCTCATTATGAGCAGGCTTACTGTATTGTCTAGTTCCCACCAAACTATCTCCAATAAAAGGGAACTCATTATAATGTAAGAGAGCCTGTTCCATTTAGGGACAGCTCATTTTATTGTAGGATAAAAGGATTATTGGGCCCGTTTCCAAAAGCTACTAGTACAAGATGACTTTCGTGGATGTTTGGAGACTGGAGTTTAGGTCAGGAATAACCAAGTTCTAAGAAAAATTATGAAGTAAATTGTGTTATCCCTGAAGCTACATAAAATTGATTGTGACACTATTTATTATCGCCACAGATTCCATTACCTAATAATGTACAGTATTCTGAATTTTGTCAGATTATGCTGAAAAAGAACAGCTATGGGAATAATGAAGGATTATGACACAAATGTCAAAGGAAATATTTAAGAAACTAGAGTCATTTAGTCTCAGACAAGGGGAGATTGAAGGAAGGTAATGATGGTGTTCAGTTATAGGTTCACAAGCCCTTAAACCACATGCTTCCCTGAAACCACTGAAAAACAAGTGCAATTGACTCTTGTACAATGTAGGGGTTAGGAAGAGCTGACCCTAAAGCAATCAAAAATCTGTTATAAATTTTGACTCCTTCAAAACTCAGTCATCCTTCAGTATTTATGGAGGCATTTGGTTCCAGGAACCCTGCAAATACCAAAATTCATGGATGCACAAATCCCTTATATAAAATATCATACAGATGGCCCTCTGCACCCCCAGATTCCAACCATGGATTGAAAATACTCTTTTCAATCTGGTTTGTTGAATCAATGAATGTGAAACCCAGGGATACAGGAGACTGACTGTATATTTATTTTTAAAAAATCCATGTATCAATGTACAAGTGGACCCACATACTTCAAACCTGTTTTGTTCCAAGATCAACTGTATTTCATTTTTAGCTAACAAGGTGACATTATTTTTAATCTCTATCCCACATGATGTGAATAATCATGATTTGCTGCAGAAATATTTGTGTTTGAGCATGGAATCCTACTCACACACACACAAACATGGTTATATGTATATATCTCCGTACACACACACACACACACACACACACACACACATACAGTGTACAGGGTATAACAACTTCATCCAGGGTACAACTACTTCTCTCAAAACATGTCAAGGTAAACATCAATAGTCACCTTCAAACCTTGAGGGAATAAATGTGGGGTTGTAGTATCTCCTTCATTGCTGACAACACCTAACACCATCACTGTAGCAGGAAATTTCATTTTCATGTCAGTTGAGGCTTCATTAAAATTCTCACGGAGCCACTTGTTGTTTCTTCTGTTGACTATTTGGTCCTGCTGAACATTCTTTTCATCTGAGAAGATGAAATCAGAGGGTTTTTTTTCTTTGGGATTTTTCAATTTTGTTAGCAGTTTCCTTGCTTTTTCAAAGCACCTTTCCTTTGTCTGCTGTGTTGTAAATTGGGCTCTTTTAAGAACATACGATCGGTATCCAATATCTTCAGCAATAATCTTGCAACCCATTGCATCCGATATCTGCAGTTCTCTGCCTATTGAGTACATTGACTTTCCTGGATCTTCATTGATGATCCCCTGGATTCTGTGTACAATATCTGGACTTATGTGATTCTTGCGTACTTAATGCATTTTCCTTGTTGGTATGGCAACATCAGGATCAGCATCATACACCTTTTTCATGTTGTCAACTGCACCTAAAGGAATATTATGAAGTCCACAATTTCCTTAGCAGTTCGCTCTGCATGCAGTCCAGAAATTATGATTGCTCTAACATTGTATTCCTTCAACATGATGGTTCCTCTCAGAATTTAATACTTTATATCTGAAACAATGATGTTAAATCATAACCTTAGAAACATAATTTTTCAAAATTAATAAGCACATGAAATAAGGAGATGCAATGTTATTGCCAATTTATTGTGGGCACCCTCTATTTGACATGGTTACCACATTAGGGTTAGTTAACATCTTAATTAACTCACATAATTCCTATTTCTTTTTTGTGGTGAGAATATTTAAGATCCACTCTCTTAACAACTTTCAAGATTATAATACAGTATTATCAAATATAGTCACCATGCTGTACATTAGATTCTCCACAACTTATTCATCTTGTATCTGAAAATTTATCCCCATTTCTTCCACCCCTTGCCCCTGATAATCACCATTTAACAATCTGTTTCTACAGGTTTGGCTTTTTAGATTCTACATATAACTGATATTATTCAATATTTATTTGTCTTTTTCTATCTGACTATTTCTGTTATAATGCCATTCATATTGTTGCCAGTGGCGAAATCTGTATAGAGCTATATCTACAAGATTTGTGTGTATCAGGTAATTAGCACATCATCACCTCACAGAGTTACCATTTTGTGTATGTGTTAAAAACATTTAAGACCCACTTCCACTGAGTGAAATGCAGGGTTCCCTGTATTTCATGGCCCTATTTACATTGGCCTGATAAATTCTCCTCTGCCTATTATCCTGTCTAAGAACTTGAATTACAGAAGCCCCATATGAAGCAAATGTAGTCACCATGCTGTACTTTAGATTCTCCACAACTTATTCATCTTGTATCTGAAAATTTATCCCCATTTCTTCCACCCCTTGCCCCTGATAATCACCATTTAACAATGTATTTAAAAGACAGGTCAAAAATAGGTGCCAGGCTAGTGTCCCAGCTAAACCATTTGAATAAATGTCTTTGAACCATATCAGGGAACAATTAGGAGGGGATTTTTGATGAATAATCAACAGATCTAATTAGAAAAAAATAAATTTAGGGAAAAAGGGAGAGGAAAAATACTATTACTTACGTCCATTGTAACCTACCAAGTTTTCCTTCTGTCAAACCCAGGGAGAGCAGTAACATAATTCTTGTTAAATATGGAACACTCAGGAAGAGATTGTGTCTAAATGGGTAAAAGTCACTCCTGTGGAGATATTATTATTGTAATATTAAGATCTGATTATTATAATAATTGTTAGTAATATCCTATTAGTATATGTGGTAATTTATACAGCTTCTTGGTTTTGAAAAAATATTTTTACTTTTCATGAATTCAAAAGCTGTAAAGACCTAGATATAAGAAATGTGAATGATTATATGTTTAGAATTTAAGCTCTTGGGAAGTGTTTCATCTGAAGATGAGAAATGGATGACATTCTCAGTTTGATAATCCTTCACTCACACTGGGCCTCCCAATCCCTCTGCTTCTCTTAGTCATTGCTATTTGGCCTTGCCTTTCCCTTAATGTTTGATAATAGGAAAAGTCTAGAAGCTATAATGGAAGCAGGTTGAGGTGACATATTTTTAAGAAATGGTTGCAAAGGAAGATCACCTGCTAATTTGAATGGATAGGTGACAAATGTAAAGTCCTTGTACAGGGGCTGCTGTGCTTATTATCATGTCAAATCCAATGTCCACACAGCTTGGAGCTTGGACCAGAATGGTTGGGGAGAGGCACATGACCAGATGCCCATTGGGAAGCACCAGCACTGCTTTCTTTCTTTCTCTTTCCCTTCCTTTGGAGTCCTTTCATGGTCTTCTTTCAGAACATTCTTTTTTTTTTTTTTAATGAAAAGGTTTATTTCTTTTATTTATATTTTTAATATAGCACATTGATAGTGCCTTCCCCATTGTGGTTGCTCAAAAAGTTGTTGATTTAATTTTTGTTGGATTTGACCTGGTTTTAGTGACTGTATTCAGTATATTCAGTCCAATAATTGGTATTTAAAGAAGTGCCTCCTCACCTCACATCCACCATGAGATCTATTATAACTTTGAATAATTTGATTCTTGTGTTTCTTACGTAGGAAAACGTGTGTTGTAGCTCCTCTTTTTCCCTTGAAGCTTTGTCTCCCTCCTTGTTGCTTCCCTCTGTTTCTATTTTTTAAAGAAAAATTATTGCCTTTCCCTTGGTTTCTTTTAAATTAAACTTTATTTTCCCCTTTTTCTCTTCTTTTACATCCGAGAAACAAAGACTTGGTAAGAAGAAATATTTGTTTTTCTCTGAAATGAGAGAAATTTGCATTGTTAAAAATAATTCTGTTTTCCCTGGCTGGTAACACAGTGGATGAGGTGCTAGCCTGCCAAACCCAAAGGTCGCTGGTTTGATTCCCAGCCAGGGCACATAACCAAGTCTCCAGCCAGGTCTGGAGGCAGGTGAAAGGCAATTATACATTGATGTCTCTCTCCCTTCCCCTCTCTCTAAACATAATAAATAAAATATTTAAAACATCATTAAAAAAATAATCCTCTTTTGTATGCTGGTCAGATCAGAGCCTCGTTATGAAAGTGGAAGGGATGTTTAGGAGAGAGGGTAAATGCATGCTCATTTTTCCTGTGAAGCATATAGATGAGGCCACATACACTGACATATTAAACTTTAACATAATTTTCTTGGGGCTATGAGTTTTCAAAGGTTAACTGGCACTAGTCATGGTGGTGGGTGGAATAGTGAAGGGAGGAGCAGCAGAGATGGGAAGTGGGAGCTGGATTTGGATGACTTCTCTGGGAAATGTGAATGTGCCCAAAGTCTATGACTAAGCAGAACAAAAGCTTTGGCAGAGTGTGTTTCCAGATGGTTACTGAGCATGACTATGATCGCCACCATAGATGTGGCACCCACTGTGTAATGCTACCGTAGAGCTACTGGTGAGAGGGGCTGGGGTTAGATCAGACTTCTTTGTTGGGAAGGTTCTTTCTTGTGGAGATTTCTGAGCATTTGGGAGTGATGGAGTTGGTAGCATTTGGTAAATTGGACACTCTCCCTTCAAGCACAGAAGCATTCCTAAAGGTGATTCTGAATGTGGGCTGCTCTTAGCAACAGAAAAGGTTGTCATGCAAGAAACAGGGAGCACAAGCCTCAATTAGAGGTCTTCTGGTGAGATGTTATTCTCTGTGTGGTCCTGTCTCCAACAGCTCCATGCCAATGAACACTCATTCTCAGTAATGACTCACATTTGATGGTTTCTTTCCCCGGAGTGTAGATTAATTTGTAACAAGAGTTACAAAAATGAGATATGGTGCCATGGAGCTTTTGCTCTTACTTTTTCCATTTTTTCATTTTCGTCCCTTTCTACTTAGTCTTGGACAGTGAGGAAGAGGAGATGGACCAGGGCGTGGACAAGCATGGGCACTTAGCATCAGAGATGGTTAAATCTTCCTCATATAGATCACCAATTGAAGAACTATTTCAATTCTTTAATCTTTACGTAGAAGTGGTTTTAAAAGGGAGCGATATTAAACCCTGACTTTTATTAGGAAGGGGGCTATGTGTATATGTGTGTATGCATGTGCATACAAATGCTGTAGGGGGTTAAAAATACTAATCCCCTGGCCTTCCCCCAGGCCTGTTAAATCAGAATCACTGGCAGTGAGGCCTGGGCATTTGTGTTTTAATATGGGGACAAAGAGAGCAGGGGCATCCTGGTTGTCAGGTTATTGACATTTGTAGGGCAACCGCTGGAGGAGGTCATGGAGAGGAATGACTGCCTTTATCCACGAACTGGGGTCAGGCCATCGAAGGCCCCTTGCCCTAGTCCCCAGTTCTTGGAATGTAAGCTCTGCCCACTGTTCTCACAGTAGGAGCTGTTTTCCAGGATGCAGCCTCTAGAGAGTAAGATGTTATTGAGATAACCTGGACTGAACTTGTGATGGACACCAATTAAGGCATCTACATAAGCTCTTAAGATGCTGGCAGGTGGTGCTAATAGGGTCTACTCTTGAGTCCATCTGAGGGAAGCCTCTCAGTAGGTTTGTTTTTTATTAAGACTGCCACCTGACATTTTTCAGTGACCTGTCTCTTTCAATCTCTCCTTACTCCCTCTGTATGAGCACCAGATTTCACCAGGGGAATTGCTGAGGGGTGCAATCCAACAATTGGTGAGCCAGTCAGGACACCAGAATACTGAGTCTTGAGAAAGAGGCACCTTTTGGGGAAATCCCAGGTTGGCCATTGCCCTCTGTGTGGAGTGGGGAGGCTGATCTGTTAGATGCTTATGGACTGCCGTGTGAATATGGGGAATCCACTACAGGCACCAGCTGGTCTAATGCACTTGTTTGAGAAACTGTGCATAGCATACTGTGGCATAAGAGGGAAATGAAAAGCTGCTGCAGGGGAGCTGGCCCCGCTGTGTACCTCAGCTGTCATTCAGTGCCTATCTAGGGGCTAAAGCTTGAGTTAGCTGAAAAAAGAACAGAAGTTAGAGGACATGCCTTTATGTCCACTGTGCTAGCTTCCGGGCTGGCAGACAAAGATGGAGAGCAGAGGAATTGGTTGAAGACCTTCATGTTCTGTTTTGCAAATCTAGGAGGACACAAGCTCTTGTGGGACTAAGGTCTGAGTACTTGTAACAAGGCCTGAATAGGATGCTAAGAGGTAGAATCCCTGTTAGAATCAGGAGTGCCAAGAGGAGGATGTTGCGGTGACTGACTGTGAATGTGATGAAACTCCCATGTTTTGACCTCTAATACAAAACAAAGCAAAAACGCAGTAACAGCCACCCCAGCTAGAAGGTAGCCTCCAATTCAAGAAACACTCATGATGAAAGAATATACTCCTGGTGAGTTTATTGATATAAATGCCAAGATCTAATACAAGGCCAGGAAAGTATCCCAGCATGGTTTGTGGCTATAGAATGCAGGGGGTGAAGGCATTTCTCTGATTGGGCAGGAGACAGAAAATGAGCATCACCATGTACCCAGACCTTCAGCAACACCTGCTTGGGACGTTTAAGGTATTTCTTTCGTATTGATTGGATTAATCCAGCCTAGCCCAATGAGTGGGAGCTGTCTGGGAGTGCAGGGCCCTTGGGAAACTATAGAGGAGGTATCACAAATTTTAGGGAGTGAAAATGAGACAGGCCACCTATGTCCTTGTCTTTAAAGGCCCTCATGTGGTGGCATTCACTGCAAAATGAAAGCCAAGATACTCCAGTATACCGTCAGCACCTTGGGATGCTGATATCCTTGCTAAGTAATAGTGAAACAAGACATTTATGATGTTAAGACATCTGATGAGTGCCAGGAGTTAGTACAAATTGTGGGAAAACCCAAGACAGAGAGGGAATTTTGAAAAGTCAGACTACCCCAATGGTGGTCAGGGTGCAGTAAATGTCATCTAGAACCAAATGCATTTTGATTTCATTGTTATCAGGATTTCATCTAAAAAAACCAGACTGACAACCCAATGCTGTGTAGGTTGGCCTAGAGAAAGCCTTAACACCTGAACAGGGATTCAGACCTGTTCTACCTGCACCTACCATCCCTGAAGCCCTGGGCTCAGGGACACAGTGATATTCAGGCTAGCAGTTTTCCAGGCCTGGAATTTAGAATGCAAACCAAGACAGCCCCCAGGTATGGGCCCTTGGAGGCAATTGGAGGTCACCCATTGAGCTCCCTTTAACTGGCTCCCCCTGAAATAAACTAAAGGTGATGGCTCTGGTAAATAATGGAGCTGAACATGCTTCTATGTGGTAACCCTCAGAAGTTTTCTGGTCCCCTCAGTGTCAATGATGGTTATGGAAGACAAATGGTTGTGGTTGAGGTTCTTTTGATACTGCAAAATGGGCATTCTTCCCATGAGGATAAGAGGTTCCTATCTCTCCAATACCAGAGAATATATGGGGCACTAATATCCTATACCGTCAAACTCTGCAAATGTCTGTTGGTGAATTCTGGCTCCTGATTAGAGTAGTCAAACCATTGACGAAAGGAAATATCAACTAGTAACCAATAAGTCTACTTCCCTGCAAAAAAACCCAAACCTGGTATGATTAAAAAAATGCAAAAAGAAAAAAGCCACCTGGCACAGTGACTTGGTCCCTTATATCCCTTGGTGTAAAGATGAACATGAGGGACTGGGGATCACAGCAGCAAGCCATCTCTAAGAAGACAAAAATCCTAGTAAAGCAGAGTAAAACTCTGGGAATCTCCCATACAGAGCTACCATTTGAATACACTATATCTGTGACTCTGGAAGGGATGGGTTGGGCACAATGGCAGAGACAACTGAAGGAGAGTGTATCTCTAGGATTTTGGTCCCAGCACAGGAAGGAAAAAGAAACCCAATGTATCCTCATAGAGTCATCTAATGCTGATAGGTTCTATATAATGGTCTTATCAGAAAGGCAAATTGTGATAGGCAAATAGAAATCAATAATTTCTATTAAATCATCTGAAATGGAGTTACTGTATAGTCTTCAATGTTAGGCCTTTAGACTTCGTATTAGTTAAAGTTTTGCTATGTTTTTGTTCAGGTATTAATCTGGAGTAATTTTTATTGCATAAATAAATTGTAATATTGATAATCTATACTTTTTTAAATACTTAATAGGACAGAAGAAACAATTAGAGACAATATAATGGTTTTAATTTGGATAGAAAGTAAAAAAACTGCTTATTTTGAATGCAATATAGTTAATATTCAGCCCTGGCTGGTGGCATAGTGGATAAGGTGCCGGCCTGGAAACCCAAAGGTCCCTGGTTGGATTCTCAGCCAGGGCACATAACCAGGTTGCAAATCAGGTCTTCAGCCAGGTCTGTAGCTGGAGGCAGGTGAAAGGCAACCATACATTGATGTCTCTCTCCCTCTTTGCCTCTCTGCCTTCCCCTCTCTCTAAAAAATAATAAAATATTTATTAAAAAAAGATTCATATGAATGGATAATAAATAGGCTATTTACTAAATTTCTACTGTGTAGCAGTCTTTGTGCTATATGTAAGGTCAAATAAAATGAAAAATATGAGGCTTAATTCTCCCTGTTGAAAATAGAGACTTTGTTCTTCTTTTCTTTAAGCATTTATTTAGAAAACTTGTAATTGCATATAAAAATTTTTAAGAGCTGAAAAAGCCTCTTGCCATCTTTAAGACCTAGGAATGTTGTTCTCAAGGACCAGGAGCTGTTTCTTTAAAATGTAATCATCAAGAAAGGTAGCACTTCATCTAGTTTCTGTGGGGAGATAAGAGCCTATCTTCAGTGGGTCCATTGCTCCAAGTTGCAAAACTACATCCTATCATAAAGATATGAGAAGTTTATTTTCCCTTTGGCTAAAGTTAATTAGAAAACACAGATGGCCACCCCAGTTACCAGGTGCATTTAGGATGAACTAGCATGACAAATAATACTGTCAAATCATCTTTGTTAAGGACAGGTTACTGTTCATCTTGAGACCATGTGTAATGAGTCGTATCTACTTGGCTACATAAAAAGGTGAGGTTTCTTTGTGTCTTTGAAATTTCTTAAGACTGACTGATGCACATCATTTTCTGGCTTAATGTTTATTCAGTAATAAAACTTTCTATTTTCTTTTGTGAGATGTTTTCTGGGTTGGCAGGAGATTTAGTTTTCCATTACATTTTCCCAGTATATATATTGGCTCCTTTTACATGTGTTATATAGTTTAATGCTCTGTGGTATGCATTTTTATGTCAATGCTTCAGAATAGGAAGCTTGAGTTCAGAGAAATTGACTTACCGAAGTTCATGTAACTTGTAAATGAAGACTTGGATTTGAGCCTTATTTTCTCTGGCTCTATAATCTTTTATTTCATTATAACACATTTCTCACAAATGGACATATCACTTATTTACATGTTGTCATACTACCTTCAATAACATTGACTTGTTATCATTGACATCAGAATTATTAAGGTTTACTTGCTAAACTTGTCCAATTGACACAGGGACCAGGTCTCTGAGTGAAGGTAAATGTCTTCATTGGTATCTGGAACAATAACTCTGTGTCAATGCTCTATAATACACCTGGTAGTGACTAGCAGACTTACCTCTGAAAAGTGCATTCAAACCTCTATTTAAAGTACCTACCACCCAAATCAACCACAGACTTTTGGCATACTAGCTGTTAAATTAATATCTTTTCTTAGCTAAAAAATGCAAAATATAGTCCCCCCTTACCTTAACCTACTTCAGCAATGTAAACAACTAGAACCGATTACCTGGGTTGTTTGTTTATTTGTTTGTTTGGCCTCAAGTTCACCATTCAAATATCACATTGAAAGTATGCTCAAAAATCAAATAGCATTTTCTTACGAAGAAACCCTTGTAAGAACTAAACACTGATGTTTATGAAGATATAACATTGTTAAGTTTTATGTGATTGATTTTAAATTATATAGAATTAAATTTAAATTATTATGCTGGTCCCTGCATTTTTATTTTTCTTTTTGGTTTCTCCCCACACATTTCTTTTTATGAAACAATTAAAACTATTTTTCAAAGATCTATGTTCTTAGGTTCATACAATTCAGGATGTTGAAATGTGTTAGATGTTTCTGGCTGTTTCCAAAAAGTCCTACCAGAGAGGCAAACTCATGTTAGAACCAGCTGTGTTGCAGATAGAAATGCGAAAGACATCATCCTATGAGGCTCTTGTCTCAGGTGAGGTGGGTACAAGGTGTCTGGGCAAAGGAAGTTTGTTCTAGGCCAAGAAGGAGGGATCACTGCTACTGGCCTGCGAGTTCAAGTGTCTCAGGTTTCCTTGTACAAATGCATCTTTTCCAGGGCCATGGCTTTGAGGCAGGGATCCTGTTGCGCCTGTGGATTCAGTCTCCTTGTGGGTGAGTTACCCGGAACCATTGAAGCCAGAGTTTGATTTTCATTCAGCTGGACCTGCAGTTGAGTCTTGAGTGCTGCCAATGAGGCTTCCTGATTTTCACAGTATGCCTTGAATTAAGTAACCCCAATCATTTTTTTGTTCCTTTAAAGAAAACTCTAAAAGCAATTAGCCAAAGGCAGCCAGCCCTTCAGAGTTTATAATTACCTTTGATGCCAACCTATTCAAGTGTTGTCCTTACCTCTTAAACCAATGCTTTATTTTCACCTGTACCTTGTCCCAACCTACCACAGGGTACAGTTTTATAATTGTAATGCTCCTATAGCCAGCTATGATCCCCACCTCAGCTACCAACAGTGTGTGTGGGGGGGTTCCTGATTGCCAGTTGACCTGAGTTGCTCAGAATAACCAAGGATGCTAACCTGAAGACTCTCCCAACCTGAGGATCTCCTGTCTAGAGCCACTCCCAGGCCTGACTGTCTTAGTCTAGGTCTGTCATAAAGCAAAACCAGAAACAAAGGCTGGCTTGTAGGTAGATTACTTTAGAATGTGATTCCAGGTACACAGAGGTAGGGGACTGGGAAGAATACATCTGGAAAGCTGGGAAAACCTATCTCAAGTAGCATCACTGGGCTGGTTACTGTTGTAGGAAACGGGTTCAGTTCTGTCAGGGACACTTTGAAAAATGGTGTTGATTTCACCTCAGAATTTTTCATTCAAAATGCGAGAGGTTAATATTTATCCAAGAACCCTTCTATTAGTTTTGTATTACTGCTGTAACAAATTAACACAAACCAGCCACTTAAAACAACACTCATTTATTATCTCACAGTCTATAGGCCAGAAATCAAGGTGTTGGCAGGGCTATATTCTTCTCTGGGGATGCTAGGGAAATGGAAAGACTTAAAAGATAGTGATATCAGACAGAATGAATGGATTTGATGGCTAATGAGAAACAGAAGAAAAGAGGTATTTCTGTGTAGATTAATAGGTATAGTGAGGAAAATATAGTCATCATATCTAATTGAAACATTCACAAATACAAAGTGATGTGAATAAAAATGTACAATTCTAGAGAAGTGGACATAATGTAAATAGTGCAATATGTAAAAAGGTAACTCCTCATGTATTCTTTATAAGACCCCCTTTCTGCTAATGGTAGAAGAGAAAAGGAAGCTTGCCAACTTGGGTAACTGCTCCGGCCTTAAGTAGACTATTTCAGTTTAACTTAACACCTGTTGATAACTTATCAGCCTCTTTAGGTTTCCTCGTGCCTCTCTCCTTCTTTAGGCCTCCTAATTTGTGCAAAAGCTCATCACAATGGCAAGGGAGGGGTGTCTGGGAGACATGATGGTCTTCTCCACAGGCTCTGGCTGAACTTGATGTCAGCTGCTGCAGCAAGGCCTGGTAATGTATAACTTCTCACATGCTCCTTTCAAACAGACTAGGCATGAAGGCTTTCCTCACTGACTGTGTCCCTGAATGTATGGTTGAATCTTGGAAGCCTGGCTGAAGCACAATCTAATCAAGAATTTGGATGGTCTCTTTGTTTCTGTTCTCCAAGGCCACTCTTGTGTCTTGTTGTGATAACAGGTCTTCCTTAGTCAACTGTGGGGATCTGAGAAATCCTGGATTCTTTTAACAGAGGATCGGAGAGACATGGGTTCAATCTTGTAGAACCACCTATCCAGACCTGTTTCTGTCCTTACAGATCTCTCACTGCTATGTCGTATTGGAGGAACTAAGCAGCTGTACCACCAGCTTGAAAATATGACAGTTTCCCAGATTTTTTTTCCGGATCACTAGGTCCCACTTCAGAACTCCCTGATCTTATCCTGCCACATTTCTCTTTCCAATCTAAAAACAAAACTTTTCTACTATTCTTCTTCCTGCCAGGTGGGAACTATTCCTTTTGTCACATTACTTTTTCAAAAGCAATATTTATGAAATTCAATGAACCAAATTTTGGGTTTAAATACATAAAAAGGAGGCTTTCTCTCCTGACATGGCCTACTTATCAAGACTGTTGGAGATCACTAGAGGCTGAGAAAATTAAATTTCCAACCAAAAGCTGAGCATTACTATCTTTGTTTTAAGCTATATCAGTCTTTGCATTGAAGCAAAAAATGTTCTTGAGTCAATGGCTGTGGTTTCCAAAAGGCTAGGGGAATAAAATAATACATGAGTTTGGTATATAAAAAACAAACAGAGTCGGCTACCCATTTAGCATGATGGTTGTAATCTGCCATATAGCATTGCAAGTTACAAGCATGGGAAAATTTATAGAGAATTGAAGGGTTGGAATGATGATTAAACTTGGTCCCACCTCTACAAATCTATAGGATTTGTAGGATCCACCTGATAGTTTTGATGTTATAAAACCCAGTATTACACATTGTATTTCAATTTAAGTATCTTTTTTTTTTTTTTTTTACTGGATCCCAGTAAGTAAATCATATTTCACTTTGTTCCTCAGTGCACATGAAATGGACACAGAACAAGTATTGACATTATATTTAATATTGCCTGGCACTGAGATCTCCCCATGGACTAAAAGAAAGCTGTGAAAAAATAAAGTTATAGAAGAAAAGGCAATAAATCTCCCAAGGTATTGAATTAAAACATTTATTTAATTCATCAGGGGAAGTGCTGCTGCATTTAGAAAAAAAAATCACTCTATTAATTTTTTATTCAGTTCTTTTAAAAATATATTGGGATAGCATTGGTTAATAATAGTATATAAATCTAAGGTGTGGTGAGCACATAATTCTCACTTATTTCAAAATTTCGATCTGAAGGCTGATATTTACCACCTGTAGGTGGTAGATGTTTCACCATTTTGAGCTGCCATGGACATGGCCCAGGGAAGAGGAGACTGGCAATAAACAACACCAGGTTCTGAAAACATTAGCATTTAGATATTACACCTCCTCCCTCCTACTTTAAAGATTTTTTCTTATTGACATTTAATGATTCTGGGTTTTTCTGGTCCTTCTGTCACTCCAGAATTCAATCAAATTTAAGACATTTAAATATAACCATATTTTAATGAACACAGTTAAGGGGTAGAGGGAGGATAGAGAAAGGTCATTTAATATGGGGGAGAAGTAATATGTCCTAGAGTATTGAAAATTACTCCAGAGTAATTACTTCCAGAGTAAAGACTCTGGAAGGCTGTCCACTTGATCTCTGTGATTCTGACAGAAGCTAGTCAAAACTTCCAACTTCTGAAGGCTTGTCAAAACAGAGGTGCCTATAAAGCAATAGGTCTTTGTGACTTAGAGTGGGACTTCTGATGGCTCAGGAAGTAGTAAAGAAAGACACTGGACTCATCAATTGAGTTATAGACTGAACATGGTGCAGTCTGAGGGCTGGCGTGGTAGATATTTCACTCTTGGAAATAAGGAATAGACTGACAGTGTGCAGAAGGGGAAAGGGGAGGGGAAGAAAGGGGAAAAGAAGAGGAATCGTTTAGTTAAGGAACTAGTATAAATGACCCATGGACATGGACAATATATGGGGATCGACTGTGGGAGAGGGGATGGGAAGGGTGGGGCAGGGGAGAGCAATGGGGAGGAAATGGGATGAATGTAATATAATGACAATAAATTAATTAAAAAAAGATGTTTCCCCCTGACATGCTTGCCCAAGGAAAAGATTGTCTACTATGATTAATCTTTTCATTGGCTTGTCTGTGTGACACTTTGTTTGCCTCCAAATTATTTCTTAGAAAAGATTTTCAAAATTTAGGAGACCTCAACTAAATGTACTAAAGCCAGTGTTTATTGGAAGGACATAGGACAATAAAAGGTACATTTTAGGAAGTATAAGAGAAGACTTTGATGAGCAGCTGTAGTGTGCCACTTGGTACAGATATATACTGAAACATTATTGAAATCACATTTCTAAGATTACCTTGGGATTATAAAATTAATTTTTCTTCAGGTTAGAGCATATATATTTCTAAATCTAGAAAACAGTCTATTACACTATGTGAGGATAAGAGATTAATGCCAACTGTGAAGTAGTTGATGGAAGGAACTGTCAAGATTGCTGTATCTAGGCATTACTTTTTTAGGTCTATGTTATTTTATAAAAATATCAACAAGCTATCAGCACTGCATTGGCTAGAGTCAGAATGAGAGTGGTTTGGCAAGAGGGGTTGAATGTCCTACTCCCTTCTTTGCTATGTAATCAGCTATGACAGCCTGTGTGATGACCCACTTCGATAGGCAAGGGTGGCAGTAGCCTGCACAATGAATAATGCCAAGATATTCACTTGAAGTCCACCCAGTTTCACAGATAGGAATGTGTTCAGTTGTTGCTATCTCTCACTTGAATGGCTTTTCCATATTTGTGGGCAGGTATGACATCCAGTTAATTGTTTGGATCCCATTGTTTAAAACTCATTGTTTTAAACTAGTTGACTGGGAGAAAATATTTTCAACTTCCAAAATGTGTTTTGTCTTTTACTTGTATTAAGCAATTGAGGAAAATTGTTGCCTGAACACAGAAATTTTCTAATACATGCATGGAACTTTCAAAATTATACTAATATCAAATGACACTAGTATCATGAAGTTCCACCACATACTTGACACCATGTTTCATCTATTTTTAGAAAGTAAAATTACCCCTTTAAGGACAAAGGATTAAACTGTCCTGGTGTGAAGAAAATAATAGACATTTAGGGGCCAGAAAAGCACCAGAGAGGAACATGCATGGGGTAGAGAGCATGTTTTCTGGACAACTTTGATCTGTAGGCTTTCCAGTTGCTGATTAAGTAGAAGTCCTGTGGAGATTGAAAACACTGTCTCACATACTATTAGAGCTAATTTGTTTCTGTTAAGGAAATAAAGAATAATTATAGACAAAGCTAACACAAACAGCCATTATCTGCTTAATTAAATGCTCGTGACATTTTGCAAATGATTTGTCATTTGGCTCTGTGCTAAAGGAAGTGGTTCATGTGGTCAGTTGACCATTTCATTGCTCTTTACTGTTGTTGTGGTTATTGATGTAATACATAATTCCAGAAAAAGCCATGCTTTGTTCTGAGGGGCAAGTCCATGGCTTTCTTTTGGTACTAACTCTCCCTTCTACCTAAATAACCACATAGACATACTCCTCCTTGTATTTTTCTCAGGTTGGGAAATGTCCTTCAATATAGTAGCTAGGTTGTTTATCAGCTATGTTCGTTTGGTCCCCTTGCTCATCATTTTCATAATAAATCAACTGAGTCAATTAACCTGCTGCAGACCTTAATGATCAGAAGCTCATCAAGTTGTACCCACTCATTAAATACTCTGTTTCATGGTCTTTGGTTTATTAAAGCTTCTGCTGCTGATGGTTTCTGTGTACTGTCCTCTGTAGGAATATATATATTTAAGATATGTCAGCTATCACCAACTTCTGCTTCCCTCTAAAGTTGGTATGTTCAAAACCCCAACATAACATAGGCTACTGAGTAAATTAGATACTTTTGACCCCTTTGGGAAAATCTGTCATGCCGATTCACTTCAGCAGCTACTGGCCCAGGAGAGATTAGCTGCCTGTGGGAAAGCCATAGACTCCACCCACTCTGGCTAGGATGGCTGGGCTCCATGGCCAGTCCACCTTTTAAGGAGCTTTGAACATGCAGGTAGTATAGTAGACTCTTCACATGCACAGAAATGTAAACTCCTGAATCATAATAACTGCCATGACTGAGTGTTTGTCTTGTGCTATATTCTGAACTGAGTACATTGTACATTGTACATCTAGAAATGTAATAGTACCAGGGCAAAGTATTACATAAACAAGGAAGCTTCATCTAAAAATGATTGAATAATAGGCCCAATGGTTTAATTCAGTAAGTCATAGAGCCAGGACTTGAACCACATTCTAGGTAATTGTAATATTAATTTCCTTTCATACTACACTACACTATGCCTAAGGTTATGGGACAGATTAGAGCTAAGAAGAGTTGGCTATGTTTTTGCTACCAATTAGCTACATATATAATTCAAATTACTTTATTTTTTTATTTATTTTTTCCCCTTTTTGCTCCCCTCTGTCCCCCTCCCCACCCACCCATTCCCCCCAGAGTCAATCCTACCTGTTGTCCATGTCCATGGTTCCTTTATACTAGGTTCTTGTCTGAGCTGCTCCCCTTCTTTGCCTCTACCTCCCCCTCCCCCCTACCCTGTTCCCCTGTTCAAATTACTTTAATATATACATTTTCTCACCTGGAAGAGTTTGCTGTGATTAGGCAATGGTACTATTCTTCTTTAAAACAAAATCTGTATGAGTGTTAAATGAGATTTATGTAACAATTCTAATAGTTTTTGGCACAAAAAGACCCTCAGGACATTATTATGTTGGATTGTTAATCCAGTTTTTCCAGGTAAAATTCCATGATGCATAGATTAGTTAATTTCCAAGGGCAAAACACAAATGCAACCATTGCCATTGAAACTCTCTATTATTAGTTTATGATTATTTTCCTTTGTTCTTTCTCTTCTAGGCAGGGCCTTTATGCATAAATAATTAAGTAGTGTGCCTCTCCCTATAATGACACATCACTGGGGTAAAGGAGAAAGAACTCTATAAAATGCTTGTTGGCACAGAAAGACTTTTATCCTTATGCATGCATGTCCTCAAATAAGAATTCTAAAACAAGATGATTGTGTCACAGGGAAATAAATAATTAATTATTCATTCTGCCAATCTGTATTAATTAAGATACTTGCCATGAGCTAGATGCTGGATGCACATTAAGATACATGCATAACTTGTTGTGAAATCTTACTGGATTTTAGTGAAATAATCCTTGATTTACCTTAAAAAATAAGCTGACATTGATTACTACTTCTAGTTTATTGTTTTTATACATTGTCCTAACTAGGTACTCATCACCAATGATTCACAGATTGAAAATTCCGTAACATATAGTATACTCTGGGTGATTTGTAGTATCTTTTTCCCATTACCCACAAGAAAAAATTGTGAGCAGTAAATATGTTCATATGGAAAACAATAAAGTACATAATAAAAAAGTTAAGAGCCATGCACGGTTAATGCTGATTTGCATATTTTTGCATTTTGAGGACTACAGATAATTCACATAAATGATCATGTTTTTATTCTAATTCCTTATGCTTCCAGTTTCAAGGGGTTAGTCATTTTTAAAAGGACCAATTAAAGCATAAGAAACTAGTCAACATATTTATCCAAGCTTTATAATGTTTTAGAATATATTAAGAATCAACACCTTCAACTTTGAAGTATATGCTTGCCTTGTCATTTAAAACATGAACTTTTTTAAAAAATATGCCCAGGGAAACATTTTTTTCTTAAAGCATTTCTGCTTCTTGTCTGCAAAAAGTGCATTTTGGGTTTGATATCAAGGTTTGAACTAGTTGTTTCCACTTATTAAAATGGAACACTGATCCAAATCTTGGATTGCATCAAATAATCCAATATGTTTCATTTGGACTGAGGTTTACATCAGTGAGAACACTTTGGAAAGGGTGGTTTTGATTAGGCCCTAAGAGGAAAAGTACTTTAAGATCTGTGTGTATATGTTCACACTTATACTTAAATTTGCATTTATATTAAAATTTATAGGCTCCCATGTTCTTGTTTCTTAAAGTGCAAGAAATTTCATAATCACAGGAGCATTCTTTTTATGTAGCAATTGGAAGCAAATAGTAAAGTTACAGGCACATGTTAAGCTGAGACTGTCATTTTGGAGCTCTGGACAGGTGAATGCACCAGAAGGAGAAATTGAGTGACCTCATCCCCAGCCACATATGGCACTCAGTGTTCCTGGCTCCCACAGAAGACAAAAAGGGCAAGGAATTCTCTCTATAATGGAGATCATTTCTCTCTTCAATATCAGTTGGAAAGCCTTATTATATTATTGCCCAGCAGTTTTGCTCATCAGTGAAAAGACAGTTTTTTTTTTTTTTCTTAAAGCAACCACCACTGAATTGGTACTTTAACAAAATAACTACTATACAGAAGATGCTATATGAAAAAGGGCTCTGAACTCACAAAACTTACAATTTAGCTAAGAATATAAAATGGGTAGGTTGACATCAATTACGAATAGTATATGGTACTTAATGAATAGTTAGCTTTGACCAGTGGCTTCTAAGTGTACTTGCTACCATAGGCATCAGAAAAGTTCCTTCTGCTTTCTTCATTTCCTTTATACATTTTTAAATATAGATTTTTAACTAGATGGTGATTGGCTTCAGTGATCTGTGTTTTGTAAAAGCTCACAAGGTAACTTTGATGGTCAGGCATTTTTGAGAAACTCTGTCCTGTGGCAACAAATGACACAGGAGGGCTCACTGTCAAAATTAGTGGTTAAAAAAGTCACCATTTAGAAAATAACACTTGAAATTCTTTGTGAAGCGTATGTATAGTTAACTGGACAGGGAGAAATGAAAAGAACATTTTAGGATGGGGAAAAAGAAGAGGGAAAAACAAAAAGATGAAAGGATGAAGGTTATACCTGGAATGATTGGATCAATTTGACTGGAGCAGAGAAATCTAAGTAGTAGAATATAAACAAAAACAGATTTCTTAAAATATCTTCCATTCATTTTTGCCTTGTGCTACATTGGTAGTTCAAAAAATGTTTTCATTATCGCTTTATCTGCATTGATGTTAAAACTAGTGACAAACTCTCAATTAAATATTTAACATTAACTACATTATTAAAACAAGACTTTATAAAAAATATTTTCCTAAACACTGTTATAAAGGATCTAAAAAAGTTTTGGTGATTTCTGTTAAAAATTTTACTTAATTATTGACTGAAATAATTTATAATAAATTAAAAGATGCTTTGGATGATTTGCTTATTTCCTGATTTTTAAAATAACTTCTTCCAGCTTTTTTGAGGTATAATTGCAAAGCAAAATTGTAAAATATTTAGTGCACATCACGATGATTTTGTATACTTATGTTTTAAAAGGATTCTCCCATCTAGTTATCACATCCATCACTTCATACACACACACACACACACACACACACACACACATGCATATATTTATATTCATATATCCATAAATATATGTATATAATAACATTTAAGTTCTGCTTGCATATAAATTAGAAATAAAAATGTAGAAATGGGATGGTAGTTGGGAATGAGAATAAGTGATGTACACCTACTTTTAAAAAGAAGGATAAGTCTTCGGTTGGGATATTCAAGGGTTTCAGTTCTGAGAACTTTTCTTTAAACATTTCTTCTCCTTTATTTTGTTCTGATCTCTCCTTTTGGACTCTTACACTCAGTTGATGGGTCTTCTGGGTTGATCCTCTGGTTATTTTGCTTTTCCTATTGTGTATCTTTTGCTGTTGTTAATTTTCTGTTAGATTCCCTTGACTTATCTTCCAACCCTTTCACTGTTAAGCTCAGTGATATCTTACCACATATCTGATCTCCAAAATCTCTTTCATATTCTCTGATTTCCCTATTCAGTAGCATTTCATTCTTTTACTTGATCATCTCTCTGAGAATATTAATGACAGAACTATGAAATCTGCTCTCTTCTGTATTTCTATTTTTCTTAATATTTCTCTTTGTTCTGATCTGTTTTTCACGTTGGAAGCTTTTTATTCCCTTCCTCCCCAAAGCATCGTTCTCTTTCATTGTCCATGTTTAACATATTGTTGACCGGCAATTTTATAGCGAAAGCTAATGCAAGTGTAACCACAAGTTAACTCATTATCAGTCAACAATGTTTGGGCTTGGAAACACAAGTTTTGGTGACCTGTGTTAAGACACAAGGTTTTTAGTTTTGTGAGTTTAGACAGAGTTCATCAATTCATGGACTTCATAACAGAGAGTTTAGATGATTAGCTTAACTTTTGGGGGAAAGAGCTTTTGAATATGGAACTTCTCTGAGGGGACTACAGTATTTTTCTTAAGTACCTTTTAATCCTCTGTCTGGCCACCAGTGTCCCTAGAACTGGGTGAAGGAAGGTGGCTGGTGGTGGGCAGAGTGGAGAGGCCTGATCATTCATTATGTAGACCTTCATATATTCTTTCTCCTGTGAATAGGAGTCTCAGCACTATCCTCGCCTGTGCCTGTTGTCTCTGAATCTTGACAGTTAAGTTCTCCAGATCCATATCTAACCATTTCCTTCAGGAGGAATAATTACCTCTTACTTTATGGTGGGTGAGGGAAACTTGAATTTAACTAGACTTTGCAATAATATCTGGTATCAGCTGTTTGTGTCATCTTAGATTTCTGGATGCATGTTTTTTTTCTGAATCTTGAGCTTCCCTGGGATTCTATAGGCTGCATCATCTTGCTTCTCCTTATGCACAACTGCAGACTGTACAATTTCCCTTATGTGAATAGCTATTCTTTTGTCTGTTTCCCAGCTTGCAAAATTTTGGTGTCCTCTCATGTTTATTATCTACTCTTTCATTCTCTTTTACCTTTAAGATTTATACTTTTAGTTTCTCTACTCTCATTTCAGTTAAGTTTTGAACTAAGCAGAGATAACAGTCTATAATACAATCTACTATCTTTAATAGAATGTTTCCACTAGTTTACACTGATCTTATATGGAAATGTCTACATGGTTTCTAGAGAATCAATGCTGGATTATTGTGCTAAAATTTCATAGTTGTTCTTCCTGTGATACATATTTTCAGTGATTTTCTTGATTTTCAGAGGATGGCTCCCCAAGTGTCCCAAGTCACTCCCATGTAGGTTCTCCCAATGGGCTGTGGAAAATACTTACATTCTCATTGCCGATGTCTTGAATGCCATTCTCATATCTAAATAGGCCAGTTCATAAAATAGGGGAAAAGATGGCTTTGTGTGTTATGAACAGTTTAATTAAGATCACAAAATGGCATAGCAACTTGTTTCCTGGACAATTAGGCTTGCCCAGCTGTCCCAGTTTTACAAGGTATCGATGCATCTGGGAGAGATGAAAGTAGTTCCTATCACAGTGACTTATTTTGTGGAGATATAGGCAATGCAAAGAGAGAATAATGAAAATAAATAGCTACATTACTTCAATTTCTGAAAGCGTGGCCCCACAATCAACTTTTCTGAGTATTTTTACTTTGTTACATATTTCAGCATCATTTTCTTTGTTTCTAAAGAAGCATCATCTAAAGTCATTTAGGGTGTGCTTTAATATTTTTGAAAAAAGTATTTATTGTTATTATGATTACATTTTTGTCCATGTTTCTTAGCAATAGAATAAGTACACTGACATGTGAACTAGCCCAAACTACACATTAAAATGTTTTATTGCTATTACTAGGCTTGGAACAAAAGAGATCCTGTCTATATTTTATGTGTCTTTTTTTTGTCCCAAAGATAAACATTAACCTATGTACAATGCATTTATAATGAGCTGACAGAGAGGTTCATAATTCAAGATAATTATTGGAGTATTGGTTGGGAGAGCAATAGTTTTTGTGTTAGTGACATGAGCAAATTCCAATTAAAATAGCAATTTTGGAAGGCTATTATGAGGGAAAAATTATGTAAAAAGTAAGAATATTCTTATCAGAAATAGGCATTGCCCAGGGGTTCCTTGAGTTCAAGAGCTGTGTTAATTTATCTTTGTATTCAAAATATTAAACATCATAAATGGTCAAAATATTTATTGTTACTATAAGTATTTATTGAATAACTGCCTGTCAGGGCCTCTTCCTGAGTCCAATCTTACAGGAACTCAGATAGGATTCAGAAGAAGATGGCAGTTTCCAGTTCTGTCCCTGTAGGGATTGTATTATGACTCAGGGCTTTCTGGTCTACTAGATTACTTCTAGGCCCTTGGTGCTAATTCACAAGACAGCTTTTGCTGTGTTGTAAGTCATGTTTTACCCCTTCATGTATAGCAATGCTTCCTTTCTTCAAATGATACTCTTTCATTGTCTATATTAAATGCTCTGCTTGGCCAACATCCATCTATACTTTAAAACTGTCAAGCATCCAAAATAATAGATAAATTGAGATAAAATTAAAATATGCTTTAGTAAGTTTATATATTTTAATCGTTGCAGCTTGTTGTTTTGTTTGTATTTGCCTAATGTGGTTTGATGATTCTTATACCCCGAGGCTGTTTTAATGAGGGGCACATTTTCAGTAACTCAAGAAAATGAACAGATAAATTGTCTTTCCATAGCTCTACATCAGATTAAATGTCACTGGGAATTCAGTTCTTACAGGAAGTAAATGAGATGTTCTGATCTCTGCACAAAAAAATCAAGGCTGAAGATTATCTCTGTACTGAGACTCCCTGTACAGGAGGCAAGAGTGTAGAAAACAGCAGCAGCTTTTGTTGGAAACACCCCTATTCTCTACCCCACCCCAGTCAGCATGGTGCCTGCTAAGAGTGCAATCTCAACTAGTGTATAAGACACAGTTTAGTCTGTGTTAGCTGTGAGTAGAGACCTGTCCTTGGGACAAGAATTTGTAATATTTGCTTTCAGTCTAAATCTTTTTCTACTAACCTCTCTCTGTCTTTCTCTCCCTCCTCCGTTTTCCTCTGTCCCTCTCTCTCCCTCTTCCTCTCTCATTTTTGCTATTATTTTATCATTTAGAGAAACATATTCATGTTATTTTAATACTAATAGAATTATAATTCCATTTTATATGCTATTCAGAATCTCACCTTGTTTTTGCCTTCATTCTTGTACATATAAAATAAGGGCTGAAGCATTATCTGTTCAAAGTCAAATAGGAATATCAAAGATCCAAAAGTTACCGAACTCTTGTCACTTTTCTGCCTAGGAAAAATATTTGTGTCTCTTCACAAATACTTGAGCAAATTTTAATTTGCAGCCCTAAGCTAAGTGAGTGGGGATGAACTGGAGAGTAAAGGTTGCCTGGGAAAATTCCTTAAGAAACTGAAACTTGTAACCTCATGGTAGCAGTCTGTGGGCCTACCTAGCAAGGCCTTTTACTTGGCATTATCAGTCCCCATGTGACCCTCAAGTTGAATGTCACATTCACAGCCTTGAACATTTTTCCCTATTTTAGGTTCGATTAAGTAACTCTGTGACATTCTTACCACTGTACAACAAAACTTTCCAATGTCTTTATAGTAATTAACTAAGGAATAAAATGAAGGTTTAACCAAAACAGGAGAATGTGTATTCATATAGACAGGTGGACTACATGTACATTTGTGTAGAAACCAATTAAGCTAAGTGAGAAGTTTGGAGCCTCTTTCAAATTCTCCAAAGCTTATCTTAGAGCAATAATTACTCTTATATTACTTTTAGTTCAGCTCTTGTTGGCTTTCTTCATCTTGAATTGTGCCTTACAGGCAGGTCTAATTCTCGTGTATGTCCCTGCAGTTTCCATTTTATAGTCAAAGGGTATGCTACAAAAGGATAACTACTATCTCCTTTGAAATTGCCTAACTTTCCAAGTAGGGATGAGTTCCTGAAATAATTTGTGGTCTTTTGTGAGGCTATGTTCTGTATGTAAGGTGCTAGTGAAAAGTAGACACATGGGCCAGAGCAGAAGGCTTGCCCTGACTTCGCTGACACCCTGACACCGCTGACACCAGGACAGAGGGCAAGGGCTATTGTCGCTCAACCTTTGTTTCAGCAACTTGACTGTAGCTCTGAGGAACAGTGCTCATTATCACCCTACCTTATACTAAGTGTAAAAAGACAAGAGCACAGTAAGTCTCCCTTTGTAAATGTTGAGTAATGGCTAATCTTTTTCGCCATGACTTTTTAAGAAGTATGATTTTTGTTTCTCTACAAGGTATGAAGTATCCTTTACGATTGCTTTGTAACAAGGTTTTCTTGTCACATTACTTGGAGTGGAAACATATATTTTACCAGCCATTAACATTGCTTCTGGGAAGGCATTTTGGAAATTCAGGTTGGTAGTAAAGTTAATAAAACTAGAATCTTTTACTTTAAACCATGCATTAAATTTCAATTTAGGGTTAAGAAAAGGGAGTTTTCAGGTCACTGCACATCTCTATGTTTGCTCCCCTGGTTTCTGTGATAATCTTTTAGAGTGGAGACAGCATAGCTTAGTTTTCTTTACTGTTTTCTTTGTTTATTTAAAGAGAATGAGGGGAGAATATAGAAGGACTTGTCTGGTTAGAAAGAATTTTTTCTCTTTTGTAATGCCACCATTTTAAAATATTTATGCCTGGTCTTAGAGAGTATATATGTTACACATCTTGCCCTTACGATGTAAATTGTGTGCTGCATGTTCTCAGTAAATTTTTGCTGAATGATGGAAAAGAGGGCAATGATGACCACGGAAATTCTACCTGTAAACATCAACCCATGTAAAGGATTTCATTGTTTTAATTTTTAGAGTTTCCTCCTTCCACAATATTTCAGCTAAAACAAATAGCTTTTGTCTTCTGTGTGTGTGTGTGTGTATTCCCATGCTATTTTTTTTTTATTTTTATGTATAATGTTCTTGCTTTTAGACTCTATAAACCCTACTTTTGTTCAAGACCCAGCTCAGATTCCCTCTTCCCATTGAGGTTGGTAGCCAAACCACTTTGATCTTCCTTCTTTTAGCTACTCAGAGAGGCCAGTCTAAAAGGAGTCAGTTTTGTCTAGGAAGCGTCTTCTTGATGGTGTGAAGAGGGCTCTCTGTGGGTTTCACTGGGGACTGTGTTGCAGAGACCCAGTAACTACAGAGTGAGAATAATTATTCCTAAGGTAGGATCTCCATCAGGACTTAAATACTTTATTGAAATATTATTTATAGGTTTCACCCACTTAAATGTATAATTCAATGATTTTTAGTCATTTGTAGAGTTATAAGACTATCAGTACAATGCAGTTTTAGAATATTTCCATCACTCCGAAGATCCTGTCTGTTCATTACAGTTCAGCCCATCTCTCCAGATCCAGGCAACTACTGAACTTTCTGTTTAAAAATATTTGCCTTGCCTGAATGTTTTACATAAAGAGAATCAAATTACATATCGTCTTTGCATATGGCTTCTTTAACTTAGTGTAATGTTTTTGAAGTTCATTCATGTTGCAGTACACTTCATTTTAATTGCTGAATAGTATTCTATAGAATGGATATACCACATTTTGTTTATTCATTGGCCAGTTGATGAATAGTTGGGTTACTTCCAATTTTGGGCTATTATGAATAATGATGGTATGAACATTTGCATATATGTATTTGTATGGACTTATGTTTCCATTTCTCTTGGGTATACAGGATTAGAATGCTAGGCTGTATGATAAGTTTATATTTAGCTTTATAAACTGCCTATATTTGTTATTTATTTATTTACTTTTTTGCTATGTATCAACCAACTAAAAACCTAGTGGCTTAAAACAACAAACATCTATGATATCATAGTTTTGCAGGTCAGGAGTCTGGGAATAGTTGAGCTGGATCCTTGGCTCAGGGTCTCACGTGAGTCAAAGTGTAGTCAAGATATGGGTGGCGGTCTTATGTCTAGGTCTCAGCTAGAGAAGAGCCGGCCTCTAAACTCTTGTGGTTGTTGGCAGAACTTATTTTCTCATGTGTTGTAGTGCTGACGGCTCCAGTTCCTTGCTGTCTGTTGGCCCGAAGTTACTTTTAATCTCTTGCTCTGTGGGCCTCCCTATAGGACAGATTACAGCATAGGAGCCCATTTTATCCAAGTCAGCAGGGAAAGAGAGTCTCCTAGCAAGATAATAGTTACCATCTTCTTAAATGCAACCATCACAAGGAACTTTCATTTTCCATACTCTGCTGTTTTAAAAGCAGGTCACATGTCATACCTAGACTCAAGGGAAGGTGATTATAAAAGGTGTGACTACCAGGAGGTGGGAATTATTGGGGATAATTTTATAGTCTGTCTGCCACACGGCCACACTGCTTTCTAAAGTGCTTATAACATGACATTACCACCGACAAAGTGTGAGGGTCCTGGTTTCTCCTCCTCCTCACTAAGATCTGCTATTGTCCATCTTTCTTTTTCTTTTTCTTAAGATTTTATTTATTATTTTTAGAGGGAAAGGGGGAGAAGGAAGCGATATCAAAGTATGGTTGCTTTTCACCAGCTATAGACCTGGCTGCAGACCTGGCTGGCAATCTGGCTTGCAAGCTGGTTATGTGTGCTCCGGTTGGGAATTGAACCAGGGACCAGTGGGTTTGCAGGCTGGTGCCTTATCCACTGTGCTACCAGCCAGGGCCTTGTCCATATTTTTTATTACAGCCTTTCAAGTGGGTGTGAACTGGTATCTCAGTGTGTTTTAATTTGCATTCCTTTAATAACTAATAATGTTGGTTCATTTGCCCTTATTATATTTTTTTGGTGAAATGTCATTCCAATATCCCATCTTTTAATAGGGTTGATTATGTTCTAATTATTATAAGGGTTCTTTCTATATTCTGATTATGATTTCATGGTAAGATACTTGATTTGCAAATATATTCTCCTAGTTCTTGGTTTGTCTTTTCATTTTCTTAATCATGTATTTTATTTTATTTTTAAAAAGAGTTTATTTATTATTTCCAGAGATAAAAGAAGAGAGAGAGGCAGAGAGGGAGGGAGACATCAATGTATGGTTGCCTTTCACATGCCTCTAGCCACAGACCTGGCTGGAGACCTGGCTTGTAACCTGGTTATGTGCCCTGGCTGGGGAATTGAACCAGCGACTTTTGAGTTTGTAGGCTGGCACCTTATCCACTGTGCTACCAGCCAGGGCCTTAATCATATATTTTAAAGTGAAAAAGTTTTCAATTTTGATGAAATTCATTTATCAATAGTCACATGCTTTGGTGCCTTATCTAAAAGTTATTTGCCTAATGCAAGTTCTTAAAGATTTTTCTGTGTTTTCAAATCCTTGTATAGTTTTAACTCTTACATTTACATGTATAACCCATTTTGGGTTATGGTTAGTCTACAAAGCAATTTAAGGGTCTAAATTCATTTCTGATATTGCTAATTTGTATCTTCCTTTTATTTCTCTGTTAGCCTATCTAAAATGTGTTTATTTTGTTTACGTCTTCAAAGATCAGTTTTATTCATTTTTTTCCTTACCGTTTACTTTATTCAATCTATTTGGTCACTAATCTTATTTCTTCCTTTTTATATTTACTTTTTTTTTTTTTTTTTTTTTTTTTTTTTTTTTTTTTTTTTTTTTTTTTTTTTTTTTTTTTTTTTTTTTTTTTTTTTTTTTTTTTTTTTTTTTTTTTTTTTTTTTTTTTTTTTTTTTTTTTTTTTTTTTTTTTTTTTGTAGTTTCTTAAGGTATACTCTTATGTTACTGATTTGAGATCAGTACTACTACTATCCAGACTCCAAGGATGTTGGGTTAAGTTCCCAATGTCCATTCCATCCCTTAAATCTCCCTGTTAAATATCTGGCTATTCTGTCATTCCACTGTTTGCTCCAACCAGGGTGACGCTGTTTTGGCCAAAACTTGAGTAGTTTTTCTTGAATAAGTGCTCCTCTCTTTGTTCAAAGGCTTTGGTTGATTTCTAATCTAGAAATCATTGTGACAGTTTCTTCCTGTGTTATCATTGCTTTGGAGAAAGGATTTGCTAAGCTCTTTTTCTTTCTTTCTTTTTGTGCTAATCTTGTATGGTTTTCATTATCTTGAAGAGAATGGCTATATAAATAGCTAACTTTTTATCTCAACTTTTAGTAGAATAGAAAATGGACAGAAGTTTGAAATTTTACTCTTTTCCCCTGCTCCACCAATCTCTAAATATGGAAAGAGGACAGTTAGATGTACAATATACATAAGGTACCACACCTGTGTATGATTAGCTCTTCTACTACTCTGTAAGTTCCTCCCTCTTCACCAGGGTTTTGCAGTGAATTCCTAGTATGTAATTATCACTAAAAGCTTCCTCTTTTCAGGTATAAATAGTACACCAACTCCAGAGCTTAGTATACTTGGGGATCAACTATTTATAAAAGCACTCAGGAGGTAGCTGAAGCACAGTGGGTCCAAAGGACGCACAGAAGAGGAAGTAGGTGATGCAGCAATATCCAGTCTTACTGACTGGAAAATTCCTTTACAGGTATTTCCTGTCCCTTGCTAACTTTAACGTGCTGTCTCATCTGGCTGTTATCTGGGATCTAAGATAGTTTCTTGAGCATCTAGGTCTTATTGCCCCTGTATTACTAAGATAGATCCTTAAGTTCAAAAGATGTTCAATAAATATCTCTTTCTGATTCCTGGAAAATCTGAGAAAGCCCAGTGTTGGAACTTCAGTTTGTCTTCATCAGGAGTTAATTTCAGTCACTCTCCCTGCTGTCTATCAGCTAGAATATTAGCAAACAGTGTAGTGTTATAACAATATTTACAAACAGCATAATTTCAATTGTTAAGGAAATGCACTTATTTTCTTAATGTAGTTATTATGGCACTCAGGCACTGATAGTTAAAATGTCTATTATCCAGAAAAACTGAGCCTATCCAGTTTATGCTTGTCAATCTTAGTCAAGAAAATATAAACCTTTTTTATTTTTCTTAAAAATGATGAAATGAGCAGAGCATAAACAAAAACTTATAAAGGATGTTAATATAATAACAAAAGCTGATAACTATTGTTTATTTTATTTTTATTTCAGGGTGTAATTTACAAGTTAAAAATTTATTAATTGGCCCTGGCTGGTGGCACAGTGGATGGAGAGCTGGTCTGCTAACCCAAAGGCTGCTTGTTCGATTCCCAGCCAGGGCATATTAATGAGGTTGCAAGCCAGGTCTCCAGTCAGGTCCATAGCTGGAGGCAGGTGAAAAAGGCAACCATACATTGATGTCTCTCTCCCTCTCTGCCTCTCTCCCTTCCCCTCTTTGTAAAAATAATAAAATAAAATCTTTAAAAATTTTTAAAATTCATTAATTGACTATGGAAGGCAACTAACATATTTTATGGAAAATTATGCCAAATATAAACCAGAGATTTGAGAAACTACATGACATATTTAGATTGAACCCACAAAATAAATCTTTCAGCAGCTCAATCTGCATTGATATAAAATGGTAAAACATTAATAACAAATTCCAGTGCCAGTGCCTTCTTTTACTCTTCTATGAAAAATTAAGGATGGTTGTAGTTTTTTAAAAGGTTCATATAACAAGGATACCAATTGTCTATGTTATTTTTCAGTGCAAAGAAGATCAAGAATAAAGTCATAGCCACAATTACCCATTCTTTAGAAGGTGTTTTAGATTAGACCCAAGGAATTAGGTTGGCAAAACTGATATTATATATCAACTTGGAAGATCTGGTTTCTGAGAAACCTGTTTTGAACTATATGAGATTATTCTTAGAATGTAGTATCTGGAATTTATGATGTGGGAACTTTTAATAAGTTGCTTTTATTTGCTCTCAGCCTTTTCATGAAAACTGAGAATAATAAATACAGCACTTGAATCAGTGCCTCCTTTCTTGGAAGGTGGATTCCTGGGGTTATTTAAGTAACTTAAACTCAGAGTCTTCCCTGATATTTTTTTTCCTCTGGTCACTGGGTTTTTATGACTTCTCCATGTGTTGCGAACAACTTCTTCAATATCCACTGTTCTCTTAGATTAATACTGGCAGGAAATATTAAGTGAAATAATTGTTTTATTTAGAAAACTGTAGGGGAGAAAAGTCTTCTTCACATCTCGTAGAGTCTCTAGCTAGGTCTGAAAATTAAATGGACAAAGACAGGTTCATAGGAGAAAAGCAGAGACATTTGTTGATTCTTACTTTTATGTGACATGGGAAACATCTTATGAAGATGGAGAGGTGAAGAAATGATTAAACCTGAGTATTTTTATGCTGGGTTGGATGATGTGTGCAGCCATGGAGAAATGTAGAAGGGCGAAGAGTAGGAGAGGTAAGTGTAGTGAACTGGGGGATTCGGCAAGGCCTGTTTGTTAGGGGTCTTCTTAGCATCCCTCTGTCTTCAAAGATAAGGCTGTTTTTTCTCTCTGGGTATAGGAAAGGTACTTTTCAGAGAAGGGTTTTATGACCTGGTTATTAAGAGAAGAGATGGTGAAGGTCAGAGTGACCTTCATGCTTTTCTGCCATTTTCTCAAATCCTTTTGCTTTAAGTATTCAGCTAAGGTGTCATGTTTTGGGGAAGCACATCTCAAACCCCATCAGAATGTTGGACAAACCCCAAAGCCCTATTATTTTTCCTTGTGCTAATCATAACTGGTGTCCAAAGTTTTACAAAGCATGGCTGTAAGAGAGCCTTCCATTTTGGGTTTCAACTTTTAGCAGCATAGAGAACAGACAGAAGCTTAAGAATCTTCCTTTTCTTTTCTGGGCCCTACTGATCTCCAGAAATGGAAGGAAGACGCTAGAGACACAAAGGATCCTATCCTTACATCTTAGCTCTTTCCCTACCCCGTTCATACACACATCCAGAACTAGGAGTTACAGTTTTTCCTTTTTATAACAGTGTTCTCTACTCTTCTATGTAGAAAAATACCTTAAAACTATGTTTAGAATGAGTGAGTAATCAGAGCATACACCTTTATTGGAATCTTTCTCTTAACTGTATTCACTTAGATCTTAAATGAGATCTAGTTAGTTTACAAACGATAAATAATAAGATGAATAGTTCTCAAATGGCACCTGAGTTTTCTTTTATAGTGTAACAAAGCATCCCCAAACTTAGTGGCTTTAAGAGTTATAACTATTTAGTTTTCTGTACAAGTTAGGGTTCACTGGATGGATCTACTGACTTAGGCTTGAATCATCTGGTCTTGGCTGCCTTTTGCTGGTACATTGGCTGGTTGGTCTAGTGTAGCCTCACTCATGTTTTTAGTGGTTGGCCATCTGCCAACCCAGGGTGACCCAGGTGATAGGTGTTATGTCACCCATCATCAAGAAGACTAGTTTGGGTTTTCCAATAGTAGCTAGAGTTCCAAGAGGGCTTACAGAGGTGTAAAGCCCTTTAAAGGTAGGGTCAGGTCTGACACATATCAATTTAGCCATATTTAATTATCTAAGGCAAGCTACAATGACACCCAAGAGTGAAGGGTGGGTATATTAACCTTTTGAAAGGATCTGCAATATCACATTGCAACAGGTGTGGATACAAGTTGGGGAATAATTACATCCATATTTTCCAAACAAAATATCACAAATGATGATGAGAATACAATAGCAATAGAATAAGATACTTTTTCCATTTCCTAATTATGGATGAAAAATATTTAGATTAACATTGATTTATTTTTCCTTTTCAAAGTAATTTTTTTTTTCTTGGCCAGATGCTGCCAATTAAGTAACCATCAAAAGCTTTCCCTTTTCATTTTTCACACCATGACTAAAAATTTTGGCTTTTAGCAAATTGACATGCTGAGGAATTTAAGAAAATACACTTCATGTATTTTGGAAGGAACCTATTTCCAAGGATAATTTATTAATCATTAATAAAAATTACTTATATATATACATCAGTGCTTCTGGAGTAATTTTTTTTCTGGCCTGAAGTTTCTTCTTTGTGTCTGAGGTATGAAACTGACATATTGAGTTCAAAAATTGGTTAGATTCTTGAATTTTTAGTGAAAATAAAGTGTAAAATACCAGAAATTCAATCAACAGTGTATGTTCCATCCTAAACAAAGAGACTCCCAGAAGCCTCTGGCCTTTGGATTATTGATACTTGGCTATAGCTCTTATACAACAACTGGGAAATGGGTTGAGCTCAGTAAAGTCTTAAAATTAGTTTTTTCTTCCTTTGGATATTTTATTGAAACTCTTGTAGGCCCTGAGGGTGCCAATTGGTAGGCCAAGTTATCCTCAGCCTGAAAAAAAAAACCCAACTTCTAACAGTTTCTGAATTGTAACTAAGTGTCCTACAATTTGGGACACATTGAATCTTTATGAGAAATTACAAAAATAGTGAAAATGTTGTCCTTGGATTTTTGCTACTGGATCACTCTGTTATGCTATATAAGATTAATATGTTTGGATTTGACCAGCTACTTTTCTCCTCCAGTGGAAAATTTAAATTTACAAACTAAAGAAATGTATTTCTACAAATACTCTAAAAGAATCTTGAGACTAATATCCACCCCTATGAAATAGTGGAATTTTTCATTATTCACTTCTGCAGCAATAAATTAATAGTACCCCTAATGTGTAATATTACCAAAAAATCCTCAGAAAATTTTTGTTTGTGGCCACATCTGCCCCTTCAAACAATGGTTTTAAACACAAAATATCCTCACAAGCCTAAAAAGTCAGTCTCTATTTACTTTTAAGGCAGAGAGAAAAAATAATTACTGATATAAGCTAATAATTTTTTTCTAAAAAGTAAATACATCATAAAATTAAGCTTAAAACTTCTCATCTGCAAAAGTAAAGGTTCATAATCATTAAGTATGAATAAAGGCCACTTCTTTAAGTTTTTAAATTTTATTTTATTTTAAAAGATTTTATTTATTATTTTTCAGAGAGCGAGGAAGGGAGAGAGGCAGAGAGGGAGAGAAACATCAATGTATAGCTGCCTTTCACCTGCCTCCAGCTACAGATCTGGCTGGAGACCTGGCTTGCAAGCTGGTTATGTGTGCCCTGGCTAGGAATCGAACCAGCAACCTTTGGGTTCACAGGCCGGTGCCTTATTCACTGTGCCACCAGCCAGGGCTTTCTACGTATTTTTAAAATATTACCAGTGAAGATTTGAAAAATACATAAAAAGAGGAAAGCAAATTGTATCAGATGCTTCCTACTGTCAGATTAAATAGCCATTTCTATTTTCTCATCATTCCCATATCAAAGGACAGATTTTACTTTTCCTCTTAGCTCTTCTAAAGGTTTATGCATTAGTAAAATGTGATAGGAGGGAAATAACTTGAAGAGGGAATTATCAAACCTATTTATATTATAAAACATGAGAAAGCCTGTTGTAAGAACAGATATAAAAGAGGTGCTCTCTCTCCATCATATGGGGACACAGTGAGAAGATGCCCTTCTGCAAACCAGGAAGAAATTCCTCACCAGGAACCACATTGGCTAGCACCTTGATCTTGGACTTCCAGGCTCCTGAACAGTGAGGAAAAACTGCATGTTGTTTAAGCCACCCAGTGTGTGTGTTTTTCTGTTATGCAGCACAAATGACCAAGACATTTCTTATCTGTGAGATGAAAACTTGAACTGAGTATTCTCTACATTCTGGATCCATGCTCTGAAGCTTTCTGCTTGAGAAAACACTATCAAAGCAAAGAACTTGTTACTAACTCAGATCTGAGTAATTTACATTGAGCAGAGAAGGGATGGAAGTAAAAACATTATTTATAGTAATGAAGCTATAGGTCTGCACAGAATCTTACGCAGCCCAGAAGACAGAGAGTCCAACAGCTGGTACATGTGAAGAAGTCTGAAGAGATGTGGGCTTTTTACCGGGAGAGGGAGTGGCGAAAAGGTACTTCCGATAGAGAAAATGGTTTTGCAAGTTAACAAAGACAGAAAAGCATGGTAGAGGTGGGAAGGAACATAGCATACTCGCACTCTTTGTGTCCTGGCTAAGTCCCCTCAGCTCATTCTATCTACTTACATATCCATGGCTCCTTGATGTCCCCACTTATGTTCTCCCGAAGGCCTTCTCTGGCCCCAGGTGTGGGCTCAGCCAGCAGCTAGAAATTGCAGGGAGGTAAAGACCTTGGGGAGCTGCCTTCAAGGTATGACAGATGGAATTTAAAGGACAAATACCTCAGTGCCCATGGCCTTTGGATGAGATGACACATTCGGATGTGTTCTCCATGCTCACCTGAGTCTTTGAAGGAATTGTGCACATCTGAGCCCACAGCAGTTTTCACTTATTAGCATGTTATGTTTGATTTCCTTCCTTCTCTTGACTTGCCTAGTCTCATCCTCCCTAGTAATGCTTTCTGAGTCCCTCTTCCAAATAAATAAATTTCCCTCCAAAGCTAGCCAAGGGTCTCCTTCTGGAAGAACCTAATTTACAGGAGTGAGTTATGATGTAAATAGGATTTTATCATCATGAGAGGAAGAAATATGGGGTGGTCGTAGAGCTGAGTTTGTTTCCTTTTTCTCAGGGATTTCAGTTATGCACTACCTATTGTCCAGTGTCTGAAATTATTTAATATGTATGTATCTCCAGTTTTATAATTGTTTGCAATGGGAGACACCCTTTATGACCTAAAGGAATCCTTGATGAATCTTTTGATAAGTAGAATTCCCTATTTTTAATGTAGTTGATTTTATTCTTTGTGGTTTTTACTTTGTATATCACATATAAGTATCTCCTGTTTTCTTCTAAAGAAAGCTTTAGCATTCACATTTAAATGCTTATTACTTTGATATTGATTTCTGTGTGCTGTATCCATCTTTTAAAAATTGTATTATCTTTAGAGAGAGGGGATGGGAGAAAGGTAGTAAGGGAGAGAGAGGCATCAACGTATGGTTGCCTTTCATTTGCCTCCAGCTACAGACCTGGCTTGCAACCTGGTTATGTGCCCTGGCTGGGAATCGAACCAGTGACCTTTAGGTTCACAGGCTGGTGCCTTATCCACTGTGCCACCAGCCATGGCCTTGTATTGATCTTTTATTTTCCCCCTATGTATTACCAGTTGTCTCAGCATCATTTCTTGACTAGCCAGTCTTTACTTGCTATTCTGCCATACCAGGTAGGTCATATATCAGATTTTTACCTATGCTTTGGTTTGTTTCTTAGACTTTAAAAAATGCTCTGTATATAATCATTTCAATTTCTGTAGCCTTTGTGTATCTGAGGCAATTGTTTGCGGCTTCTCTACATTCTTGCTCATGATGGCTTGTTTTCTCATTTCTTTTCTGTATTTTTTTTTTTTTTTTACTATGAGCTTATGATTTTTTCATTGTTGCCCATGGCAATGCTTTGAGTTTTATGTTGGTTCTGAAAATATTTAAATAGTTTCCCTACTACCAAAAGTATTACTAACTCAGGACACTTAAACTTTCAAGTTGGGTTTGAATTGTAACTCCAAACCCATATGAGCGTGTGTTGAAGGTGAGAGGAATTCTTAGGTGAGGCTTTCTCAGCAGCCATAGGTGACCCTGAGGTAGGAAAGTAGTCCCCATGAGCACTTCTTTCTAGTATGTCCTCCTTCTGTGGCCTGACATCAATGTAGGTGCCTCTAATCTAGCATTTCACCATTCTCAGGTCCCAAGTTTTCTCTCCCACTCATCCTTCTGGTGAATACTTTGAATCTAGGCTTCTCTGTATCCATCTGTGTGTCCACAGATGCCCCAGGGAAACTGCAGGCTCAGTTCTTTCCTTACTCCTATGCAATTAAGGACTTGAGTCATGATGCTCCTTACTTTTCTTCCCCTACTTAAAACTACTTTTCATGCTTTATGATAGGCTTCTATTTTTAAAAAGTATTTTATTATTATTTTTAGAGAGAGGGGAAGGGAAAGAGGCAGAGAGGGAGAGAGACATCAATGTATGGTTGCCTTTCATCTGCCTCCAGCTACAGACCTGGCTGGAGACCTGGCTTAAAACCTGGTTTTGTGTTCTGACTGGGAATTGAACCAGCTACCTTTGGGTTTGCAGGCCGGCACCTTATCCACTGTGCCACCAGCCAGGGCTCTGATAGGCTTCTTTCTAAATCAAGTGCACCACATTACCAAATATATTCATTTTAGTGCTGTCAAATTTATTCTAATAAATTTCAAATAAAAATCATATTTCAATAGAAATCATAGTAATATTCTTGAGCAAGCAAGGTCATATATTGTGTGCTTACATGGAGAGATAATTTAAAATAGCAACTTTTTAATCAGTTTTGGCAAGTAATGTGAGCGTGTTAAATAAAATAAAGGCAATGCATAATTAGACACCATCATTAAATTTGAAGGGTTAATAAAAGTAATCCAGATTCAAAAGGCCTATTTAAATTAATAACATAGACGTTGACACCAAATGATCTAAAATATACCCAGTTATTTATTTAGCAGATTATAAGTATGCATTTGGAATATAGGAAAAGAGAAAGTTGTGTCAAATTCTATAAGTAAGTGTTGGCTAGAAATGTTTGCTTCATCCTGCTTTTAAATTTTATGTGAAGACTTCAGATTAAATCCTCACCCTACTTGAGATGTGGTACTTTGTGACTGTATCAGTTCTTAGAATGGAGTGTGAATACACAGCCAGTAAGTTATACAGAATACAAAGTGGAGCAAATGGCTTCTCAAAATGACAAAAGTACTTTGAAATTTCATTACAGTAATTATCTTCACCTATACAAAATGATAAAGAAAAAGATAATGGTATCTACCAAAAGCAACTTAATAGCAACTAAATCAGGTTGTCCTCAGTTTTCTCTAAACTATTCAAAGCCAGGTGGTAATAAGTTAATACCAATAAAATTGTGAGAAAAATTGCAACTCAAGAATATTATGCCAACCCTGGATTCAATTTTGATGCTAGAATAACAGACATATGAAGTCTATCTGGAGTATCCAGACATGTAATATGAAAAATAGATATATTTATTGAAGAAGATACAAGAAACATTGTACATAGGACAATGCCTCAGTCTCCTTCAAAGTAGGCATCCACTATTCATCTCCAGTTATAACCTTCTTGAGGAAATCTGGTTCATTGGTAGTATTTTAAATCAAGTCATTAGCAACTGCAGCACTATGTTTCTTCTGCTCTTACAGCAGAAGCTGAGGAAACAATTTTGCCATGACCTGTTTCATGCCAAGGTCCAGGATCAAAATCTCGGACATGGTAGTTTTGGAATCCCCAGATCAGCTTCTGGTTCTCACACCATCTATCTCTGATCTTTGTTGAGTACAGCCCCTACACGTTCAGCATTCTCAGGTGTTCTGTTTGTTGCAGGCCTTTTAGAATGTGGATCACTTTCAACAGATTCAATACATGTGAAGCATTGGTGCCACACTTGTATTTGTGCTGAACTAATTTCATTGTCCTTGAAAGCCTTCTGAATCATCCAAATAGTTTCTGAGGAGGAATGTTCAAGCTTAATGACAAATTTGATGTAGATTTGTTGCTGTATTTGCTCAGTCATTTTGTATGCCTTGACCACACAGTACACATGTTCCCTCAATGGTGTCTACTGCCCGCATGGACTAGTACAGTGAAGTTGTCATTGTTCACGTATGTATTCCAGTCCATTCTCCTTGGCTGTCAGGTTATAGTGATGTCATGCTGGAATTTTTCTGGACAGACCTCATATATTTCTACCTTGGAAATAGTTTTTAAAAACTAATATAAATGTTCACATAGCAATTTTATTATTTTCTTAATAATATTTTCATAAGAGCAAGGAACCATGTCAATAGAAAACAAGTCCAGAATATTGAGATGACTCATGTAGAAACTATGAATGAGGCAAAAGGACATTTGTCAGCAAAATAAGTTCCTGAATTGATTATTCAGATATTACCAAACTTTAAATACTAAGTTGTTATTGAGCACACTCTTTGTAGAAAACACTGCCTTTAAACTCTGTGATGAACTCTGGCATTCTCATGGGTGATTCATCCACATTAAGTGAATCCTATAGTACAAATACTTTCATGCTGGGATTTCTAACATGACTGTTGGAATTAAGAATAATTGATTAGAACAAGGTATTTGAACATTTTATTGCATCATTTTAATGAGATAGATAAAGCACAGTTTGGAGCTTTGGACTGAAAATAAATAAACCTGATTTCTAGCTCAAAGTCTGCTACTAATTATCATGGTAATACCTTGAGTAAGCAATTAATTTCTCTAGAAACTATTTTCCTTCTATGAAGAATTAAGAGTTTGAATGTGTTAATCTCCCTTGTATTAAGTTTTGTGAGTCTGTGATCTCAATCACAAAACTTGCTTATTTTACATAAAGTAACCCAGCCTGTAACTCTGTGGTGCTAAGCTTGCTTTAGAATCTTTGTGGCTGCCTAGTGTGATTCACCAGTGACAGGACATACTATCTAGGAAATCTTTATATAACTGATCTTGAAAATTTAATTGATAAAATATGAACAATGAAGAAGATCCATGTCTTAGAGGTTTAGGATTTCCTACAACATAAAGATGGGTCAGTTGATAATATAGCTCATGGTATTTTATTAAGCTGAAACCAAATTACTGGAGAGTTTCAGATATTGCATGCAAACACAAGTTACCATAGTTTAGGTGGGACGTCTTTGGTTCAAAAGCATGATCCCTAGAAATGGTTAGACAAGTTAGGCTCTTTTTCAGGTGTTGCAGGCAAGTTACCTTTTAAAGGGGTTGGGGGAGGTAGTTTTCAGTTGGTTTTTCTCTTTGAGACTTTTAATTTATAGTTGGGCTTTATTTTTCAGATAAAAGTTCCTTTAATTCTGTCACCAAATTAGCAGTTGAGTGTGAAAAGGAAATAGTAACCAGAATTAGAACATGAATAAGAATACAATATTGAGAATTTCCATTATACTCTAAATGAACTAATTATAGGCATACTATTAATTATCTCAACATCAGTACCCAAAAGGACCTCAAGGATTATTTTGTTTTGCAGAAAAGCCTTCTTCTCATCCTGAAGGTGAGAAATGTGAATCCGAAGAGTTAACACAATAAGTCTGTGGCTGAACCCAGATAGGAACTTAAAACCTAGGCTTTCTGGTTCCAAAGTCAGTGTGCTATTCCACATACAACACTGCTTCAGTATCTAGAAGACCTTAAAAATTAATTAGACATTTAGAAGACTTTTAAAAATATTAATTATGCATCTACTTGAGCTATTGACTACAAGTTAACATCATTTCATTATGTTCTCTAAATCAAAATAGTATATTAGTTTAAAATATTAATCTTCTATACACAACTTGTTACTTTTTTGAAAGTCTGAGCCAAATGACAGTTTTTGAATAAAGAAGGTTGGATTTTGCCTTTTAAAAGAAAATGACATGTATTCAAAGGCTGCCTTCCTTTGTCTCTTCCTATTGGAATTCCTTGCTTGTTGTGATGGTCGTGATGGAATTTACGTCTAGGGTACAGGATTATTTTTTCTTCTAGAAGGCACGTGTCCTGTTGCAACATCATTTCTTCCATGTCATGTTCTCTTGTGACTATGAGGAAATCCTGAATTGATGCACCTGCCACTAAAAGATGAGATTCTGAGCCAACTTTAATTGCACTAGGAAAAAGCAACAGTTTAGGTTAGAGGGAAAACTGAGCTTTAGATAGTCATTCTGGTTGTTAGCAATTACCTGGCTTTCTTCAGAGCACCATCAGGAAATTTAAGTCTTGTTGGAACAAGAAGAAAATTGATGCTGTTGTCAGTTCATTAGAAGAACCATACATTAATCAAATTAAGAAATGAATCTATTAAATAGAGTTCAGGAATTGAGCATCAGGTTCAAAGACCTTGTTCCAAGTATAGAACTCACTGAAACGTGGGAAAATATCAAGTAGCTGTGCATATTATGGTTACAGAATAGGAGGAAAGGTCAGAAACTTATGAGAATATTGTCATTATTTTTCATTGTGAGAAATCAATCTACTATTTTAAATAAAAATATGGTTTAAAAAGTTGTGTTAAATTATTTTCTTAATCTTTAAAAAAGATTTTATTAATTATTTCAGAGAGAAGGACAGGGAGGGAGGAAGAATGGAAGAGATACATCAATGTATGGTTGCCTTTCACCTGCCTCCAGCTATAGACCTGGCTGGAGACCTGGCTTGCAACCTGGTTATGTGCCCTGACTGGGGAATCTAACCAGTGACATTTGGGTTCACAGGCTGGCTCCAATCCACTGAGCCACTATTTTCTTAATTTTATTTTTGGGAAAAATCTTTTCATTTATTTAAAGGTAGCAGGGTTTTTTTTTGTTTTTTTTTTTTTGGTTATATTAAATTGAAATAAACTGAACTGAATACTTCTTATTAAAGACAGAATATATAGGGGTCTAGAAACAAAATATTAGAAATTTTACTTATTTTTATTTTCTAATTTGCAAATAAGAAAATGAAGCTATGTCTAATTTATCACACAGTTGGATATTTCTTTAGCCAGTAGACTACTGGTGGAAGCAATGGCATACTAGTTCCGAACCACAGAGGGCTTGCATCCTTCACTCCCTTACTTGGGCTCCTGTGACTGCTGTGTGAACAAGCACAAGCTTCTGGATTCTTAATTACCTTCTTCTATCTGCCCTTTTCATGCCCAATTCCTCTACTTGTCTTTCTTCTATGCACCTAATATCTAAGTTGACTTCTTTTATTTCCTCTAGTTTCCCTGTGTCCTTGTCTCCTTCAAATCAAAAGTATGCACGTGGGACTTTTTTCCCTAAGCTGAAAAAGATATTATGAAAGAACAAACAGCATATCTATATGACATCAAAACAGTCAAATTCAAAGTGAACATTTTGCTTGCACATTAAGATACATTTGAGAATGAGAGGAATGTTTTCACATGCATTCTTGCAAACAGGCTTGTTTTGTTTTTTTCTGGAAATGAGTGTCCAGAATGTTGACTAGAATTTGTTTTTAATCTAAGTATGTTTGCATTGTGTGGACCCAGCTGGGATTAATCCCATATAATGAATGTTTTATGCTTGGCATTACATATTTGACATTTGAGAGACTCTGCATGTGCTAATGACATATAGTCCCATTACATATTTCATAACACCAAATTCCAAATGAAGTCTTAAGGTGTCTGTATTTTTACTCTACATACTATAGCATGAATCATGTTATTTCATTACTTATCAATTAATTATTCACAGATAATTAGTTCCTACTTTAGGGGGCAAAGAAGCCAAAAAATTATTTTCATTTTGTTTTTGCTGTATTTAGGAAAAAAAATTATTTCCTTATAACTTTTTATTCCTTACTAACCACATAAAATCATAAAAACTCTGACTTTATTGGTTGCGGTATTTTTTCCATCTAGAAAATAACATATTCTTCAGTTATTTTATACAAAATCAGGCATTGTGCATAGCTAGTTGACATATTCTATTCAGTCTATCAATAGGTAAATTTCCCTCACCCTGACACATAGCTCTTTCCATGATAATTATTTTTCCTAGTTTCCCCTTTCCATCAGAAAATACAGCAATTTGTATTTTTGAAAAAGAGTTGATTTTAGGGCTCCAGTGATTTTTTTGTCTTCCATTGAAACTGTTCACAAAAATCTTTGAGATTTCTGCAGCAGACTGGAGAATGAAAAGCAATCTTTATGTGCAGTCCAAATAGCCTTAACCTTTCTTATAATGTTGAAGAAGCTTTCACTTCACATCTTCACTATGTGCTTATTTCCATCAGGTCAGAAAGGTGGGGAGCAGGTGCTGGGGGAAGTTTGAATTAGGTCACATATTAGGTAATTCTAAATGACCTCTGCTAGTTTCTAAATCACAGAGAAACAAGTAATCATTCCTTCAAGAAAGTCATATTCTCTGAGAAAATAGAAAGAGGTTTTGAAGAAAAAAGTCTTTTTTTTTTTTTGTGAAAAGGAAAGGCATTTTATTTGAAGGGTATACAAATTCATATTAAAGGTGCAGCTCTGTGGTTAAATCCCACTCCCTTTAAAAACATCCAAAATATACAGTCCTGCCCAATTAGGCTAGCTTTCAAACAGACAAGCAAAAGGTACTGTTTTTCAGAGACACAACAGTTCACAATTTGGCATTCTAGTTATAAATTAAAAGTTCCCGGCAGCTACTATACCCAATTAGGGACGGATCTTACACACACCCCCAACTCTTCTACCAGCAACCCTGTGAATTCTGCCATCACCATTCTACTGTCAAAACCCCTCCCATCTTCTTGGGGGAAGAGGTTTGTCCAGGTATTTGCATAGCCAAGATACTAGCTACCAGCCATGGATAGGCAAAGTACCTCTCCCAAGAAAAATGGCTTACTTCAGTGGCCCATCCCCCATCCCCACACTGCGAGGGGATTTTGGTTTTCTCCCATTCTATATCAATCCCCCTTTCAGACTTTGGACCCTTTACAATTTTATAAAGGACAGTGGGTGGAGGTCTCATGCTCTTCTGGCTGCTTCAAGCTGAACATGGATGTTGTTCTACCTAGTCTTGGGTACAAGGGTCCTTAATAAAGTGAGGGTGTGGAGGGGATGGTGTCCTTCACATGTGGGGAAGGACCTTGCAGAGCCTAGGTCAGTTGGCTGTCCCAGGGCAGCAGCATGCTTGGGTTCCAAGGGCTGGCAACGCTGGGCAAGCTGGCATCCTGCTGTGTTCTGGCGGCAACAGATTAGCAACAGGGTTAGAAAGCATAGTTAAAACCACTAAATGACAAGGCGGAGACTAATATTTTTAATGTCCCACATTGCAGCCCACAGACAGCCCCAACCCAACCACTTAGTTTAGCCAAACCATTAAGTCTCAGGAGGCAGCAATGCAGATACGCTTGAGTGAGGCCTGTATTGTGCAATCACTCAGGTAGGCTTATGCCCTACGAAAACAGAAGGAAGAACACTCATGTTAATATACACAACATAACCCGCAAACCAATCTCTAGGTCTGGGAGACTGTCTCTGGGAAAACATCCAGTCCCAAGGCCTTTGCTGGAATAAAGTTTAATAGTGGCAGTTTGACACATTCTTCTAGCCTGTAAATTAAGCATCTTGGATGATGTGACAAACCCATTTACAACTTCCAAATAAAACATACTTTAAAGAGCTGCACTTACAGTCCACTACTGAGCATTTATGATTTTCCTCTAGTTCTGATTTTTCTCCTTAGGATCACCCTCATTGTCATTAAAGAGACTGCATGAAGTCCAGTTTTCATTTTTCCTGTTTGTTTGCATAAACACAATAAGAGCACCAATTGATCACATGATCTTTAAGTCTGCTTTGCTCAAACTCATAAGGAACTTCCAGACTGACTCTTAATCCTGCCCTTCAGGGCACAGAAGCTAAGCCACACACCCACCATCTGGCATTGCCTGTAAACACCTGCTTCTTTCAAGTTCTTGAGGTTTTCCACTCTGTCTCAGGGTTCTTCTTAGCTCTCCAGGAAAACAACCTTTGTTCCTTCCCTGGAAAGAGTGCCATGAACCACACCATCCAAGGTGCCAGGCCTCTTGCTTGTGGGCTTTTATTAGCTCCAAGAGTCAATCCCCGTTCCCCTGAGCTTTCTGGTAACAACCAGGGCCCAGACATGCCTTCTTCATGACATTGCAGTCAAAGTCCCTATGACAAAAAACCTCTATTAACAACTGCTCTTATTAGTTTTATGCAAAGAAGCAGAGTCATTACTCTGAATGCCAAATTCTGAAGGGATCAAGTAAGGAGAAAAATACTGTGTGAAGGAAAATCCTTATCCTGCAAAATTGCACTTTTTGCATTATACCTTCCATACAAGTTTTCAAAACTTTCACAAGCTTTTAACAAACCTTCATTTCCATGCATTATTCTACCAGTACACTTTTCTACATAGTGTGAAGCTTTAACTTTCCTTGGGAAACCTCAATTTTCCTTTCAGAGCATAAACAGAGCAATAATTCAGAACAGAGTATTTCCTCATTTCCCCATTTTTCTTGTGTTTTACTATCAGGGAAGTTTTCAGGGCCAACTTCTTTACCTGTTTCTCCCTTTCTGGCCAGTCACTATTACATATTGCTGAAAATGCATCAACCTATTGGATTTCCCCCCAGCTTTCCCATCTTAATTTCTTAACAATACAGTAACTCACAGAGTGGTTCACAGGCCTCCTTTTCTTACCATCCTCAGACCAGACAGTGTTTCGGAAATAAATCATTGTATCTTTAGACGTAGGATGACCATAGTACATTTTCCAATTCTCCAAAATTATCCCCAGCAGGCTCCCTCTAGGTACCTGCACACAGCTGCCCTTTTTGGCCCAGAAGCACAGGCCAACAATGCCTATGATCAGAAAAACCCCAATCCCTAGAACCAGAGCACAGATAATCCTATCTATCATCCATAATTCCATTATTCCAGGAGGTGCTTCTGTTGGTGCAAATAAATACAGCAGCCATGACTCTAGTATTCCAGGAGGTTCACTTTCTGGAGCAAACAAACCCAGAAACCACGATTCCATTATTCTAAAAATGCTCAGAAACAAATTCCCCCCAAACAACCTTACTTCCCCAATTCCTTCCTGGTTCCGTTTCCTTTCCACCTTCCAGGTGTGTTTAGGCAGCTGGTGTTCTCAAGAGGCGTCTCCTAAGGGGGTTGACTAGCCACAGGCAATTTTGCCTGCAGCCAAGAATGACTCTTAATAACAGAGGCTGGTGAAAAGGAAAGGTATTTTGTTTACTTGAAGGTGTACAAATTTATATTAGAGGTGCAGTTCTGCCGTTAAATCCCACTCCCTTTAAAAACACCAAAATACACCCAAAAGCAAGGTCCGTAGCTGGAGGCAGGTGAAAGGCAACCATACATTGATGCCTCTCTCCCTCTCTGCCTCTGTCCCTTCCCCTTTCTCTAAAAGTAGTAAATAAAATCTAAAAAAAGGAACAACCAAGAAAACAAAAAACCCCACCCAAAATATACAGTCCTGCCCAATTGGCAAAGCAAACGATATTGTCTTTCAGAGACACAACAGTTCACAGCTTAGCATTCCAGTTATAAACTCAAAGTTCCCGGCAGCTGCTCTACCCAATTAGGGGAGTATCCTGCACACACTCCCCAACTCTGATACCTATCTCCGCAAACTGCATGTCTCCCTTCCCCCTTTTGCCCCATCTACCTCAAACCAGCAGAGTTCTCAGGGCACCTGTAGGTCTGCAGGTTGTCCAGGAGAGAGAGGGAGAGAAAGAGAGAGACTCTGGAGAGACTGACTGTGTATCCATCCAGGAGGGAGAGAAAGACCACATGTCTGCTGCTCTGTTTTAAGCCATAATGGCATCCTGTGACTGTCCTGTGACGCAGTGGTAGGATGGCCAATCATGGCCACCAATGAAATCTCAAGTAGCCCTGTAAATTCTTGTAACATCATTCTAGGGACAAAAACCCCTCCCATCTTCTTGGGGGAAGAGGTTTATTCAGTTATTTGCATAACCAGGACCCTAGCTACCAGCTGTGGACAGGTAAAGTACTCCTCTCAGGAAAAATGGTTTTCTTCAGTGTCCCATCTCCCAACCCCAAATTGCAAAGAGTCAGAGATTTTGGCTTTTTCCTACTCTGGACCACAATCATGAGTGCCCAGGGGCCAGGAATGTGTGGTATGCATCATTTTTGTTCCTCTCAGATTTCAAGACAAATCTGTAGTAATGGCCAGAAGAATTTGGTATGGAGAACCGTGCATCCTGGAAAGAATTAGACCAAGTCCTTTCATATCCAGACTCTTTATGGTCACTATATGTACTCCTCACACTGGGGAAATTGCTGCTGACTTGCTGTACATCAGTGGATTGCTTGTTTATAGGTACCAGTTACATTCAGGGATGTGGCTGTGGTCTTCACAGAGGCAGAATGGGAGAGGCTGAGCTCTGAGCAGAGGAGGCTATACAAAGAAGTGATGCTGGAGAATTATAGGAATCTGTTCTCACTGGGTGAGACTGTTCTTTCCTTCATTAATTTACCACCCACTTACTATGTGCCAGAAAATGCTCTAGATACTTAAAACACATTAGTAAATAAAACAGTAACCCCTGCCCATGGGGGGCTTATTTTTTCTAGTGTATGGACATGGACAAGAAGCAAAAAATTTCACATACAGGGATATTATGATAGGAGATTTTAGAAGGTGCTAACCACTGCCTAGTAAAAAATAATTATAAAATGAAGCCCTGGCTGAGTGGCTCAGTTGGTTGGGTGGGAATACACCAAAAAGATTGCAGGTTCCATCCCTGGTCAGGGCACATACCTAGTCTGGATTGCAGGTTCAATCCTCTGGTAGGGGCAAGTATGGGAGGCAACTGATCATTGTTTCTCTTTCACATCAGTGTTTCTCTTTCTCTTTCTCTTCACTTTCCCCTCTCTCTCAAATCAATAACCATATCCTCCGGTGAGAATTTTAAAAATAATAATAAAAATAAAATAAAGCAGGACAAAGGAGTATTGAGTGTGACAGGGTGGATGGCTGAATTTTGAAATCAGGTATTTGAAATGAATGAGGAGGCAACAACTGACCAAAGACATGTGGTGAGGGTAGTTAAATCTACGGGCACCTAGGGTGAGAGCATTTTGGATGAAGACTTGTTGGTGCTAAGGTCTTTTTTTTTTTTCTTCAGATCAACCAAAAATTCTTTATTTGTATCTTTAATTTTAAAAAATCTTTATTATATTGAAATGCTTTTTATTATTGAGACTAAAATTGAACCCTTATAGCTATTATATTTTGTTTTGTTTTACAACTTTTCACACTTTTTCTATTAACATAGAATGGTGATTTTAACATTTTAGTAGGATAGCTTGTTGTAATGCGATATAATTATACTTTTTAGGTCCTCCCATGTAAATTTCAAAATGTCAAAGTTTGAGGGGGTCACACAGGAACAGGCGGAGAAAGGGTTCAAACCTTTATCTTCTTCTTTCTCATACCCAGCTTTCTTTTTTTTTAAATTTTATTGTTGTTGTATTACATCTATCCCCTTTTAGCTCCCCTCTGTCCCCCTCCCC
>PVIW01002267.1:191295-229570 GCA_004026585.1 Noctilio leporinus | reverse complement strand
AAAGAAAATATCAGCAAAATTCAAAGGGAACCAACTGTATGGGAAAACATAATTGCCAATGATACCTCAGACAAGGGTCTGATCTCCAAAATATATAAAGAACTAATGCGACTCAACACCAGGGAGACAGACAGCCCAATTAAAAAATGGGCAAAGGACCTGAACAGACAACTCACTGAGGAAGATATACAAAGGACCCCGAGGCATATGAAAGAATGCTCAACATCACTAGTCATCAGAGAGATGCAAATTAAAACTACAATAAGATACCAGCTCACACCTGTCAGAATGGCAATCATCAGCAAATCAACAAACAACAAGTGTTGGCGAGGATGCGGGGCAAAGGGAACCCTCATACACTGTTGGTGGGAATGTAGGCTGGTGCAGCCACTGTGAAAAACAGTATGGGGTTTCCTTAAAAAACTAAAAATGGAATTGCCTTTTGATCCAGCAATTCCACTACTTGGACTATACCCAAAGAATCCTGAAACACCAATTCATAAGAACCTATGCACACCTATGTTCATAGCAGCACTCTTTACAATAGTCAAGTGCTGGAAATAGCCTAAGTGCCCATCAGTGGATGATTGGATCAAAAAACTTTGGTACATTTACACAATGGGATTCTATATAGCAGAAAGAAAGAAGGAACTTGTACCCTTTGCAACAACATGGATGGAATTGGAGAGTATTATGCTTAGTGAAATAAGCCAGTCAGTGAAGGACAGATATCATAAGGTCTCACCCATTACAGGACAATAATGAGCAAAACTAACAACAAGCAAAGCAGAACCAAGTACATGAATTTAAGGAATAGGCCTTCAGTGGTCAAGGGGAAAGGGGTTGGGAGGAGGGGGGAGGCAGAGGCGGGGAAGGGGAGCAGCTTAGACAAGAACCTAGTATAAAGGAACCATGGACATGGACAACAGGTGGGATTGACTTTGGGGAGAATGGGTGGGTGGGGAGGGGGACAGAGGGGAGCAAAAAGGGGGATGGATGTAATACAACAACAATAAAATTTAAAAAAAAAAAAAGTGAAAGTGAACAGAAGATGTGGAAAGCCCTAGAGATTTAAAAATCCTGATGACATGACACCCTGTTAAGACCAAACATTTTTTCTTCACAAAACCACTTACCTCCAGACATGCTGAACATCCTCCTTTCAGTCTACCCTCTAGAATAACTGCCTACTTGAAAAAAGGAGCCTTACTCCTAGGCTTTCTTCCTAGATGAAGCCTCTGTCACCCCCCAGGTACTGCCTTATCGCAGGAGGAGGCTTCAGTATTCTCAGGGTAGTCACAACTCTATTGATTCCTTCCCTAATGGTAATCTTCCTCAGGATGCAATTGACTGGACTACCTTCCAAATTTCAAAGGATTCTAGCTTACGACATTCAAGGTCAAGGCCATAAGCTTCCTAGATATCAGCTCATGGCTATATATACCTATTTCAGTTTTTATTTGTTCATCCAGTTTTTAAGCATCCAGCTTCGAACATGATTCACCCAAAACTAATATTGGTTAGGCTCTACATGAATATTACAGCCTGGTTCCTAGGTTTATTATTATGAGATTTACGCTCCTGCCATGTATTTATGTGGTGTTTTAATTTTTTGTACATAATTTAATGTGGATTTTCTCTCTCATTAGAAAACATTTCTCTTCCACTATAGTTAAAAAATATAATTGTTTCCTTACTAACCTTTCTAAAACCCCAGGATTGACAAATTAAGGTACAACAGAAACCCTCTGAACAAGTCCCTAGAAGATGAAAGCCACTGGCTACTTCAGGAGGACATGAAAGAGAGGAGGCAAAAGAGGAAATGAGGGGAGAACCAGTGTCACCATGTATTGGAAAAACAGCAAGGCTTGGATGGGGCATTGCCTCTTAGCAGCATTTGCCTCACTCCAAGTGGACTCTCAAACTTACACCTGCTATTTATATTTCCTTGCATCTTCTCTGATAATCTCCAGTTTTCTTTATTCCTGTGCAAAGAGAGGGAGAGATACCTTTATCCAAATTGAGATCCAAATTGGGCATGATACACAAGTGGTATTTCTTCCAGTCAATAAAATAAGCGATGTCTTTGAAGATAGTAGTAATTGACTGCTCCTGGCTTGGCAATCTCAGAGGCAGACCTGAAGGTCCATATAGAAATATGTATAGGCGCTAAAGAAAACTTCCAAATTTTAGTTTCTTATTGAATATGTATTCATTTGCATAAAACAAACGTAACGTTAACCTGGTTAACCTCCCAGAAATAAACTAGTATATTAGGCAATTACGTATTAAGCCTTTTACACATTGAAAATAGGTGTCAGGTACCAGAGGTAGAACCACTAGAATCCTTAGAAATTTATTCTGCATTTAATGTGTGAGCTACAGGTATAGTATTAGTACAATTAGTTATTTATTTATCCTACTCATTCAATCATAGATCTGAATGGCACCCCTGGTTAAACACTGTACTAAGTTCTGGAGATACAAAGATGAATACCTAGATTTAATACCTACCTACCTTCAAGTTATCATATACAAGATCTGTCCCAATAGTATCAGCTGCACAAACTGTTTTAATTATATTTATTATTGGCTCAATACTTTTGGGACAGGCCTCATATATAGTATGGGAGACATATGTAAAACCCAGTAAACTAATACAATGTGACATATGCTAGCACAGAAGTATATATTCAAAGGAATATTTTCCAATAAACATTTGAGTATATTCCGACTGAAAAAGCAAACTCCTTTTTGCCTTCTCTAATCCTGTAGCCAAGACAAAGAAAGACAAGCCCCTAAAGTGGTTTCCTTGCTCTTGGCTTCCCAGTTCCACTCTCATCCTCCCTCTAACCCAAGGTTTCTCAGTATCAGCACTACTGACACCTTAAGCCAAATAATTCTTCATTGTGTGTGGTGGAGGGGGCGGGGGCTTTCCTATGCATCATAGGATGTTTAGCAGTGTCCCTGGCCTCTACCCTTCCCTCCATTCACGACAATCAAAAATGTCTCCAGACATTGCCAAATGTCATCTGAAGACAAAATTATCCAGATACGAACCACTGCCTAACACATTTTGTCCCCTGAACCAAAGTAAAAAGACCATAATATATTTTTCCTTTATTTTTCTTGGTTTTCATCTTTTTACTAGGATAAATACAAGGCATAGATTGTGAAAATTAACATTCTCACCCAGTGGGCACTGGGACATTATGAAGAGTCACAACAGAACAAAGTTTGGCAGTGCCCATAAAGTAGTGTCCAGCACAAATCCAATAGTCTGAGCCAAGGCCAACACATTCACTGTTTAGAGCCAGGAGAGTTTTGAAGTGCTCTAACTCAAAATTAGAGTTGAGTGTCTGAAGAGTCAAAATATGTGATTGTCTTTTAATTGGGCTAACCATTTACATTTAATAAGAATACTATTGTGGTTGGCTTTAAATATACCATGTTTTCTGTTTTCCATTTGTTCCTAGGATTCTGTTTTCTTTATTCTCTTTTCTATTCTTTGGATTCTATTTTGCATTGGATATATTTTATAATTCCATTTATCCCCCTTTTTGCTTATTAGCTATAACTATTTGTTGTAGCATTAATTCAGGGAGTGTTTTAGACTTTATAAGATAAAACTTTTACCTTATATCATAGTCTACCATCAAGTGATGCTCTAACAGCTGACACACATACAGAGTGAGACTCTTTCAACAGTATGCTTCCCTTTCTCCCCTCCTCACCTTCATGCTATTGTCACACATTTTACTTCCATACATGTTATGAGTCATATGCTATTGTAATTTTTGCTTTAAACAATTGTCTTTTGAGAAGGTTTTTTAAATTGGGAGAAAAATTTTCATATATGCCCAGATAGTTACTATTTCTAGTGCTTCTCTTTATTTGAGTAAATCCAGAATTCCATCTGGTATTATTTTCCTTCATTTCAGTTGTTAAAGGAAAGGTTTCCTTTAACATTTCTTATAATACAAGTATGCTGGTAATGAAGTCTTTCACCTTTTATATACCTGAAAAATTCTTTATTTTTGCCTTCACTTTAAAAAATGATTTAATTAATTTTAATTAGTTTATTTCAAAGATTTTATTCATTATTTTCAGAGAGAAGGGCAGGGAGGGAGGAAGAAAGGGAGAGAAGCATAAATGTATGGTTGCCTTTCACCACCTCCAGCTAAGAACTTGGCTGGAGACCTAGTTTGCAACCTGGTTATGTACCCTGATTGGGGAATCGACCCAGCGATCTTTGGGTTCGTAGGCCATTTTATTTATTTTTAGAGAGAGGGTAAGGGAGGGAGAAAAAGAAGGAGAGAAACATCAATGTGTGTAGCTGCGTCTCTCAAACCCCCAAATGGGGACCTGGCTTTCAACTCAGGTGTGTCCCCTGACTGGGAATCAAACCAGTGGCCCTTTGGTTCACAGGCCAGTGCTCAGTCCACTAAGCCACATCAGTCAGAGCCTGCCTTCATTTTTGAAAAATATTTTATCTGGGTAGAAATTTCCAGATTAACAGTTTTATTTTTTTCTTTCATTACTTTAAAGATATGTCTCCAACTTCTGATCAAGATGGAGGCGGAGGAAGACATGCTTCATCTTCTCATGAAGCCACAGAAAGAATTACAACCTGAACTCAAAAACAACTAGAACCTCAGAAGATTGAACTCTGTGGAAGTCAGACAACCAAGAATTGAAAGAAGCCACATTCATCCAAACACGTAGCAGGGGTGGAGTTGCAGAGATGAGATGGAGAGGCAGTGTGACTCAGACTGGTGGTGGGGGTGGAACAGGTCATTCCATAGTCACATGTGATGGATAAAAATTGGATAGGATACCCTGGGAGCAAGCGATCCCAGTTTCAGGCCAGACTGCACAGTCCACAGTTCCAGCACTGGGAAGATAAACCTAATTACCTCTGACTATAAAAATCAGCAGGGGTTGGGGCATCAGAAGAAAATGACAGATTTTCACCACTTAAAGGGCCCACATGGCCTTAGAATGTACTCAAACCCCAGGTTAGCAAGTGGAAGGGCACCAACTGCATATGGAAAGTCAGTGAAGTGACAGGAAATGGGACAAGAGCCAAGCAAATCAGCAGCAGCCAGACAGTGAGCAGCATTGTCCCTTCTCCAAGCTCACTATCACAAACAGAGCTACCAAGCAATGAAGCAGATGATCCTGCCTTAGTAATTACCTAATGCTCTGCTATGTAGCCTTTGCTACATAGACCATGCTACTGAGACAGGGAATAAAAGCAGCTCTACCTAATACACAGAAACAAACACAGGGAGGCTGCCAAATTGAGGAGGCAAAGAAATATGGCGCAAATGAAAGAACAGCACAAAACCCCATAAAAAGAACTAAACAAAATAGAGTTAACCAATCAGATAGGGAGTTCAAAACACTGGTCATAAGGATGCTCACCAGTATGGCAAAAAATAAAGGAAGAAATGAAGGTTATATAAAGAAAAACTCTACAGGAAACTAACAGTGAAGGGAAGAAAGCCAGGATTCAAATCAATGATTTGGAACATAAGGAAGAAATAAGCATTCAACCAGAACAGAAAGAAGAAATGAGAATGCAATAAAACAAGGAGAGGCTTAGGAACCTCTGAGACAACTTTAAATGTACCAACATATGAGTCATAGGGGTGCCAGAAGGAAAAGAAGAGGAGAAAGATATTGAAAACTTATTTGAAAAAGTAATGAAAGAAAACTTACCTAATTTGGCAAAGGAAATAAACATACAAGTCCAGGAAGCACAGAGAACCCCAAATAAGCTAGACTCAAAGAGGACCGACCACACCATGACACATCATAATTAAAATGTCAAAGGAGAATCTTTTTTTTTTTTTTAAGATTTTATTTCATTATTTTTTAGAAAGAGGGGAAGGGAGAGAGGCAGAGAGGGAGAGAGACATCAATGTATGGTTGCGTTTCACCTGCCTCCAGCCACAGACCTGACTGGAGACTTGGTTTACAACCTGGTTATGTGCCCTTGCTGGGGAATTGAACCTGCAACCTTTGGGTTCGCAGGCCAGCACCTTAACCACTGTGCTACCAGCGAGGGCCTCAAAGGAGAATCTTAAAGGCAGCAAGAGAGAAGAAAAGAGTTACCTACAAAGGAGTTCCCACAGGACTGTCAGCTGATTCTCAAAAGAAACTTTGCAGGCAAGAAAGGAGTGGCAAGAGGTATTCAAAGTGATAAAAATCAAGGACCTACAACCTAGATTATTCTATCCAGCAAAGCTGTCATTTAGAATGGAAGGGCAGATAAAGTGCTTTCCAAACAAGGTAAAGCTAAACAAGTTCATCATCACCAAGCCATTAGTACATGAAATGTTAAAGGAACTTAAAACAAAAAAGGTTATCAAAATTATGAACATTAAAGTGACAACAAACTCACAACTATTAATTGAATCTAAAAAATAAAAACAAAAACAAACTAAGAAAATCACCAAAAGAGGAACAGAATCACAGGTATAGAGATCATTTGGAGGGTTATCAGCTGGTAAGGGAAAGAGGGGAGAACAGGAGAAATGATACAGGTATTAAGAAGCGTAATTGGTAGAAATAAAATAAGGGGACCCTGGTTGGTGTGGCTCAGTGGATTGGCCATAGCCTGTGAACCAAAAGGTCACCAGTCCAGTTCCCTGTCTGGATACACACCTGGGTTGCAGGCCAGGTCCCCAGTTCGGGGCATGTGAATGGCAGCTGAGTGATGTCTCTCTCACACATTGGTGTTTCTCTCCCTCTCTTTCTTCCTTTTATCCCCTCTCTCTAAAAATAAATAAATAAAATCTTTTAAAAATAAGCAGGAGAATGTTAAGAATAGTATAGGAAAGGGAGAAGTCAAAGGACAGACATGCACAAGCCATGGACATGAACTAAGGGGGCGGTTGTTGGAGGGAAGGGGGTACCTGGAAGAGAAGGGGGCAAAGAGGGAACAACTGAGATAACTGTAATAGTATAATCAATAAAATATACTTTTAAAAAAGATGTGGCTCCACTTTCCTCTAGCTTATATTGTTCCCAATGAGAAGTCTGCTGTAATTCTTATCTTTGTTATTCTGTATGTAAATGAATCTTTTTATCTCCATCTGCTTTTTATTTATTACTGGCTTTAAGTAATTTGATTATGGCATGTCTTCATATAATTTTCATCATATTCTTATGCTTAGGGTTCATTAACCTTAGATATACTGGTTTCTAGTTTCATTAAATTTGGAAAATTTGGGGACATTTCCTCAAATATTTTATCTGCCCTCTCTCCCTTCAGGACTCGAGTTACATATTCCTGAATTAGGCCACTTGAAGTTATCCCACAGTTCACTGATGTTCTATTCATTTTTTTGAGGTCTTTTTTTTTTCTCTCTTATCTCATTTTAGGTAGTTTCTATTGCTACATCTTCAAATTTGCTAATCTCTTTTTCTGCAATGTGCATATCTATAATTAATCTCATACATTGTATTATTGTCCTAAAACTATAGTTTTATCTCTAGGAGTTAAAATTTGGGTCTTTTACATAATATAGTCAATCTTCCTCTCTTGAACATAAGAAATACAGTTAAACCTGGTTTAATGTCCTTATTTACTAATTCTATCATCTGTGTCATTTCTAGGTAAGTTTCCATTGATTGATATTTTCCCTTTTCCTTATAGATCCTATTTTCCTGATTGTTTTGTATGTTAATTAATTTTTTATTGGATGCCCAGCATTGTGAAGATTACCTTATTGAGTGTACAACATTTTGTATTCTATAAATATTCTTGAATTTTTTTCTGGAACACTACAGTTATTTGGAAACAGTTTGAACCTTCTTGGTCTTTTAAGCTTTGTTAGGTGGGATCTTGGAAGCCTGTAGGATAAGACTAACTTTTCCTCACTACTCAGGCAAACCCCTGATGCCTTGCGAAATATGAGGTTTTCTTTCTTCCCTGCCTAGTAAGAAAGTAAACTATTTCCACCTCTCTCCACCTCTGTCTGAAGCCTCCTCTGTGTCCATGAATTTCTCTCCTCTCAACTACTTGTTTCTATAAATCCTGCCTGCTTGGCCTCAAAACTCTGCCTCCTCAATTCAAGAGAGATTCACCAGAACCCTTCTGTGTTGTAGCCTAGAAATTCTCTTTGAAAGTTGGTGGGGCTATAGGGTTCACTTTTTGTGTAGCCCCTTTCCAGATCGAATGTCCCTCTCTACTTGCTGTGTAATATATGAAAACTATAGTTTAATATAATTTGTCCATTTTTTAAGTTATTCAAAGTGGGAAGTTAAATCCAGCCCCTGATATTCCATCATGGCTGGAAGTGGAAGTTCCTAAGATCTTTGAAGTAATCTCATGGAACTAAGCTTCCTTGCCTTGTGGCCCAACAAGATACCCAGTTTTTCTTGTTCATTTCTACTTTAGGCCTAGAATCAGACATTTCTCTTTTTTAGTGAGCAATGCTATTTAAAGGACTCATTTTGGGTGTCATGAATGCTCATTGCTTCTAGGTTTTTTCAGTGGACAGAATGAAAAATATATAATTTTAAACATCAGGAAAAATTAGTGATTCACAGTGGTATTTTCAATTCCACTTTAAGATTACATTTTAGCCCTGGCTGGTGGCAGAGTGGATAAGGCACTGGCCTATGAACCTGAAGGTTGCTGGTTCCATTTCCAGCTAGGGCACATAACCAGGTTGCAAGCCAGGTCTCCAGCCAGGTCTGTAGCTGTAGATGAAAGGCAACCATACAGTGATGTCTCTCTTCCTCTCTGTCTCTTCCTTCCCCTCTCTCTAAAAATAATAAATCTGAAAAAAAAAATTACTTTTAAATTTCTTAATGTTTTGAATTTATACTCATAAATCTTCCATCTTATGCTAAAAGTTTTGGTTCCTAACCATGTTAACATAATTACTCATTTGTTTTATATGTATACATACAAAATTGCAATATAATAATATTAACATTATTACTAAGACTCAAGATCCTGAATGAATTTTAAGAGTTCTTTGCAGTTCATTTCATCCTTAGAGTATATTCCATCAAGAATGTATGGTAAAACGGGGGATGGATGTAATACAACAATAAAATTTTTTAAAAATGATAACAATGTAAGGGAAAACTATTAGTATTATTCTTGAGCCTGTATCTCTCAATAAACTCTAAACTCCTGAAAAACAAACAAGCAAGCAAAAAAGAATGTATGGTAAAAAGTGAAATTCTTAAGTCAGTTGAATTAATTTTTTTACTGTATGGATTATAACATTAATACAATTTATAGGTAAATTCATTACCTTTTACTTTGAGGGATATTTTTACTGGGTAAGGAACTCTAGGTTGATGATTACTTTATTTCTAGACATTCACACTATGATTCTACTACCTGTTGTTGGCATGAGAAAGGTAGCTGTCAATTTGTTTCTCTTTAAAAGATAATCTGTCTTTCCCTAGCTGATTTTCAGATTTTTCTCTTTGTCTTTGATATTTTACAGGTATGGCTATCTTTTTACTTATTCTGCTTGTTGTTGAGCTTTTAAATGTTTTAGTTGCTTCAGCCATTAACTCTTCAAATGTTATCTCTGCTTCATTCATTCCATGTTTCAGTCATATTGGATAATATGAAAAGTGTGGCATATGTGATACATCTTATAGTTCTCAGTTTCAAGGAAAAATTTTCAAGCTTGGCTTTCACATTGGACTTTTGTTTTTATACAAATCATATTGCCTTCTAGACACAGAGTTTATATGCTAAAGACTTTTCTAAAATTGGGACATAGCAATTAATTTTCAAAAACAATTGTATGGATTCTGTCATGAAAAGGATATGGAAACTGAAGAAATACTATTCAGCTGGTTTGAAAAGATCTTCAGGCAGGGACACAGAGCAGCAATTGGAGTCAATGTCAGTTCTCCCAACAAGTCTGTGCCAGGCACATCACTGGGGATGAAAAGCATTACTGGATGTCCTAGAGCAGGATGGATTCTGCTGCAGAGTAATTGAGTTGTACCAAATTTTGGTCTACTGTCAAAAAACAGGTAAGATAAATTTAGTTTTCCTATCTTAAGAAATTCTTTTTTTTTTAATTTAATTTTATTGTTGTTGTATTACATCCATCCCCTTTTTACTCACCTCTGCCCCCTTCCCCACCCACCCACTCTCCACCAAAGTCAGTCCCACTTATTGTCAGTGTTCATGGTTCTTCAAGAAATTCTTTAAAAGGGCATTCAGAATTCCTTTTATAGTCTCTAGCATATGCATAACCATATAACCTGCCATATCATTTTTGTTGGAGTGTGTGATTCCCACTGAGGGAGTCACAAGCAATAGACAGAGTAGACAAATTGGCATTTCAGGAATGGTATTATGGCTCCTACCTTTACTGCCACAGTGGCAGTTTTACATTCTCAAAAATGTGTTTCATCCACTAAAATTACTCTATGGTTCTGAGAAGTTTCCAAGATTATATTCAAAGATCAACAAGGCAGAAGTGGAAGTAAAGGGGGTTCTTAATCACAAATAACCTAAAACTGGCCTCATGATATTCAGAAGACTGCTCCCACACACACTATACCTTCCCCTAAAAGAGATCTGAGGTTACTGTTTGATAGGAGTAATGAGAAAACATTAGTACACCTTTCTCTCCCAGAGATAATCTAGTAAAATTTAATACTTGCTTACTTTCCAACACTCTTTTCTAAACACAAAAGAAATATTAATGGACCTCTTCCTCCCTCTCTAAATTAGTCATGTCACCCAGGGAAATGTGTCCACAATCTATGATAACAAGATATCTGCCTATAAAGAATGCATTATATTAGAAGATTACTAAAGAACTATGTGGATGGGGGGTGGGGAGGAGACAAGGAAGAGCAACAAGGGAAAAACTGGCACAACTGCAGAAGAACAATAAAAAAGGGCAAAAAATTGTGGAGTGGTGGTTTTGTTTCCTGCACATATTAAAGAACAAAATTGTTCTAATCAGAGGTATAATTTTGGACATGAGTCAGAAAACAGACTTAAAAACCTTATGCAGTCTCTTTAAGTCTTAAGATACTATGACTATCTGTGCTGTTTCAGAAGATATAAATGAAGGTAGAGACTATGGAATAAAAATATTAGTTGGACTTAAACATAAATAAGTCTTTTTTCTTGCTAAAATGCATGCTCATTTTGGGTTCTGTGGTAGTCGGATAGTATAGGAAGACAAGGCAGAGGGTTCTGTCTATTCCGTGTTACAGGGTGCACACAATCAATTGGCAATAACTTTGCATCTCCTTATTTCACGTGCTTCTTAATAATTTTGAAAAGCTACATTTCTAAGGTTATGATTTAGCATCATTGTTTCCTATATAACATTATTATATAGGAAATATATTATATTAGCATCATTGTTTACCTATATACTTCTGAGAGTAACTGTCATGTCAAAGGAATATGATGTTAGAGCAACCATAAGTTCTGGACTGTGTGCAGGGCAAACTGCTAAGGAAATTGTGGACTTCAGTAACATTCCCTTATGTACAGTTTACAACATGAAGGTGTATAATGCTAATCCTGATGTTGCCACACCAACAAGGAAAACACATAAGGTACTCAAGGATCACACAAGTCCAGATATTATACTGAGAATCCAGGAGATCATCAATGAAGATCCAGTATGTTTACCTTGACCTTTTGAGACAGGAGTTGTACCGCAGATGAAGGAAGTCACAAATGGACGTCATTTTATCTTCCAACAAGATGGTGCACCAGCACATAATGCCAAAAAGTTGCAAGAATGCCTCAGTGTCAATGTTCCTGAATTACCTGGTCAAAGGAAATCTGGCCACATAGTTCACCAGATACAAATCCTTTAGACTATTATGTATGGAGCATTTGTGAGAGAGAAGTTAATAAACAACCTCATTCCAAGAAAGATGCTGTTAAAGCTAAGATTGAAAACATTATAATATCCATGGATAAAGAAAAGTTAATTAAAGCATGCTCAAGATTTGGAAGTCAAATCAAATCTATTGCAGCAAATGGAGACTTCTTTGAACAATTAAAAAAAAATAATGACTATGTTTATGTATTTACGTATAAGAATAAGTGTATTTCAAAATATAACTTTTGTGGTATGTTGTTTACTAAAATTTTGCCAATTGATTGTGCGCACCCTGTATATACCACCTCCTCCATGGATTTTTTTGCAGTCAGATGGTGGAGAATGGGAGAGTAAAACATGGAGAGGGACAGCAATGCTTTCCCCTTTCACCTCATATAATGCTGACAGTTTACGACAAGAGCAGTTCCATTCGACAGGTCCAAAGTAGGTTCATTCTCTGACCTGCAGAGCAAAGAAGAGCTAAGCCATTTCTTAAAGATTCTAATACCAATTTCTGCCTGATACGAAATTTGACATATGACTATTACCACCCCCAGATATTATTGGAATTCAGTAACCAATTAACCAAGGCTAAATTATAATTTTTAAGTTCACCCACTTTAGTGAAAGGAAAAGGCATTAAAGGCTTATATGAATATGTTTACTCATTAAAAACGAATATAGTATAAGTGTAGGGGTCTCACAATATTAGTTTCAAAGTGACTTTGGCTCAATAAATCAATCTCTGAACCTACTGGAAATAGGACAATACTGACTAAGAAAAGCTGTAGAGTCATGGATTTAAGGACTTACCTTCACCCCTCCAATAAAAAGGACTTACCCAAAGATTTCTGTGGAGAGGATTCCACCCATCTTTACACTGAAATTAAATCTAATCTGCAAAATAAATAGTAAGATTTAACATGAATCAGAATAGAAATTAAAAATATCTACACTCAATTCTTTTTTTTTTTTTTTTAAAGATTTTATTTCATTAATTTTAGAAAGAGGGGAAGGGAGAGAGGCAGAGAGGAAGAGAGACATCAATGTATGGTTGCTTTTCACCTGCATCCAACCACAGACCTGACTGGAGACCTGGTTTGCAACCTGGTTATGTGCCCTGGCTGGGGAATTGAACTTGCGACCTTTGGGTTCGCAGGCCGGCGCCTTATCCACTGTGCTACCAGCCAGGGCCTACACTCAATTCTTAAAGGAGATATTCTTTACATCACCCTTTTCCAACTTGCACTATTCCTAAACATAACAACAGTTGTCTATGTTCATCTTTTAAAAAAATTTTAGAGAGAGGGGAAGTGGTGGGGAAGAGAGGAAGAGAAACAACAAAGTGTGGTTGCCTCTTGCACACCCCTAACTGAGGATCTGGCCCGCAACCCAGCCATGTGCCCTGACTGGGAATCAAATGGGCGACCATTTGATTCCCAGGCTGGAGCTCACTCCACTGAGCCACAACAGCCAGGGCAAACTCTGCATCTTAAACATATTGTATCCAACACTACAATTCCAAGTAGTCACAAATTATCAGGAAATCCTACCCTTTTGTCCTTTGCTCTTCTCCCAATTTACCTTTTTCCCTTATCCATTTTTCTCCCAATTCTTTCCACTGTTACACAAGGAACATTCCATGACTTTTTCTTTGCTGTTTCTTCCCTGACCCCATCTGACATTTTGGTCTTCCCTCCAATTTTTTTCACTGTGTAACTATTTCCTACCTTCATCCTACATTCTTCTTTCTATATAACCCAAAGGGTAATAAGGGATTCCAGAGCCAGAGTATCTATGCTCAAATCCTGACTCTACAAGTTATTTAATCTATGCACCATGGTCTCCTCAGCTATAAAATGGGGATGATGATAAAACTTGTTTTAGCCCTGGCTGGTAGCACAATGGATGAGGCGCCAGCTGCAAACCCAAAGGTGGCAGGTTCGATTCCCCAGCCAGGGCACATAGCCAGGTTGCAAACCAGGTCTCCAGTCAGGTCTGTGGCTGGAGGCAGGTGAAACGCAACCATACATAGATGTCTCTCTCCCTCTCTCCCTCTCTGCCTCTCTCCCTTCCCCTCTTTCTAAAAATAATGAAATAAAATCTTAAAAAAAAAAAAAAAAAACTTGTTTCACAAGGGACATTTGAAGGTTGAATGAGTTAAGTGTGTGGAAAACACTTAGAATTGTGACTGGCAAAAGATAAGCACTGAGCACTACTGACAATAAAAAAGTACAAACACAAGGAAAGAAAAAAGAGGGAAGCTATAGCATACTTAGCTGTGTGCATCTTTATAAGCATATTTAAGTACAGATAGTAATAAAAATTTAGCCCTCAAAAGTTCAAAGTACTTTATCAAAATTTCCTTATTTGCTTCTATTGTCACTTTAGGAAAGAAGATAATCGGCAAGGTTCATCATTCAGGTTTAACAGAAAAATTGAAAAGAAGAGGGAAAGAGGTCTCCAAAATTATACAAAAAAAGAATAAAGTGAAAATAAGGGCCAAAAAGAGAGCTCTCTATAATCAAGGGCTCCCAACTATGTTATGTGACCAATATCAAGACTACCTTGGGGACAAAAAAACCCCAAATCAATTCAATATTAAAAATTGTAATCTGCCCTGGCTAGTGTGTCTGAGTGGATTGAGCACTGGCCTGGGAACCCAAGGGTCGCTGGTTCGATTCCCAATCAGGGCATATAACCAGGTTGCAAGCCAGGTCTCCAGCCAGGTCCACATCTGGGGGCAGGTGAAAAGCAACCATACATTGATGTTTCTCTCCCTTTTTTCTTTCCCCCCTGCCCCTCTCTCTAAAAATAATGAATAAAGTCTTTTAAAAAACATTGTAATCATGTCATTAAAATAAAACTAACCAGATCCTTCCATGTTGTACAAAGTATAGATCTCTTGAAAACATGACTTAAGGGGAGCAAATAGGGGATGGATGTAATACAACAATAAAATTAAAAAAAAACACACAACATGACTTAAATAAGAGAACAACTTTAGTTTACTAGTTTTTAAGTTTATTTACTTATTTTATTTATTTTTTTAAAGATTTTATTTCATTATTTTTAGAAAGAGGGGAAGGGAGAGAGGCAGAGAGGGAGAGAAACATCAATGTATGGTTGCCTTTCACCTGCCTCCAGCCACAGACCTGACTGGAGACCTGGCTTGCAACCTGGTTATGTGCCCTGGCTGGGGAATCAAACCTGCGACCTTTGGGTTCACAGGCCGGCGCCTTAACCACTGTGCTACCAGCCAGGGCTATTTTATTGTTGTTTTATTACATCCATCCCCTTTTTCCTTCCCTCTGCCCCCTTCCCCACCCCGCAAAGCCAATCCCACTTGTCCATGTCCATGGTTCTTCCATATTAGTTCCTTAACTAAACTGCTCTCCTTCTTTGCCTCCTCCTCTCCCCTCCCAACTCCCCACTCCCCTCTGCCCATAAATAAGAGAACTTTATTGTTTAAAAGAACAGCTTACCTTAGGGTGCACCATGACAATTCTGCGTAAAAAATTCTTTATAACCAGACTATCTGTCATCAAAGTTCTGGGCTTTTCATCAACCTGTAACAACACAACAAAACATCCACCACATATACACAAACCCAAAAGTACAAATGAATCGAATTACTGCCTTTCTTCCTATAAAAGTTAACACCTCAAGATGCTTTGCAGGAATCGAAGGGGAAACATCTTTGGGTCTGAGAATTGAACAAAAAGGAACAGCCATAATTTCTTTGGTTAAAGTACTTATTTCATAGAACTTCAAGGTACACATGAACAATGATCAGAGTAAAACCTACAGTCTCAAATCCACCTTTTCGAACAAATTTAGAAGTAACTTAAAAATAATTTAGACTGGAGCTGAGAAGAGGAACTCTCTCTTAACTCAACCATACTAATGTAGGTCAATGTGTATTAAGAATATGAGTGGCCCTGGCTGGTGTGGCTCAGTGGATTCAGTACTGGCCTGTGAATCAAAAGGCTGCCCCAGCTAGGGGTGTGTGAGAGGCAACGAATTTGATGTACCTCTCCCACATATTTCTCTCCCACTCCCCTTCCCTTTTCCAAAATATTTAGAGAGGGGAAGGGAGGGAGAAACAGAGGGCAAGAACCATCAATGTCAGAGATGCATTGATCAGGAGTGATACATCAATCGCAGGTGCCTCTTGCAGGCCCCCAAATGGGGATGTGGCCCACAACCTAGGCATGTGCCCTGACCGGGAATCAAACTGGGTGACCTTGTGGTTTGCAGGCCAGCACTCAATTACTGAGCCACACCAGCCAGGGCTCCTTTGACTTCACTCATATTCTTTTTTTTTTTTTTTTTAATTTAATGTTAGATTTTATTTTTTTAATTAAAAATGTAACATTAAATGTTTTTAAAAGAGAGACTATGAGGGAAGTCAAAGGCGTAGATACTGAAAGAAACCTATTTTTTAATGTAAATTCATTCTTCCAAACATTTACTTTTAGGGTAAGCTGTAAAGCAGACAGCTCAAAAGCCAGAAGACCTGTGTTCTAGCATTTGCTCTATAAAAATTACTTAAGTAACCATGAATAAAAAACAATCACTTACCTGCTCTGGATCTTATTTCCTAATCAGCAAAAGAGGAATAAAAGTTACCCTTTTTACCTCACAGAATGTATTTTTTGTTTGTTTGTTTTTTCATTTATTAATATATCCTGGACATCTTTCTTTTTTTTCATTTAGAAAATTTTATTGTTGTTCAGTTACAGTTGTCCCAATTTTTCCCCTGTTGCTCTCCTCTGCCCTGCCCCCCACTCCCACAATCCACCCCCACCCTATTGTCCATGTCCATGGGTCCTTTATATTTGTTCCTTGACTAGACCCTTCTTCTTCCCCGTGTTATCCCCGTCCCCTCTAACTGCTATCAGTTTGTTCCTTATTTCTAAGTGATCCCACTGCTGGGATTATAACCTAAGCATCACAGAACTATTTAAAGGATCAAATAATAATAAAAAACAAAACAAAACAAAAAACAAGCAAAACAGAACCAGATACATGAATACAATGAATAGACCTTCAGTGGGCAGAGGGAAGGGGGAGGGGGAGGAGTAGGCAAAGAAGGGGAGCAGTTTAGTGAATGAACTAGCATGGAAGAACCATGGACATGGACAACAAGTGGGATTGACTTTGTGGGGGAGTGGGTGGGTGGGGAAGGGGAGAGAGGGGAGGGTAAATGGGAAGTATGTAATATAACAATAAAATTAAATTTAAAAAACTAATCCAAAAAATATGTTACACATACGGAAACAATAATAGATACCACTGTCAAACGCCTACTCTGGGGCAAGCATTGTGCAGGTGCTACATACACATTACTCACAACAATCCTGGAGGCAGGTACTTACTATTTCTTCTTTGTAGGTTAAAAACAAAAACAAACTGAGGCTCAAAGAAGTTAAGCAACTCTCCCCTAAGGTCACTCAGCTGTTTAGTGACAGAACCAGAATTTGACCCTAAGTCTACTTAAAACCGATTGTCCATTCTCTTTTCAATATACCCTGACATGTCCCTACAAATGTAGTAAGATTTACCATCCAATGAGGGCTTTCTCTATCCAGGAATGGTGCTAAAATATCTGACTTACATCACTTCATTACCCCTTACAAAAGCCCTATTAGGTACCTATAACTCATATTTTCTGGATGAAAGAAGTGAGTCTCAAAGAGACTGAAAACTTTCCCAAGGGTACCTAATTTGGTTCCAAAGCTTTAGTATTAACCACTTCTCTATACTAACTCTCTATATTTAATATAGTGTCCCTATAACCAAAGTCAGAAAAAGTCTCCTGGAAAAGGGAGAAGTCCAAGAGAATAAGAAGAGACAGAGTTGGAAAAATCAGTAAGATCTTGCTGGTAACTCAGGGAATACAGAGCTATGTACTAAGTACACATTAAAGGGAAAAAAAAGGTCCAACTTCAAAATCTCACAATAAAGAGAAAACATGTAAATATCTAATAAAAATTAATGGTAATACTTTTACAAATACACTGAAAAAGTGATAAAGAGCCCTGGCTGGTAGCACAGTGGATAAGGTGCCAGCCTGCAAACCCAAAGGTCACTGGTTCAATTCCCAGCCAAGGCACATAACCAGGTTGCAAGCCAGGTCTCCAGCCAGCTGTGTTGCTGGAGGCAGGTGAAAGGCAACCATACATCAATGTTTCTCTCCCTCTCTGCCTCCCTTCCTCTCTCCCTGGAAATAATAAATAAAATCTTTAAAAAAAATTTTTAAAAATGAACTGTGTGATGGGTGGGGTTAATTTATTAAAAAACATAAAAATAGAAAATTATAGAAAAATGACTGGGAATTATTAGAAAATTCTGGAAACAAATCTAGGAGTATTCATGTACATCAACAGTGTTAAGTGGTAACTGCAGCACACATATTATGTATAGTCACATCTTTCATTTAGAAAATTTTTTAATAAAATATTTAAACAGAAAAGCATGGTCCCCTATAAAGCATTTTCTGTTCTTAACACTTCCAAACCACTTCTTGGAACAGTTTCAATCTCCTGTAACCTTGGTGATTATAGGGTGTATCATAGAAAGGGCTAATTATATCTAGCAGCAGAGCAACCAAATAAGTGAAAGTTCGTTAAGCAGCTACCAGAGCAGGGCTACAATTAAAAATGATGAGAGCTACTATTTATTGAACACCTGCTATATGACAAGCAGTTTATATGCAAGCACAAAATATTCCCATTTTATTGATGAGGATAAGGAGACTAAATAAGCTAATTAATTTGCCTAAGGTCACACATAGCTAGTTAAGTGGCAGAACTAGGATTCAAACCTACATCTGGCCAACTCCATACCCCACATTCCACTATGCTAATGCTGCCTCTCCAAAGAATGTTCATTTTCTATGCATATAGCTATCTGAATCAGACACTACATAATCTATCATTATTTTTTACAGAGCCTGAAAGACAATGCTTATTTATAACTACTGAACACATGTATTTATTCATTCATATAATACTTAATGTGGCTTATTATGTACCTGGGCCTACAGCAATAAATAAAACAATCTCAATCTGAAGAGGTCACAGTTAAATAGAAGAGAAATAGAAATAAATTACTTTTATAACAATGTAAAAAGAATTATGATTTAGATATGTAAGAGATGCTAAAAAAAAAAAAAAAATACAAGGATAGGAACCTAATCCAGACTGAGAAGATAAAAGACCTAATATCAGGTCAGCAGAAGATAGTTAATACAAGGCAAATAGCTTCTTTTAAGATCTACTCATAAATTATTATTGAGACTGACAGACAGACGGACAGACACAGTCTGACTGAGTGCAATGTCTTTTACAGCCTTTTATAATTGGGTGTTAGAAATCCAGTACCCCAGTCTGACATACCTAGGGAAGCAGTGAATTTTCTCAAGTGTTGTTAGGAAAAAATAGATGCTGCCAGACCTGGGCAGCAGAAACCACTGTTGAATTATATGTTTCAGTCTTCACCTTGGAATACAAGATGATAAACTATGGAAACCTGTTATATTTTGAAAAACAAACTTATGCAGTTATGGGCCCTATATAACTTTTCAGGGGTAAGTCACTAAGTGTGTCTGTCTCTTTAAATAGACAGACAATAGAGAGATAAATACAGAGATTAATAGGTATAAATACAGAGATATGTTTGATGTATATCTCTACCGATTTTATCACTTAGTATTGTGGGGAAAATAAATATAAAAATGGATAAAGATGTCAAGACAATCTTGTAAAATCAAATTGTTTTTGGAGAAATATGTTACCCAGCCTAAAGGACTGACTCAGCATAAGTGAAACCCACCCTGCTTCTCCCCTAAATAAAGCTTTCCTCAGTCTTGCCTGAGATTAGCTCTCCTCACATGCCCAAAGCAGGGGGTCACTTATTAGAGCTTTTTAAAACAATGATTTGAGAGAGGAAAAGAGAGGGGAAGAGGTAAAGAGAGAGATGGATTTGTTGTCCAACTTATTTATACTGTCATTGGTGGATTCTTATATATACCCTGACCAGGGATCAGACCTGTGGCCTTGGCATATCAGGACAACAGCTTCAACTAACTCAGCTACCTGGCCAGGGTTTATTATAACTTTTCATGGATATCTGCTATGAATCTTGCTACTTGACCCTTCTCTCCAATTGAGGTGTATATAATGAAATCTTTCACAATCTTCTTTTTCTCCTCTCACTCTCTTCATTCAAATACCTTTTAAATAGCTGCCCAGTACCAAAGACGATGTGACATAATGAAACACTTTCAGAAAATCCTTGTTCTTCTGAGGTTATACTACCCTTTCACAAACTTTCATCTGTCACCAGCTGACTATTGGGCACTAAGCTCACAGTTCTTTCTGCACTCCATGTCCTGCCATCATCTTGACTTCCACATCCAAGTAGTTGACCAGTCTAAGCAACAACTTAGTTTCACAATTCCCTGGCCTCTTCAACTCCAGTGATGTTGACTTGCACTCATTTCCAGCCAACTATTTCCAGAGCTTGGAACTGTACCATTCTGGAAACCTTAAACTGAAATGTCTCACTCTTATGTAAAAAACTGTACACCAAGATATTAAGAGTGGCTACCTTGATTAAGCAAAATTTTCTGTGTTCTCAACGCTCGCTTTGATTTTCCTGAAACACTGCTTTTAAGGGTGAAAAAAGAGAAACTTTATCTCTGATGACAACATCCTATTCTTTCAAGTTTCTGAACCCCTTATATCCAGAAAAACTTTTTCAGCCTCATCAAGACCTCTAGCTCTTGACCCCTTCCCAATGGGTTAGGTACTTAACCCTAACCCTTCTTCCACATCACAGCATTCATTGCTTACCTTTATCATGATACATATTACACTGTATTGAATTATTTGTTTGTCTACCTTTTTCTTTTAGATTCCAAGTTTCTTGGAATCAAGTAACATGTTTTGGAACTCTGTACCTTCTAGCATGGCGAGGCCAACTTGAACAAAAACAAGGTTCTAAATGAATGAGTAGATACTAAACAGCACAGATTCATGAGTAAGACTAGTTCAAATTCTGTTACTTAAATTTTGTAGGTCCTTCAGAAAGTCAAATTCTGAATCTCAATTTTCTTATCTGTAAAATAGGGTGATAATCCTTGTCCTATCCACATCATAGAGTTTTGTGGAGGTTTAAATAATATATAAATGTTTGGTATAAGAATTATCATTGTTTGTTCAGACTGGCTAAAGCACATGCTTGCCTTTTCTAGAACTGCTTTCCTTGGTTTGCTGGTATCAGCTTTTTTATTGCTATTTGACATTAATGGTTTTAAAACTGATTAACCATTAATTGCTCCAGATTATTTACTCCTCAGTCCCCCTAAATAAGATAAGGCACAGCCAGGGAATATCTGTTATCCTGCTACCATACCCATTCCTTTTAGAAGGAGCATGTTATTGTTTGAATATGGAGGAAAACCTCCCAAGTGCTTCTTGGGAGAATGGTTAAGGTATTCTAATTCTTTCTATCTCCACCAACTCAAAGGACAGAAAGACAGGTGATTGGACAATTGTTAAAGGAAATGGAGAACTCAACTGCCACTCATAAATATGGGCTACAAATGAATCAATAAGAATCTTTAAACTAACATTTAAAATGTACCCAAATAAGATCTGCACCGGGAATCCAGTTTTATTTTCTTTTTCAGGAAATCCAAATATAAATAATGTCTTGTTTCAATGGTTCTCAAATTTACCCACAAATTGGGTAAATTTAAAAATCACTGGGATTTTTAAAGTATTCCAAAGCCCAGGGCACACCTGTTGTGGACTGAATTGTATCCCTCAAAATTCATGTTTAAGCCTACCCTGCCTTGTGACTGTATTTGGAGGTAGGGCCTTACAGATGTAATGAAGCATAAATGGGGTCATTAAGGTTGGGACCCTAATTTGATAGAGCAGGTGTCCTTATAAAAAGAGGAAGAGATACCAGACAGCTCTCCCCAGATACATACAGAGGAAAGACCATGTGGAGAAACAGTGACAAGGCACTTTGATCTTGGACTTCTAGTTTCTACAAGTGTAAGAAAAATTTCTGTTGTTTAAGCCACCCAACCTGTGGTACTTTTTATAGCAGCCCAAGCAGACTAATATAACATCCTAGACCAATTAAATTAGAAACTTTTGGAATGGGACACAAATATTAGTATTTTAGAAGCAAATACATTATTTCACTTTAACTTGGAACTGTGATGCACTTAGGTTTTTCTTCCTGTTATTAAATTTGTAAAAAATAAGAATCAAAACAGCAGTGATTTACAGACCCACAACAAAACCTACCTCAAAAGTCATCTGGAAAGGTGTTACCCTTGATGTGTCCTGAGAATAGCAGGCTTGCTCTGAAGTCCAATTCAGCTTTGCAGAGAATCCAGGCAATACAGATTGCATTTCTGTGTGAGAAGAAATGGTGACAAAATAGACCAAGCAATTTGGATAAGCACCAGAATTTCTGGAATTGTTTATTAAACCTAAGCCAATAAGTCTTTTCCCTGATGAAAAGAGTATCTGCGAATTTTAAAATATAGCTGGAACTAGGTATGTATCAGCAAATTGCCTGAATATTTAGAATTATTTTTATAGGGTTAAGACATTTAATCTCATGTTTTCAATGTTTCCCATTTGTTAAATCATTTGTTTTCAGATAGTTTACACAAGGTCATATCCAATGCCAGAAATCTTCACAGCTGATAGCTCTATCTGATATTCTTGCATTTTTAATAAATCATTTCATTATTTAATAAACATAAACCCAGTAAATGAGCTTACTTGGAATCGAAAGCAGAAAAATTTAAGAGTGAACCTCTTAGGTATTTACCTAATATAGCATCTTGTTTATTAAGGTAATCTTTAACAAAGAAAAGCTACCTTGCTACTTTAATTTACAAGTTAACCAGCTGGTGTATTTACATTCAATTGACTCAACTTTCTTTCCACAAGACATCAGTGAGTCCCAGGTCATCATCATCAAAGAAACCTCAAAGTATGCACAACTCTCCTTCCTTTCTGTACCCTGGCTCTCGTATGACAAAAGAAAAAAATTTTTCCCATTTTATAAAATGCTACCCCTTTTTTCCTCTCTGCAGTATTATAAAGGAGAACTAAATGTGAATAAAGATAGATATCTCAATCTCTGCAAGTTCTACCTTGTAAATGAGGTTGACAATGTTAATATTATGCTAGAACCCAACTTTAAAAAGCTATAACAATAAGCTATATCCCAAAATAACAGCACAATTTTCTCCTAAAGCATTCATACTACATACCTTTAACCATGTCAAAAAGCATGGACATTACCAAGATCAAATTCTAACTAGCAATCTTAATGAATAATATTTTTCTTGCCATTAGTTTGTTTTCAAATATAATTCAATCACAAAGCTCAAGATAATATAGCAGCAAGGTTATGCAACACTGAAGTTTAATGAACTTGTTCATTATGTCAATCTCCTGACAAGAGGGAAAGCGAAATAGAAATATTGATGTGAGAGGGAAACCTTGATGAGTCGCCTCCCATACGTGCCCCAACCTGAGATCAAACCTACAACCTAGGCATATGCCCTGACTGGGGATAGAACCCACAACCTTTCCATTTTTTTTTTGAAAGATTTTATTTATTATTTTTAGAGATAGGGGAAGGGAGAGAGGCAGAGAGGGAGAGAGACATCAATGTATGGTTGCCTTTCACCTGCCTTCAGCAACTCAGCTGGCTGAAGACCTGGCTTGCAACCTGGTTATGTGCCCTGGCTGGGAATTGAACCAGTGACCTTTGGGTTCGCAGGCTGATGCCTATCCACTCACTGAGCCACCAGCCAGGGCCCACAACCTTTCTGAGTGTACCAAACAACACTGCAACCAACTGAGCCACTCAGCCAGGGCACGTGTTTGTGTTTTTTTTAAATCTTCACCCAAGGATATGCTTATTGATTTTAGAGAAAGAAGGAGGGAGGGAGGGAGAAAGAGTGAGAGATAAGGAGAAACATTGATCAGTTGCTTTCAATACACACCTTGACCAGGAATCGAACATAAAATCTTAAACATATTTTAACAGTTAAGTACAATTAGATAAACTTAACAGGGAAAGGAGTAAAAAAATATTAAGGAAGCAAAAGAAGACAAATTCATTTAATTTCTTTTGATCTTCAGTTAATCTTCTCTTTATAAAATCTTGACATGTATTACGCAAATCTGGCAGCAAGAGACTGTTTCTGAAAATATCAAAAGATTGAAGATTAAGCATGGATTTACAAGGTAACCAATGACCCATGAGTCCACAAACTCTTCCTTACTTCTAAACTTTATATGTGAAGCTGATGTAAGTCTCATTTCCTTGTCTCTGAAATAGAAATGGTGATAACGATGAAGTCTGACCTACCTCTCAAGAATGAATTAGGGCAAGCCAAGATGGAGGTATAGGTAGACACATTTTGCCTCCTTCTACAACCGTAAGAAAGATTACATCTACCTCAGAACAAAAAACAACCAGAACTACCAGATAATTGAACTGCATGGAAGTCCAACAAACAAAGATATAAAGATGCAATACTCATTCAGACAGGTAGAAGCAGAGCTGGGGTGGGGAGGATGCAGTGTGGAGGCTGTGGCAGAGGTGGCAGGAAGATAGTGATTGGGACTGGTCATTGGAAAGAGCAGTCACACATTATAAAAGACAAAAGGGACACATGGGCAGTAAATCAGCCCCAGGCCAAAGACCCTGCAGATCACAGTTCCAACGCTGGGAAAATACAATAGCATTGCTTCTGACTGAAAACCAGTGGGGGCTGGGGCAGCAGAAGAAACTGCTGTCTTTCAAGAGAGTCCAGTTAGAGCCTCTCACCCCCATCCCAGAATATACACAAACCCATCTATTCTGGGAACCATCATCACAGCAACAACAACTAGAGGGCTACCATGCCCATCCATGGAGCAGGTGAAGTGACTGGGAATGCGGTGAGTGCTGAGCAAGCAGCGTTGCTCCCTCTCTGACCTCTCCCCAACATACAGCACCACAACATGGTCTCCTTGTACAGAAGAATACCTAAGGCTCTGCCCCTTACAACATAACAGGTGTGACAGCTCTACCTAAGACACAGGCAAACATAGAAGGGAAGGTGGTCAAATTGAGGAGACAGAGAAATATGGCCCAAAAGAGAGAGCAGATCAATGCTCCAGTGGGAGAACTGTGATGAGGAGATAGCCTAACAAAAGCAGAGTTCAAAACACTGATGATAAAGATGCTCACAGACTTGCCAGGCATAAATGAGTATTGCAAACACGTAAGGGAAGAAGTGAAGGATATACTAAATGAAATTAAGAAAAATACACATGAACAAGTGGGATTGACTTTTGGGGGAATGGGTGGGTGGGGAGGGGGACAGAGGGGAGCAAAAAGGGGATGGATGTAATATAACAACAATAAAATAAAATAATTTTAAAAAAAAGAAAAATACACATGAAACCAACGATGAAAGGAAGAAAGCTGGAGTTCTAATCAACGATTTGGAACATATAGAAGGAATAAACAGTCAACCAGTACGGAATGAAGAAATAAGAACTGAAACATATGAGGAGAAGCTAATGAATCTCTGGGACACCAGCAACCAAATTATAGGGGTGCCAGAAGGAAAAGAAGAGCAAGATATTGAAATTTTTATTTGAAAAAATAATGAAGGAAAACTTCCTTAATTTGGTAAAGGAAATAGACATATAAGTTCAGGAAGCACAGAGAGTCCCAAACAAGCTAGACCCAAAGAGGATCATACCAAGGCATATCATAATTAAAATGCCAAAGGTTAAAGATAATCTTAAAAGCAGCAAGAGAAGAGAGTTGCCAACAAAGGAGTCCCTCTAGGACTATCAGCTGATTTCTCAAAAGAAACTTTGCACAAGAAGTATTCCAAATGATGAAAAGCAAGGGCCTACAACCAAGATTACTCTATCCATCAAAGCTATCATTTAGAATGGAAGGACAGATAAAGTGCTTCCCAGACAAGGTAAAGCTAAAGGAATTTATCACCAAGCCCTTATTATATGAATGTTAGAGGAACAAATTTAAGAAAAAGATAAAAACTATGAACAGTAAAATTACAACAAACTCATAACTACCAACAAATGAATTAAAAAAAAAAAACTAAGCAAACTAGAACAGGAACAGAACTTGTATGTTTGACCTATGGACATAAACTAAGGGAGGGTGGGGATTGCTTAAGGGAAGGAAGGTACCAAGCAGAGGCAGGCAAAGGGGAAAAAAGTGGGAATTTTGTAATAACATAATCAATAACATATACTTTAAAAAAGAGGAGTGAAAGATACCATGTCTACAAAATGAGCTCCTGAGAGAAAAAGTGTTAGATACTTATGGAAACCCTGGCTGGTGGCACAATAAATAAGGCGCCAGCCTGTGAATCCAAAGGTTCAATTCCCAGCCAGAGCACATAACCAGGCTGCAAACCGGGTCTCCAGCCAGGTTCATAGCTGGTGGTGGGTGGGGGACAACCATACATTGATGTCTCTCTCCCTCTCTCTCTTCCCCTCTCTCTAAAAATAATAAATAAAAATCTTTTAAAAAAGAACAATATTTAGATATATATGGAGCCTTAGAGTTGTTAGACTTGTAAGATATGAAATATATTTTTTTAGCCCTGCCTGGTAGCACAGTGGATAAGGTGACGGCCTGGAAACCTGAAGGTCACTGGTTCGATTCTCCAGCCAGGGCATGTAACAAGGTTGGCAAGCCAGGTCCCCAGCCAGGTCCATGGCTGGAGGCAGGTGAAAGGCAATCATACATTGATGTCTCTCTCCCTTCCTCTCTCTAAAAAAATAATAAAATCTTGTAAAATTTTTAAAATAAAATTTTTTAAAATAAATTTAAAAATAAATAAAATGAGTAGAAAAGGCAAGAAGGAAATAGCAAAATAAATACAGACCTATAAATATGTTTTTTTTCATATTCCCTCATCTCATCATTTTCTCCTATTTCTAACTTCTAATCTAGGCAAGAAGGATAAACTAAAACCATCACGTTTCACCAAACAAATATTTATGATAGATGTAGTTCTAGCCCTGGCTGCTGGCACAGTGGATAAGGGGCTGGCCTGCGAATCCAGGGGTTGCTGTTTCAATTCCCAGCTAGGGCACATAACCAGCTTGCAAGACAGGTCTCCAGCCAGCTCTATAGCTGGAGGCAGGTGAAAGGCAAAGGTACATTGATGTCTCTCTCCCTCTCTGCCTCTCTCCTTTCCCCTCTCTAAAAATAATAGATAAAATCTTTAAAAAAAAAAAAAGTGGTTCTACATAAATGGAAAAATAAATATATAAGTGTGTTTCTATATAAGTAGACAAGAATATGATTCAGAATAGTATATATTAATATAAAGTAATGAGAATTTTTAAGCATAAGAATTTATCTATCTCAATGGACATCATCTTTCAAAGATAGAAGATTATTCTAATTGACAGAAGACCTCAAGTCTGGTCTGCGGTATTTTATTCTATTAACCAATCAGGAGGAACATAAAGCTATGTTTAAATTAATATATAATTTAATATATAATAATCCTATAGCATAAAAAACAGAATTAACAAAAACTTCAATTACATTAGATAATAGAGAAATGAAAATGGAGAGGCTCCCAAAAAAGGCCAAAAAGTTTAAGCCTGGAGAATTACAAGAATAGAAGTATTACACAACAAATTAGTTTTCAAGAAAATGAACCCCTTTTTAGGCATGTTGCACATAATTTTTCAGAGGAACCCACAAGAGGAATAACAGTCTAATTGATGATCAAAACCATACATGTTAATAATATAAAAAATAAGTTTCATCAACATAAAAAAGATAAAGGCTTAAAAGCAGAAAAGCTATCTGAAGTAAATGTAGAATAATGATGCAGAATAATTAAGGGAAGAAAAACATATTGGTGACTGAACTTTAGGAAATAAAGTTATCAAATAAGCCCCTTGAACATTCATACCTCCATTATAGTACTTATTGTACTGTATTTTCAGAGCTATTTCTTCCTATGACTTCCTTGTGACAAAGTAGATGTTCAATAAAGACTTACTGGATAAAAGTATCAATAGTTAGGGACCAGAGAAGCAAACAAAAGAGAGAACACAGACCATGGGAGAAATGGGAAAATAATCCAGCATAAATAAAACACCCAGAATTGATCTGAAGTATTCCAGATCCAAGAAAAATTACCTTGATATAACCCTGATAGAACAGATTGAAGAGTGAAGAAAGCTGACGTTGGGTGGCTCTAAAATGTACAGCTTCCCTAAAGAGATGTCAGACCTTATTTCAGGTAGAGAGGAATCAACTAAGCAATAAAGCAGACAACATAGTTAGCAAATTGAATTCAAAGGCATACTATTGATTTTGTATAGGTACATAGTTTTTTACATCTAGAAATCTGATAGTTAATGAATCAGCCACCAGAGCTAATTAAAGAATATAAAGATTTGTGAATGGACCAACTTAAGTAGTTTGCTAATAATGTTACAGGAATGCTAAATAAATAATAGTAGTAATAAAAGTATAATGAATGATGCCCAAGCCAGAAAACTAAGAGATTCAAATTTTTATTTTGGACAATTTCCTTTGTGAGCATCAATGAGTCCTTTCTGTTGCTAATTAGTAAAAATAAATAGCATTACTAAGTGGAGATGAGTAGTATTAAGAGTCCTAACATCCAAAGAGAAGACAGGCTAAAGGTGGCTACTAAACATGATCAAAAGACTGAATGTTTATTATGTACTTGATGTGCAGTACTTCCTCTTTGTACGAAAGCCACCTCCACTTTTTCACAAGACTATAAAAATAGATTAAATAAGTATGCATATAATTACTTTGAGGTTTTAAATAATTAAATTAAAACTAAGTACTAACAATGATAATAAACCATTCCCTTGTACTTACATGGCTTTTCACCTTTTTCAAAGCACTTTCATAAATATTAACCAAAGGAAGCATTCTGTATGATCAGACCACTGATTGTATAGGCATGTTAAATATAGGTTACGTTGCAGAAAATACTACCCTCCTCCCTACTGCTAAGAACATATTCCCTTTCTTTCAAAGCACCTTCACACATACTCATTGGAGCAGGGGCATTAAGAATGATCTTTCTATTCTTTGCATCATCTCAAGGACATAATCCAAAAAAGAAGATAACTAAATATTGATACATATATTCAACGAGGTTGAGGTAGTCGACTTATGATTCTTAAAGCTGGATTCAGGTTTCCCAAAATTCTTATCATCGGAGCAAATTTTCCAAGACAATAAACTGATTTTCTCTTTCATCCAGGCATAAGCTTTGGAAGACAACAGAATTAAGTGATCAAGATACTCTATGTACAAGCCTAAGGGAAGAAACCAAAATAGAGCTTGACCACTGTAACCCATCCACATGGAGCAAAAGGTTCAGTGTATAGTAAAAGCTCAGTAAATAATCATTTTGATTATTTCTACGGAAGAACACTTTACACCCAAGCTCTTATAGAATATCTGTTATAGAGCTAAGAACAAAAATTTCTATTTTTTATTATATTCCTCCCCCCACAATAACTGCTTTTAAATGTGTGCACACCAAGCAAAGTCTAAAAATTAGGAGCACAGAGCAAAAAGCTGAGGTCTATTAGGAATCCAGGATATACCGCCCTGGCTGGGTGGCTCAGTTGTTTGAAACACCATCCCATACACCAAAATGTTGCAGGTTCAATTCCCAGTCAGAGACATACCTGAGCTGTAGGTTCAATCCCTGGTCAGGTCACATACAAGGGGCTACTGATTGATGTTTCTCTCTCCCATCCATCTCTCTCTCTCTCCCTCTCTTCCTCTCCCTCCCTCCCCATCTCTCTCCCCTTCTCTCTCTCTCTGACCCTTAATTTAGCAAGTAAGCACATTTCAATCCCCATATTTAAAGATTGCTTCAAAAAAGAAGTTTCAAAATTTAGAATTGTTTCCTATATATTTATGTAAATTTATTTATTTTGTGAGTAGCAAAATAGCTTCTTCTTTATCTTTGATACAATCAAGTTAAAGGAAGATATTTGGTTCATACAATAACTGAATTGCTGAAAATTTGGGTACAAATTAAAATTTTAATTGATTGTACTTTAAAAAGCACTAAGAGGTTTACCATTTTTTAAATCCAGCGGTAACACATTTCATAACATCTATTTTATAACATTATACATTTCTAATGTAGCTCTTTGGTTGTTTCCATATTTAATACATAGTATATTTTCTTAAAACAATGACAAGTGTAAATTTAAAGAGAAACGACCACAATCTACTTATGTTCTAAATTTAGTTGGGGAAATTCTTTTTTAAAAATAATTTTGTAAAATTTGTAAATAAACCATTTATCATGAAAAACTAGGCCTATTGGATAATGGTTATAAACCACACAACCATATAAGATAAAAGTGAAAGCACAACAGTTCTCAGATCATGTTATTAATCTCTTTAAAATAAATGTATGTTCTTTAAAAAAATGTATGTTCTTTAGCTTGATCATTCTCAAGTTGAAGGAAAGAACTTCTAAAGCCAAGGTCACTGAAAGCTCCTAAAACATACCAACTGCGGTGTGGTGAAAACAGTATTTATAGTAGCCAAAATCATTTATGGTAAAAGCATTCTTCATACATTACTTCTCTCAGGTAGATGGGAACAAATAACTTTACTGAAGATTTCCTTTTACATCTGGATAAATTTTTTCTGAGGTTGCATAAAGAACATTAAGAGAAGCTGCAGTGGCCTAGGTATCTTGTCTATTCCCTGTATCTTTACAATTTTATAGATCACCTTTCAGTACTATTTCCAGGTAACATATTGAATGGAACATACCAAAACAATTACTCACTATTTATTTGCTTATTTGCTAAATCTGGCAACCCTAGCTTTCAGTATAAGTCTGTTTCAGAAGATACCAAATTAATTGCCAAGAGGAGATTTAGTCTCATGGAAATTGGGTAATTCCTTACCTTTTAGAAATGTCTTGCAGACCAAACCACCATAAAAGCTACCTGCAGAAGCAACTGTAGAAAACAACATAATATAAGACAATATCACAAATAAAACAAACTAACTTTATCCAAAGAATCAAATGGGAGTCTGAAAACATTGCTTATAGATACATTAAAAAGGTGACCACTACTGCCCTGACTGGTGTGGCTCAGTGGGTTGGGCACCATTCTGAAAACCAAAAGGTCAGCAGTTCAGTTCCAGTCAGGACACACGCCTGGGTTGCAGGCCTGGTCCCTGGTTGGGGGTGTGCGAGAGGCAACTGATCAATGTCTCTCACACATTGATGTATTTCTTCCTTTCTTTCTCCCTCCCTTCCCCTCTCTCTAGATACAAATAAATAAAAATATTTTAACAGTGGGGGGCCCTGTCATTTTAGTCATTTTAGATGACTAAAAATGGAGATAGACAACACAAAAAATTATGAGACTACCATGACTGTCTGGGGGCAGAATAACTTCTTGAAGATGTTATTCTAAATAGCAAGTTTTTTCAGCTATATCCAATACCAGGACCACCTCTTTGGATATTACTACTTCTGGTAGAAAAGGATTATAGGAAGACTTTGAACTGTAGCTAGTGAACAAAGTATATCATGCCCATAAACCCATATGCCAATATAAGATGCAATTTAAAGATTTGGCCCCTCTTTTAACCAATTTACTCTTTAGTAGAAAACACTTTTTAATAAACTATCATGTAAGAATTTTCTGTACCTAGACTTCTAAACTTCAACATTAAAACATTTGGAGCAATGATTCTTCAGGGAAAGAGGGTGAGGGAAGAAGTAGGCACCTAAGGTGGGAAAAAAGATGAGAACCACATGGAGGCTTTTTTTCCCAAATTGAACAAGGCTTTCCTCCGAGGAATGTGGCTTGATAGTCGAGAATCTAATAATCATTGCCTCAGGAACCAATAAAAATGTGTCTCTCCCTCAAGAAATGTGTATTCTTCAAACAGGAAAAGAAGGTCGAGAATCAGTAGAGTGAGAGGCAACAGCATTCTCTAAAGGTGTGCTGTCCAATGCAGTAGCCACTTACTACATGTGTCTCTTTAAACTTAAGGCCCTGGCTGGTGGCAGAGTGAGCGGATAAAGCACTGTCCTGTGAACCCAAAGGTCTCTGGTTCAATTCCCAGCCAAGGCACATAACCAGGTTGCAAGCCAGGTCTCCAGCCAGGTCCGTAGCTGGAGGCAGATGAAAGGCAACCGTACATTGATGTCTCTCCCTCTCTGCTTCTCTCCCTTTCCCTCTCTCTAAAAATAATAAAAAAATTTTTTTTAAGTTAGCTAAATTAAATGAAAACTAGCTAGCCTCATTTCAAGTCCTCAATAGCCAGGTGTGGCTAATGGCTACTGTACTGAGAAGCACAAATACAGAACATCTCCATCATCACAAAAAGTTCTATTGGATAAGCAATGCCCTAGATCTCCAGATTTTGAATGATCTAGATAAATGGTACATGCTTCAAAAGGCAGGAGTTCAAGTAGCATAAAACAATTAGTAAAAGACAATCATCTTTTTAAAATATTTTTTTAAGAGGGGAGAGGGGGCACGGAGAAAGAAAGGGAGAGAAACATACATTCACACCCCAACTGGGGCAACCCAGGAATGCACCCTGACTAGGAATCTAACCAGAAACCCTGCAGTTTGCAGGCCGGCACTCAATCCACTCAGCCACATCAGGGCAAGGCAAGAATCTTTTTTTCCTTAGTATTCCTCATAAGCATACCTTGGTCCTAACTTAAAGGAGAGTAGATTCTTAGGACAGGGATGGCAGGTGGTAGCAGTTCTATACTAGAGATTAGTGAAGAGCTAGACAAAGCTGTATGTTTTGCAGCGTGTCCATGATATTTCTAAACTGCATGTCACACTGTTTCTTCTAACTAACACCTTTTCTTAGTTTTAACACATATCATGTCAACCATTGTTGAAAGTGGGTCACTTTTGGTGCACATGCTCAAAGAAAGCAATCATCCTACACCTCATCCAGTCCCCAATTTTCAGCTATATTTCTGTTTCTATACTAAAGTGCTATCCTTCAAATGCAAAGATGACAGTAGAGACCAATTTGCAAAACACATTTTTAAAGCAAGGGCATTCCTGAAATTTCCTCTATAGAACAGAAGATGATTATTTAAAAAAATTTTTTAAAGAACTATGTGGTCAAATATGTTTGGGAAATGTTACATACAGACCATTTTGAATGAGTCACAGCCCATGCTGGTATAATAAAGGTTCTGAGAATATCTAAAGTAATGAAACTTTAGATTCTACTTTGTAAAGTATATGTCTAACTCCTATGCTGTACACCTGAAATTAATACAAAATAATGTTGAATGTAAACTGTAATAGAAAAAATAAAACTCTGATTTTAACCAGCATTCCCCAGATTTATCTCATAACTCATATAAACATACTATAGTACATGTTGTGAGAAGCACTGCAACACGTAATACTTGTTAAAGCCTTCAACAATTACTGATGGAAAGCAACCATATAGTCATCTCTCAGCTTCTCAGGATGAATCATTCCAGTAATAAAGTTTGCTGGTTTGTTGTGAGTTGAATTTTGTGCCTCCAAAAGAAGTTTTGAAGAACCAAGCCCCAGTACTTATGAATATGATCTTATTTGGAAATCGTGGATGTTATCAAGTTAAGATGAGGTTGGACTGGATTAGAGTGACCTTAAATCCCAGTAGTATCCTTTATAAGAAGGCCACATGAAGACACAGACAGATTAAAACAGGGGAGAACATCACATGAAGACAGAGGCAGAGACTGGAGCGATACAAGCCAAGAAACACCATGGACCTGCCAAAAGCTAGGAGAGACTCATGAAATAGATTTCTCCCTCAGAGGCTCCAAAAGAAACCAAATCTACTGATACCTTTATTTTGGACTTCTAGCCTCCATAACTGTGAAAAAATAAATATATTTAGTTTTAAGACACCCAGCTTGTGGTGCTTTGTTACAGCAGGTCTAGGTAAGTAATACATGGTTCTTCATCATAGAAGATTTCAAACCAGGAACCCTGGCTGGTGGCACAGTGGGTAAGGTGCTGGCCTGCGAACCCAAAGGTCGCTGGTTCAATTCCCCAGCCAGGGCACATAACCAGGTCACAAGCCAGGTCTCCAGCCAGGTCAGTAGCTGGAGGCAGGTGAAAAGCAACCATACATTGATGTCTCTCTCCCTCTCTGCCTCTCTCCCTTCCCCAGTCTCTAAAAATAATAAATAAAATGTTATTTAAAAAAAAATTTCAGACCAAAAACACCACATCACACTTTCAAGTAAAGATGGCAGACTGAACACAAATATCTCTTTTAATCCCTCTTGAAATCTGAACAAAACAATAGAAACAGGATATTTTTAAAGGGAATATACCACAAGGGTAGAGAATAAGACACAAAGACAATTATAATAAAGTTCTAGAAACTGAAAAGCAGAACTAATGGGAAAGAGGCCTGACAAGCTAAATTATAAACCAGAAAATGAGAAGGGAAAAAAACCCAAAGTATACAATAAAGTTCCCCCAAACTCAGGAATGGCAGTATCAGGAACTTCTGGAGGTAGGGGAAGGGTAGGAGCTAAAATAAGAAGACTCTACTGAAAACACTTAATGTAGGAAGTAGTCAGACCTTTAGATCCCCTCCTCCATTCAGCATTTTAGGGACTGGCCCTCCCTAAACTAACCTGGGTGGGGTGGGGTGAGAAAGAGGTTATTTCTTAAAAGGTAGAACATGGGTCTCTGGACTGAGAAGAGAACCAAAGTTGTACTAAAAACAAATGGATGGAGAGAACATAAACAGTGAATGCTGAGCTATGCAACACCTGTCTGACTCCTTAACCCCAGAATGCGGGCAATCTGGCTTTCTATCCACTGCATGAAACTATGACCATATGAATTTAAAAATCTACAAGAATATATATTTAATGTTATTTAATAATTATCACAAGAGGTGAGATTACCAGAAAGCCTCACTTTTCATAATATATATTTCTGTAATGTTGGATGTTTTATGAGAAGCATATACCACCCTTTTTCCTACAAAAAAAAAAAAAAGGAAAAAGAAAATAGTTACAGAAAGATCAGAGATAGTAGAGAGAGAGAGAGAGAGAGAAAGAGAGAGAGAGAGAGAGAGAGAGAGAGAAATGTCTACTATACTAAATGAGCTAAAGAAATCCACCAGGCCCCAAATGCCTTTGGAATTAGGTTTCTTGCCAAAAGCTATTGTGGCTCAAGTCCTTTGCTTTGAAGGAAATCAACTTTGCTACCTTGGCAACAGTCTACTGGATTAGAATCAATGCACAATCTAATACAACCATATACAGAACAGCATTACCTTAGCCACATAGCTAACCATCTTTCTTATGAATGGTGGGAACTCTGTCCAGGCAGAGTTCATGTAGAGTAGAAACAAATCAACCTGTTGTTCCTCTCTTGAGGATCTTTACTGTTAGGCACACAAAGAGAAGACAGATGATTACAGTTCAGGTGAGAAAACGTCTTGTAGAGCCTGAAGTACTACTCAATCTGAACTGAGATCCAGGGTGACTCCTCTAAGACCGATGAGACAATTTCATTCCAAAATATCCTTCAATAAATACACACACACACACACCACCCAAAAAAAGGTTATCACTTCACAAGTCCAAGAAAATTAGTTTCAGTGCTACTCAATGCATCAGCTTCTCTCAAACAGTATAGGCAAAAATGACAAACGGATAAGAGCCAAAGAGAAGAGATACATATTTTCAAACTAACTGTAAGTTACAATTATCAAACCATGCACTATTCATTTTATCTTTTCTTTTTCCCTTATTTTTTAGCTCTTTCCAAATACCAAAGGATAGACATGAAAGAAAAAGGAAGTAAAATTCAGTGTAATATAATTTTGCTGCAAAAGGAGAGGTTAAAACCAAAAGGGTGAGATTGTTTCTGAGTAATTTTACCTGAAGCAGTAAAATAAATTCTGTGGTAAGAGTCAGTCTACTCACCATTCCTGTACGACATATTTGTAAATCTACCACAGATACTCTTTAGATAATAGTAAGATATTTAAGTTTTTTTAATTATGGCACAACTTGAAAGTGGTAACATGATAAAAAATTATGGCTAATTGATTTTTTAAATAAGTGAATATATGAATGATGACAAAGAAAGAAAATCAACATTATTTTTCTTCCTCCACTTACTAGTTGTCACACAATGAAGAGTATTTGCCTGGTGCTTAGAATTTAATGCTTCTATGGCAATCACTAGCTGTCCTTCTAGCAATGCTCCCTTTGCTGTTTCACACTTCCAATGAATGATTAAATATTTCAAAATCTGAAAAGGGCACAATTGAAAGAAAAAGAACCTTTAGAAATCATGGTAATAAATTTGTATGACACAGTTAATCATTCTAATTTCTAAAAATTAGTATTCTTGCTTGCAAAATGTCCATTTCCACGTGTTCAGAACAAAGCATTGTGTCTACCTACCTAAACAGAAGAAATAGCTTAGGGGAGGCTGACACTAGAAAGGAGCGCGTGAAATTCAACACAACGCTCCCCAAGACAGGAAATGCAGGCATTCAACCGCTTTATTGAAAGGATAAATTCATCTGGAAATGATCGTTTGAAAAAGTGGGGGTTTGTTTTCCCGTTTCTTTTTTTCTTCCCAAGTAAGTGCCTCCATGAAGTTATGCACCACCTTCCCCTTTCATCAAGTCAACATTCTGAGGGTCGGAACGCCGGCTCAGAGCACTGGCTCCGGACTCCGACGCCTGTTTTCCCCTCCGGAAGCGCTAAATCTGAGCACCGGATGTCCGGCCGGCCTCTTCCCTGCACCGCAGCCTCCGCACGGGCGAAAACGAGGTCACGTCCGGTACACGTGGCTGCGGCTGCCCGTGCACAATGCCTAACGCGGTGCCGGGCCTCGAGTTAATACCTAACGCATGTTACCTGCTAGTTCTACTAAGGTCGTCTGCAGGAAAGCTTGCACACAGGTTACGTCGAACCATCTCCAAGAGGTCTGGGTCAAACGTTCCGTCTTGACGAGACAAATTAGTACTGAACTTCGCCGTTATTCAGTCAGGAGACGCACGAAGGTGCCGCCGAGGGGGACTGATGGCCCCTGGCTCGCAAAGGGGCGCCCAGGCCCGTCGCCGCGCCGGAAGCTACGGGCCGGCGTTTCCTTCGCGCGTCCTCCGCACGCGGCGCCCGCCTCCGACCAGGGGGCCGCCGGGAGCGCCGGGGCTCTGTCCGGGTCTGTCTCGCTCTGTCTCCGCCATCGGCCTCCCCGCGCGGCCTGGAGGCGGGGGCTCAGCCAGGCCTGGCGGCGACGGCGCCTCAGGAAGACCCAGGCGCCGGGGGCCCGGGGCGCCGGGGGCGCGCGCCCACGTTCCAGAGCGGGAGCCCCACTGTGTCCGGCCGGGGCCTGCGCCCCGGGGCCCTCAACCAGCTCCCTCGCTGCCGTTTTGCACGCGACGCCCCCCAGGGCGGCCCATCCCGCCGCCGCCGCTCTCCGAGCGCGGGTGGCCCCCGGGGCCGGCACTCGGCTTCCCACGCGGGCGAGCAGCCCGCTTCCTCCGTTCCCCAGCGGGGAGGCGGGGGCGGCGCCACCTCCGGCCGTGCCGGCCCGCAGCGGAGGGCCTCGCCCCGCTGGACGCCCCGAGTTTACAGCCCAAGTGCTCCCGCGCCCCGGGGCCCCGCGGCGCCTCGCAGCCCTGCTCCCGAACCTTCCCCGGGCCACTCCGGACCCCTCGGCCCAGACTTCGCGGCCTCCTCACGAAGCCCGTCTCCTCACGGTGTCTGTGCTCTGCTTTCGCTCCCTGCCCCGCATCACCTCACAGACTGCCGCGGCCGTCCCCTCCATCCTGCAGCAGCGACGCCCAGCCGCGGGTGCCGGCCGGGCTTCGAACTCCACGGGCGGCCACGCGGACGCTTCCCGCCGCCGCTTCCCGCCGCGCCTGCGCCTGCGCCCCGCCCCCGGCCCGCGCGCCGCGCCTGCGCGCTCGGCGCCGCCCCGCCCCCACCCGGCGCCCGCCCGCCCGCTGGAGCTGCGGAGCCACGGCGGCCCGTGGGTGGCCCGGCGGGCGGGCGCCCAGCGAGGCTGGAGGCGAGAAGGAATGAGGCCAGGCCACCGCTCCTCCTTGCGCCCCAAGGAGACCGACCCACGCCCCGCCGAGGCGCAGCCCTCTGCCCGGAGACGGGGCCGGCGCGGGCGCCAGAGCCAGTGCTTGACGCCCTCCCGCCCCCAGAAGAAGCGCCTCCCGTCCCCCAGAAGAAGCACCTCCCGCCCCCCAGAAGAAGCACCTTCCGCCCCCCAGAAAAAGCACCTCCTGCCCTGCAGAAGAAGCGC
>PVIW01002267.1:0-191195 GCA_004026585.1 Noctilio leporinus | reverse complement strand
AAAAAAAGGGGGAAAAAAATCTTACGTATACATATATCCCGTGCAATGTTGGGGACAAGCTTATAAAATTTATTCATTTGAAATGCAAAACTGGGAGTCCCGTACTTTCACTGGCAATCCGTCCCGAGTATGTCCCCAAGCCTAATTCCAAGGTGCCCTGGCAGGACCTGGCGCAGGACCTCCCACTCCCCACCCCCAAAATAGAAAAGAAAAGGACCTTCCCCACGTTCGACGCCGCTTAGATACCAAGGACAGGAGCTGGCTTTCCTAGCCCCCCGCCCCCCCCTCCCCCCCCCCCGCCGTCAGGAGAAGCTGTGGGGTTCGTCCCGAGTGTCCAGGTCCCCCAGACTCCGGCTGCAGGGTTCAGCGGGGGCGGGGAGGGGCGTGGCTGGGTCGGGGACTCCTGTGGGTGAACCCGTTTAAATGGATGACCTGGCAGCCCAAAGAAAACTGGTGAGAGGTTCCTGTCTGGCAGAAAGTTGCCCAAGGAGGAGGGTGGAACAGGGTGTTGGCCTCGTTCCTTCAGGGAAAATTCTTTCACCCCAGCTCCAAGATGCAGGCAGGGGAGGGGGCGGAGTGCCCGTCCTGCGCACCATCCTGTTGCTGCTGCCCCCAAAGAACAAGGCGACTGGGACCCCAATTGTAGCTTTCGTGAGTCTGAGCTCAGCACTGTGGACCACTCCCCCCATCTCAGTTGTTCACAGGTAAACCGGCTGGGGAAAGGTGGCCTTTATTTCTGGAAAACTCATCATAATACCATCTCATCTTTGATGAGCTGGCACTTGGGAAGTCATTGGAGCCTTTCTCTCCCTTTCACTCTCTCCTTTCTCAGGTGCCCCCTTTAGGAAAGGTAGTTGCCAAGGAGAAGGGAGCTAACATTTATTGACCGACAGCCTGCTGTCACCACTGGCTCTTTATGTAACATTTTAACTTTCGCAGTGTCTTGTGAGATAACTGTTCTTCTCCATAGTTGATGGGTGAGAAACCAAGGTGATGAGGACGGATCTTTAAACTTTCCATGGCCCTGCAGAACGTGCCCCACCTTGAGAATGGCGTTGGAAATGAAGGGTGGAGTTGCCAGTACTTCAGAGAAATTGGTCATCCTGGCTTCTAGCTCTTGTCCCTGGAGTGAGCCTCGGGGACAAACCTAAAATGGAGCACACAACATCCTAGAGGCTTTTGGCCCTGGTGTTCAGGGTTTTGGCACTGCTTTCGTGGGGCCAGCGCTCCTGTCCTTCCACCTAGCTGTGTACTGATTGTGTTCTTGCATTCCCCACTCATCTTAGGATTTGGGTTAGTTTTCCATGTCCACTTTGGACATCCTGTTTATTCTGAAGAGCCCCAGGTTGACTCTGACCCAAACCCTGGTGTGTACTGCCAGGGGGTGAATGGCATTTTAGAAACTGTTGGTCCGGCTTTCCCTTCTGAATGTCTCCTTTCTCTGTATGTCATTCCTAGACACTTGTTCGGTCCTCCCTTGTTCTCAGGCTGCCCTAGAGCAGTCAGAGGCCCTGAAGAGACTGACCCCAGGAACATAAGTGAAAAATTCCCCCTGAAGTCCACCTTACCTGGCTAATTCAAAGTGAAGTCCATTTGAGCTTCTTTTCCCCTGGGAAACTATCAAAAGAGACTGTTTCCCACACAGACAATAAGAAAGGGTTAACTGTTTCTCTCAGTCTGCCCCCCACCACTTCCCATAACCGGGTTTCCTGAAATGGAACAGGTCCCTTGTGCCTCTCCACTAATCACAGCCTTGGAAATGGGGCCATGGAGCTCAGATTAGCTCATCCCTTCACCTTCTTAGGCCTTCTCCACCTGGAGCACAGAATCTGGGGCAACTTCACTACTCACCTCTCTCTACTTTCCTATCAGGGGTCAAACAGACATGTCTGAGCAGAGGAATGTTGGCTTGGAGGGGAACACTAGAGGCCACAGTGGTGCCAACTTTTGTGCCATTTATTTAACTCCAGCATTCGTTCTTTGTCTATCTAAGATTTATGGGCCAAGTAAAGATCCCTCAGGACGCTACCAAAGTTTGCAGGACTACAGTGTTTTTTCTTCACCCCCATTCCCCGTTTTCTTCCTCCTTAAAGTGACTGAAGATGATACTGGGCAGCTTCCTGTTTTTCCTGGCTGACATTCACCCTTTCCACAGTCTCTGATTTCTCCACCAGTAGCAGGGTCTGGGGCCAGCCCAAGAGTTTTTATTCCTTTCCTGTTAGTTTCCAATTTTTCCTCTTCCTAGATAACAAATAAACTCTATATCACAAAGTGGTTCTACCCTCTGTGATTGGCTTTTCACCTTCTTGCTAGCCAGGTGCATTTGTCCTGCCAGCTCATGTCCGCTGGAAGGGAAGTATTCTTTGTGGCATAGAAGATTTTGGGAATGGAAACAGCAGTTCGATCTGGGGACATATGGCCAAGTAAAACTTATTGATCCAAAGGCCAGATGAGCAACTTTATTTGAAAGACAAATAGGCTAACTGGGACAAAGCTCCGTCTTCTAGGAGCCCCACTGAAAAGGACACTGACTGCGCGAGTTTGATCTTGGTTCCGTCTTTGCATGCTCACAGCACTCTGAAGTTACTCGCCGGGACTGCTGAAATACAGTCTTTAAAGCTGGTAACATGGAACCTCAAGGGAGCTCATTGTTGACTGATCTCTGAATCTGACTTGATTTTCATCTGTTCCAGCTTTCAACCCACTTCTACTTTCTGTTTTTCCCAACTTTCTTCTTCCTTTTCTTTAATACTCACCCAAAGATATTTTTGATTTTTTTTAAGAGTGTGAGAGAGGAAAACATCTATCATCAATGTAACAGAGAAACATACGCACCTTGATGGAGGATCAAACCTGCAACCTAGGTATGTGCCCCAACTGGGGGTCAAGCCCACAGCCTTTTGGTGTATGGAACGGCTTTCCAACCAACTGAACCACCTGGCCAGGGTTCCATTCTCACCAGTTGAAAGCAGGCTATAAGATCTAAAGTCTAAAAGGGTCAGAATATCTGAATTCTTTTCCTATTTTACCACTTACTCACTTTAGGTGTTATGTTCTAGTTTTCCACAACTAAAATAGGAAAACTCTCCCAGGAATATGGTTAAAATAACATCTGTGAAACAATTTGAGAGTTTTAGAATCTTCAAATTAAAAGAAATCTTAGAAGTCATTTAATCCAGTATTTCCCAACAAGAGAAACAATATTTTTTTCCAATTAATTTCCTTCCCCCGACCCTCCTCTTCCTGAACAGCCTCTCCCTACCTCCTTCCTTCCTGGTAGCCAAGACAGAGAATTGATTTAGTTTGCACCATATGTTTAGTGCATGTAAGATTGAGAGAAACAGTTCTAATTCACCTCCCTATTTCGTGCAATAGCCATGTTGCTGAAACATTATATAAACAGTTTTGTGCGAATCAAATCATTTTAGACACACTGGGAAGTTGACTGTTTAAAAGAAATACAAACAACCTCCCCCATTAACCTTTTATGCAAATCTAGATTTTCATACATCATTACTAGCAACTGCTCTTGTGTTTCCCTTCATAGCACTGTGGAGATGTGGAAATTGAAGGCAAGACCCTCCACCAGCGAAGAGACTGTGACTCGCTCACATTATATTGCAATGTTTTCTTTATTGCCTTGGTCTAGACCTAAATCTGCAGTATATCAGAGGTGTGTTTGTATGCTTTACTTAAGGCAAAATTTGCCTACATGCAAAACAAGTAAAATAATAATAATAACAACAACTAGCATTTGTTTGTCCCTGATCAGGCACCAGGCATCATGCACCTGACAGGCTTAATTTCTCACCACAACTTATTTCTTTAAAATTATCCCCTATTTACAGGTGAGAAAACCAAGACTCAGAGAAATTGAATAACTTGCTTAGGGTCACACAATTGGAATGTAATGGTCCAGAATTTCAATAAGGCCATAAGACTCCAGAGTCTTGTTCCTAACCACCAGGAAGTTTCAGATGCTAATAACAGTTGAACAATAATAGTAACACAGCACAAGTAAATTAGGTTACAGTACAAAAAAACTGACCTAAAATTTCTATGGCTTCAAAGATGTACATCAAATCTACACTATTTGGGTTCTAGCCCTGTAGGTTCCCCAGAACAATTCACATTTTCTGGTGTACTTTGATCAAGGAACCCCAAAGACTTCCCTTCAGCTATTAGTAGTAAGCAGATGATGCTCAACATTGTTTCAGGTGTATGACTATGATCAAACATTTTTTCAAGGGGTCTGTGTATTATCAGGGGTTTGTGGCGTAAGCTTCTTAGACAAAAGGAATGGTTCATTATGACAGGTTAAAATCAAAAGTATTGAGAATCATGGTTGATCCCAGCCTGCTCCTAGATGGGTAAGAACCATTCAAATGGGTTTTTAGGCCCAGTTTTTAATGGTGTTTAAGTTGGAACTTAAAAATAGTTTTGGAGGGCTAGTCAATAAATAAGTGCTGTTTTGAATCCAATCTGGACAAAGATAAATGGATGTAACACTATTGTGTCCTCAAAGCAGTTCCTCTTTCTCCAGTTTAGTCAAAAACAGTGCTCCCTCACAATGCCACTCAGCTCAGAACCCATCCCACAAGGCTCCTAGAACCCCAGATTTTTCTGCACTGCGTAAGGGAGCTCCAATTAGGACCCATCCCCCCACACCTCACCATTTGACTTAAGACTGTACCTTGGCTCATCTGCAGACTTTCACTTTCAAATACATGATCATTCTCTGCAAATCATATCCTGAGTGGGTGTTGCACTGGGCTGCTGCTCCACAGGAGTCCCAGGAAGTCAGGTCTGTCCTTATGAGGCACTTGCGCTCCCCTTGCCAGCCCAGCTTCCTGACTTTTACTTGCGTAGCAGGCTTATGTACATCTCAGTAATAGACTCAGGTAAAGAAATATGTAATTTTCTTTATTTCTCAACCTAGCCCTTCAACCCCCATTTCTACTAACAGCAGAAAAATGACAAACCTGCAAACTAAGACAACAACACAATCATGTCCAGAGGTGTGTGCAGTCTCCTAGGGCTCTCCTCCCTGTCCCCCTCCCTTCGTGGTATTCTAGTTTGGGTTTCTGTTTCATTCTGACATCCAGGAGAGGCATTGAGGCCAAGTGCCATCTTCTGTCTCTCTTACCAAACTGGGAAAGAGTAGCTTCCTTCACTTGGCCTTGGCCACTGGGCTCTGCAGCAGAGTTCCCTGGCAGGTGGAACCTGGGGTCTCGGTATAGACAAAGGACAGTGATTGCTTCATAGGGAGTTTGGTGGCTCCCGCCTGAGCAATTCCTGGGACTACTGAACCTCCATTTGCCCTGTAGCTTGCCTGGTACTCCCTCCTGCTCAGTTTCCAGATCCTTCTCACACTCTTTCTGGGCAGGGCACTGAGGAGCTTTTCAGATTTTCTTCAAATGTCAAGGAGCCAAAGAGAATCAGGCTTAGAGCGTGAGAAGGCCGGAGGTGGTGGTGAGGAGATGGAACTTACCTCAGCCCTGCTGTTGCCTCCACAGGTACCAATGCCATTCGTACTCAGTGGCGGTTGCCCCTGTTAGCATAGGGTACTTTGAAAGGCTGTGCCTTCTCGGAGTTCCAGGAATGATAAGGCATAAGCCCTTCCTGTACATGCTTGTTTGATGGCAGAGACAGCAAAGAAAGCCCTGCAGTTGCGTCTAAATTCTCTTGCTCTCCTTTCTCAAGCCTCCTCAGTTCTGCTCCAAGCTCAAAAAGGATTATATATTCTGTGTGAAGGGGAAACTTACATGTTCTTTCCAATTCAACAGTTGGTGGCATAAATTCTGAGCTTTTGGTGCATCAGGTTCCAGCTTTTGATATTTAAAGGGAAGCTTCTGCAGAAAAATGTAAAAATCCCCTTCTTCCTGGCCTGAATTCACCACGCATTCTCTCTTGCCCTGTTTTCCCTCCCACTGCCCTTCTTTCCACTTCTCACAGGCACCATGCATCCTGGATGCCGCATCAGGCCTGGTGCCCATGTTCTCTGTGCCCCTGTGGCTGAGAACACGGCTCAAGCATCTGACTGAGTAAATTCAAATCCCAGCTCTCCGCTTGCCTCGTTCAATGACCCTGGGCAAGGTACTTAATCTCTCAATGACTCCGTTTCCTCTTGACAAGAATTAAATGAAATTATATGTGTAAAGTGCCAGAAAGATAATTCCCAATTAATGTTAGTAATGGCTATTATTATTATTCATTCTCTGTCTGGTTAATGCCCTCACATTCCAGATCTAACTTAGATGATCTGACCTCTCTCATCAGGTTATGAATCACTGTTATATCCTCACATAGCACCCTCAACTTTTCATTCATAACACTCACACTTCATAATTATAAGTCTGAGGCCTGTCCAGGAAAAGTCCAACCATTGTTAATATTACAAGAATGGTTTGCATGACATCGATGTCACCTGACAGCCAATGAGAGTGGACTGGAATACACATGTGTGAACAATGAAAAAGTCACTGTACTAGTCACTGAGGACAGTAGATGCCATTGAGTAAGCATGTGTACCGTGTGGCCATCACATTCAAAATGACTGAGTGAGCAGAGCAATGAGCCTGTATCAAATTTTTCGTGAAGCTTGAACATTCCTCCACGGAAGCTATTCGAATGATTCAGGAGGCCGCAGCTGTGGGCAACTCACCAGTTGAAGTGGTGAGTTGGTGAGTGGTGAAGTGGTAGCTTCACCACGACGATGCCCCAGCTCATGCATCAATTCTTGTGCAAAGTTTTTTTGGTGAAACATCATATCATCCAGGAGACTCAGCCTCCTACATCTCAGATTTGGTGCCCTGCAACTTCTGGCTTTTCCCAACATTAAAATCACCTTTGAAAGGGAAAAGATTTCAGACAATGAGATTCAGGAAAATACAACGGAACAGCTGTTGGCGACTAGGAGAACTGTGTGAGGTCCCAAGGTGCCTACTTTGAAGAGGACTAAGATGTCACTGTTCTGTGTACAGTGTTTCTTGTATCCTGTATCTTCTTCAATAAGTGCTTCTATTTGTCATATTGTGTGGCTGGATACCTCCTGGACAGATCTCGTCTATACATTGTGATTAATATTTTGTTAATGTTTCTCAACCCCACCAGACTATAAACTCCAAGAGGACACAGGCAGCGTCCATGTTACTCATCATTAGTTCCTCAGATCCCAGGGCCATGCCTGGCACACAAGCCAGATAGTTTTTAAACGAATGTTTGATTAAACAGGAACTAAGGCAGTGGAGTCAATGAGTTCAAATGACTCACAAAGATTATTATCATAAGGACTAAGGGTGATGTAGAGGAGAATTGGGGATTCTCACTTATCTTTTTAAGCTGGCAGGTACTTGAGCATGTTTAAATGCTGATAAGAAGGATCCAGAAGAAAGGGAACTCACCAGAAGGGATGCAAGCCATGAGGTTGTGGGAGGGGATGGGACTGAGGGAAGCAACCAGAAGAATCAGCCTCAGACAGAAGGAGGGACTCTTCCTCGGGTGCAGGAACAAGAGCTAAGAATTGAGCTCCATCTGTAGGTTTGGTGGCAGGAAATTCTACCAAGACCTTTCCACGAGTCTTGGCAACATAAGCAGAAAATCTGGATCCTCCTGAGAAGTTCAGCATAATTGGTGGACACCATTTAATTTACTTTTGCAACTTATGTAAAAAGGAAGCAGACGTTTTCTTCATCCTCCACTGTACTGACGCACTATAGAGCAAAATAGCAAGTTTCCAAAGCAACTAGGTAACAGAGCTGAGATGAGTGATCTCAGTGTTCTCTTTAAGGACAACACTTCCTCCCAAAATTGGGAGAGAGTATGGTAAATGGTAATGTGGTAAAATAATAATCGCTGGCACTGGTTGGGTGCTTACTATGGTCCAGGTACTATTCTGGTACTTCACCTGCAATAACTCATTACATTATGATAGCATTTTACAGGTGAGGAAACTGGATTCCAGGGAGGTTAAGGAACTTGCCCAAGGTCAACAGCTAGTGGTAAAATTAGGTTTTATGCCCACGCAGTCTGATTCTACAATGGACACTTTTAACTTACTGCTCAACTCCCTCTCTGGCAGAGGGGAAAGAACAGTACTAGGAATCAGAATCCTCAGTCTCTTTCTCTACCATGAACAAACTCTGCAAACGTGGGCATTTACTTAACTGTCTGAACATCAGTTTGCTTGTCAATAAAATGGGGATGAAAGCCTTACGAGGTTTTCTAAAGGATTATGAAATGCTGAAAATGGGAGCTTACTATACAAAAGACATTATTACTATGCTAATGAGAAGGCCTAATATTCTTGTCTTCTAATTGGGTCACAATTTAACAGGCTCTTGTTAAGACCCTCAGTTCCCATAACTAATACAGCAGCAGAGGTTGGAGGCTCTGGATCCTTTAGCAAATTAGCTGACTCTCACCACATCAGCTTTAACAACCCTTACATAGGGTTGAAAACACATCTCAGTGCCCCCTTCCTCCTGAACACGCTCACTCCTGCCTCTGGGAACAGATACAGCTTATGCTATCACTTCTTTGATTTTGTTGCCTGAAGGAGTGACTGTTTTAAAAAAAAGTAATAAATAAAGCCCTGGCTGGTGGCTCAGTGGATAGGCGCCAGCCTGCGAACCCAAAAGTTGCTGGTTCGATTCCCAGTCAGGGCACATAACCAGGTTGCAAGCCAGGTCTCCATCCAGGTCCATAGCTGGAGGCAGGTGAAAGGCAACCATACATTGATGTTTCTCTCCCTTTCTTCCTGCCCTCTCTCTAAAAATAATAAAATCTTTTTTTTTTTTTTAAGTAATAAGTAGACTGATTATAACTAATAGTTCCAATTTGGTGGTATAATCACGGTTCAGTTTAGTCAGAGCTAAAAGAGAACTGAGGGTCATCTTTTAGTGCAGCTCCCTGGCCCTCCTCCCAACCTATTTCATAGACTTGGAACACCAAGGCCAGGTAGTGGAGATGACATAAGAAGTTAGAATTGACCGAAGGACTTTTTTGAACCTTAGAAATGTTTTCAAGTGGGTTTCATACAAATGATTGCTGCTTGCCAAGATCATATCGGGGAAGTACTTCAATTACTTAAATTTATTTGAGTCAGTACCTTTTCGGAAAGAAGGGAAACCCCAAAATTCCATTACTCATGAATAAATAAAACCATTAAGGCAATAATTCAGGCAAAACCCATTCCTCTCATTGCCCTCATCTGGGCCATATTAGTCATTGCCCTGGTAAAAACAGATCCACATCTTCCTGGGCAGTATAGCCTAATGGTTAAGTTCAGGCTGCTCTGTACCAAACCAAATCTATTATTAGTCCTTCATCTCTGAGCTTAGTTTCCTAGTCTGGAAGAACAGTAGCTATTTCTGTAAACTGGAGTGGGGGTGGGGGTCCGGGTCACAGGAAACAAGGTATACTTTTAGCAGGAACAGGGGCTTCCTAACTCTTATTACTTGGGCAGAGTTCTTTTCTCCCCTAGGCAGATAAGCAGTTCGCCTCAGACTTAGGTAATGACCTGAGACCTTAGACCACTCAGACGCTACTAACGAAGGAGTCAGCTGTGCCGGGCCTGAAAATGTGCACCCCCACCCCCACTGCCTCTTAAGGCAGTGAGTAGGCCGGAATTCTGGTTGATAAATGAGAGGAGCTGAGAAGGAGCTGCAGTGACGACTGCTCTGGGAATCTGATCTGCCAGAAGGCGGGTCTCCACCACATGTACCATGGAGATGCTTTGGGAGGGAGAGCCGGCCTACCTGCCCGAAGGAGGCCGGGAGAGAGAGGGGATGGGTGAAAGACATGCTTAAGGGGAGATGAATTGGAGGTGCCCGAAGAGGAAAATTTGAAAGGGAAAACAGGCTGAAGATTGGGAAGCCTGGGCGGTGAGTGCCGTTAAAGGAAGGACTGCGTGTCCAGGGGATACGGATTTGGGGCGAAAATCGGAGTAGGGACCAAAGTGGGGTGTGCTAACCGCGGAGACCGAGCCGGGTAAGCTGGGCGTGGGGTGGGGGTAGGGTGGGGGGCAGAGGGCTTGGGAGTGACTCCGGCTGGCGAAAACCGAAAGGCGGGGTTTGGGGGGCCACCCGCAGGGAAGGTGGGGAGAAGGTTGGAAGCTGGTCGCAGAGCTGCCGCAGCGTTTGCTCCAGGGAAGGTCAGCGACCCCGGGCTGGGAAGCTGCGCTGAGAGCCGAGAGGGGCCGCGGTTGCCATGGCGCCGGGCGGGGAGGGGGCGACTCGGGCCCCGCCCGGAGCCCCGCGGGGCGGCCCGCTCCAGATGGTCCCGGGCCTCCCGCGGGAACCCGCGGCCTGCGGCAGGGGGAGGCTATTGTCCTCTTTCCGCGGCGCCGCATTCCCCCCCGCTCGCGCCCGCACGCCGCCACGCGCCCTGCCGCCACCGGCCCGGCGCGCCCCCAGCACCCCGTGACAGCGCCCGCCCACCGCCAGCCGCGCGTCCCGCTACCCTCCGGCGACCCGCCGCCGCCCGCAACCGCCCCTCGCGGTCCGGCTGCGGGCGCGGTGACGACCCGTGCGCCCCCGCCCGCCCTTCTCCCGCCTGCGGGGCCGGCGCTCCGCTCGGAGGTAGGTGCCGGCGCCCCGGCCCGCTTTGTCCGGGCCGGCGGGGCGGCGCGCATTGTGCAGCCGCGTGCGGACCGCAGGGTCTGGGGTCAGAGTCCCGGCCGGCCGGGAGAGCGGGGAGAAAGGATGCGGCTCCTGCCTCTCGCGCCCGTCCGGTCCCGGGGACGGAATAGAAAGTCATATGCCAGCCACCCACAGACCGGTGTGCGGACAGTGGGGGTGAAGGCTTGGGGGACGCTGGCCTTTCCGGAGCCGAAAGAAGAGGCTGGAAGAGTGGGGCTGACGAACGCGCTAAGGGATCGGGTCGGCGGGGCTCCAAGCGTGCCTGACAGTTCCGGCGGTTCGCGTTGCTGAGGCTCCCAGGCGGGCCGGCGGGCTTCCGTCCAGGTGCTGCGGCCGCGCTGAGCTGAGCGGTCCCTGCCGGCCGGCTGCGAGCGCCGGCTTCTCTCGGGGCTCGCGGGCGGCTCCCTCTGAATCCGGCTTAGCTTCTCCCCGCTTTGGTAGCCAGCTCCATGCTCTCCTTGCATACTCAGAGAATGTAAGAGGGGGACACAGTTGGCTGTAGTGGCCAGAACACTGGCAGAGAGAGAAGGGAGCCCTTTTGGGTGATGGGGAGGCTGGGTGTAAGGTGTCTCTGTGGGTGACAGACGTCCTGAGGGCTTGGAGTCCACCCATCACAGAACTACCGGTCGGTCGGGCAAGGCCTCCCGGCTGGGGTGTTCAACTCCAGCACCACAGTGGGCCTTTACCACCCACTCTGGTTCAGAGCGACTTTCCCCCCTTAGTTGCGTGGCACTGCATGCTTGTCTGAGCTGCAGGCTTGCCCCTGTCCTAACCTGCTATATGTTGTCTCCCTGAGTTGTTTCCCAGCCAGCCGCCCTCCCCTGGGCAAGCAGCCACAATACCAGCGCTGGAAAGCTGGTTCAGGCATGGGCAGGGTACCCACAGCCCGTTTTCCCTGCAGACAAGAGGGCAGACTTGAATTCCAAACATGTGTCTTAGCTTGAGGTACTGGGCAGCCCCTCAGCATGTTTCAGAACAGCAAAATATGAGGGAGGAAAAAGCTAACATGAATCTGAGGTTTGTCCATCAGGGAAGCTGATGCAACCTAGGGGAAGCGGCCAGCAAGAGAATGAATAATTCTGCCCTGAGTAGAGGAGTCTAAAGGAGATTAAACTGAAATGCAGCCCCTCTCTTCCGCCCAGTTCCCCGGTTCCTTGGAGGGCACTTCCTGTGCTTGCTTCTTTGGGAACACAGCCTGCAGGGACACTGGTTGGGATTCTGTTGGTTGATTTCTTTTTCCTTTTCTCTCTGTGCTGGTCCACTCGTGCTTTGAGTCAAATAAGATTTTCACTTTGCCGAATCGAAGTGCCCGTTTCTTCTAATCTATTATTCATCCTGCTGTCATTTGTCCAGCTCTGCCTCCCTATGGCGTCTCTACCCATATCGTCCTCCTTCTGCACATTTGTGATTCGCCTGGATCAGGACATCAGCTCCATTTGTCTCCTTAGATCCAGAGCCCAATCCATCTTCATTTTCCTCCCATTGCCCAAGGCTTCTGGCTCTTTGCAGCTCTTAGGGTTTTTGAGGGGGAGTTATATTTGGGTTGAGCCTGGGAAGCTAACCTCACGTGGCACTTACCCCTGAAACTTTGTCTTTTCCTTGCTCATGGCTCCTCTAAGCCATTCTAAATGCTCCTTATCTTTGGCCTTCAATGTGTGGTCCCCAGACCAGTAGCTTTAGTGTCAACTGGGAACACGGTAGAAAGGCAGATTGTCAGGCCCCACCCCAGACCTATGGAATCAGAAACTCTGGGGCAGGTTCAGGGATCTGTTTTCATACCATCCCCCGCCCCCATAATTATGATTCATGCAGGTTTGAGGCTCCCCGGGCCTGAACTGTAGAGCTCAACCCTGACAGCCCTCCAGCTGAGGAGCAGAGCGGCTTCTCTGCTTCCATCTCATTCTTTCTTTGAGCTTTCCTCCAGCTCCAAAAAAAGACACTAATTCAATGGCAAAAAAAAAAAAAAAAGAGAGAGAGAAAAGAATGAAAGAATTATGGCCTATTCATTCAGTATCTCTTTATTGACTCCCTATTGTACTGAGCTTGGAAAACACAGCCCCTGTCCTCCGTGTGTTAAAAGCCAAGAGGCAGGGAGACACATAAACACTATCTGTAATATAATGTGTTAAGTACAATAATAGGAGCCTGCAGAAGGGCTGCGAGAGCAGGGAGTGATCAGCTCTCTCTGAGGGAGGCGGAGAATTAATCAGGAGGAGGATGTGGTGAGAGGAGGAAGTAGGGAATGAGACAGGCTCTGGCCCCTGGGATAGGATTTCTAGCTTTGAATACTAGCTAAACCCAGGAAAGGGGAAGCAAGGCAGCTGCCCTTGAGGATCCAGTTGGCATCGGCACCGGCACCGGCTGAGCGGTCTGCAGCCAGAAGCATTGGGGATCCAGCGGGACCCCCAGCTTGCAGGGGCGGAAGTTGGCTTTATTCTAGCATGAACAATGTAGGCTACTTGGGTCTGGCCTCGAGGTCAGTGGTTAAGAATAATGTGCTGGTGAACTGTAATCTGGATTAGCTGCCGTACCGCCTTCTCTCCAGAGTTCAGGAATCCACAGAGCAGAAGGTTGACAATTCTCCAGCGCAGAGACAGGGGGTCGTGGGCTGAGAGGCAGGCAGACTGAGGACACGTGAGCACAGAGACCCAGATCCTAGAGGAGGAACAATGCACTCAGTGAAAAGAAACCAGAGCAGGATCTGCGTAGGAGACACTCAGCTGGAATGCTGCAGGGATCGGAAGGGGATAGCGTAGTGTCCAGGCCAGGGGGCTGCAGAGCTCAAGTGCTTGAAAACTGAAACTCAGAAACAAGAAAATTGGGCTTCAGAACCACCAGAGAGCACCGTTCCCATGCAAGTCTATGGGAACCTACTCCTTGGAGTCCCAACATGGTGACTTGAGGAGGAGCTATGACCTAAGACCACCAGGGCCATCTTGGTTCCTTTTCTGTATGGCAGCATCTCCAGAAACCCAGGACACAAAGCATGCACGTGAAGATTTGATTTGGCCAAGGGAGCATTTAAGTGGCTAGATTTTGATTTGGGAAAGGGGGAAGTTCCAATGTCATACCTTTTGCCCCCAAATGATGTTTCTGCATAGAGGCTCCAACAGCTGGACCTCCCTGTGGGGCGGGATCCCATGCCTGTGCTCCAATAGGATCCTGTGGGAGGACCAAGTTAGATCACCAAAAGGAAGCCAAAGTAGTCCATGTTTAGGTTTTGTCAGCTCCCAGGGCCCAGGGACACACAGTAGCTTGGAGACTGGGTCAAACAGTCTTCTTCTTCTTCTTCTTCTTTTTTACTTTAAAAAAAAAAAAAGATTTTATTGTTTTATTTTTAGAGAAAGGGGAAGGGAGAAAGAGAGGGAGATAAACATCAATGTGGGGTGCCTCTCACGCACCCCCCAACTGGGCATCTGGCCCTGACCAGGAATTGAACTGGCGACTCTTTGGTTCATAGCCAGTGGTGCTCAATTCAATGAGCCACACCAACCAGGGTGACAGTCCACTTCTTGAAGTTTCTATTCTTTGTGGAATTGGTACGAAGATGTAAAGCAGGGTTTGGAAACCTCATAGGCCTTCAAGGGCCAGGCAGGGCTGGAAAGGAGACAAAAGGAAACGGTGGGACCTACAGAGAAATGGAAAGTGTGGGCCCACTGAGAGGAATCCGAAACCAGTTATTTTTTAGTTTACTGACTATACTCTTGGGGGCTGGCTTTAACAGATTTGTGATTCCCGATAAAAAAAGGAGGGGGCCATGTATGCAGGAGTTTTTGTGGGGAAGTCTGTGCAGGGAGGGTGTGAGCTCTAGAAATGCCCATCCCCAAGCTAAGCGTGAGTGTGGCTGCTGGGGAAGGGAGGTGCAGTCCCACAGGTGCACAAGGGCAGGATGTCGTCCTGGGGTTTGGACTCTTGCCTGACCAGGGACTGGGATAGTAAGCGGCTCTAGCTCAGGTCACACCTTGCCCACAACACTCATTGCCCAGGGTGACTCAACTCTGACCTAGAGTTTATTTCTATAATGTAAATATTTACAGAGCAAATTCAAGCACTCTGTTAGGGGAAAGGATAGATTTCAAATGAGAAAGGAAGCCTAGTGGAAATGAAGCTCTTTCCTATTACAGGAATAAAAGCCCAAACCTAGGAACCTGAGACCCTAGCTCCTTTCCACCCCATCAGTGCTGCTCCCAGGAAAGTCTCTGTGCGTGTTTTCTCTGTGGGAGAAAGGGGAGGGGCACACAGCCCTGGCCCTCCCGTGGGTGGGTCAGGTTCAGCATCATGGAGCCCGTGTATGACGGACGCCAAGTTCTGCCCTTGTGCACCCCTGGGACTGCACATCCCTCCCCACCCAGCATCTCAGCACCCATCCCGTCTTCCTTTCCCCAAACCACGAGAGTCTCCCCGTACTTCCTCTCCAGGACCAGAAGCTGCCAAGATTCTAGCTCTGACCCAAGGAGGTAGTACTACAGATCAAATATATCTTTGTATCTGAGAGGTACTAGGAAACGGAAGTGTAGAATTTGGGGTTCAGATAAAGTTACAGATCCAGCCCCCTCCATTCCCTTGGATGGCTGCTGAATGCTGAATTACACAGGACTTTGGACAGTAGAGGTGGTGGTTTATTTGGTGGTGGTTGTTGTTTTTGATCCCTAGCAGCTAATCTGAAGCTCATTTGTTAGTTTTGAGAAGGACAGAGTCTGTTTGCGTAATCGCGAGTGGCAAATTGGTAAGTAGCGCTGGCAAGCAAGGGGCCTGATTTCCCCAACCCGAGCCCTGGGAGGGAGTGACCGGGGCTGATCTCTCCCTTGGAGCTTGGAAGGGCTCCAGGAAGTTCGAGGAACATGTAAATGTTGTGATTAAGAGCTTGTCACCCAAAGTCAGAAAGAAACTCACTTCTAAACCCAGCTCTGCTTCTTCCACCCTGGGTGACCCTGATCCGTGATTTAACTTTCAGCTTCTTCACTTATGAAATGGGGGTGATAAGGTGATGCACGTATCACAGTAAACATTTTTCAAACATTTATGAAGCATTCCCTGTCAAACACACACACACACACTCGCACACAGGAAACAGAAGGGAGAGAACCACACTGTCCGCCTCTAAACTCCTGGGCACCATATCCATATAACCTAGCAGCAGGTAGCCTGTCGGTACAGCATAGGTTCACCATAGCTTGAGAGCGGGTCTCCGCCTTTTCATCCCAAATCACCTGCAGGGTGCAGAGGAGGTGCTCTGAATAAGTTTGTGGGAGCCAGGATGAAAGAACTCTGGTTTATGCTCATTCCTGCTCAAGGGGGCCCCTGCACCTGCCTGCTTCCCGCATTGCCCTGGTTCACACACTGCTGTCCTGACCCGTGCTGAAAGCCATCACCACTTTCCGCCCCAGTTCTGTCCACTGGCGCGCTCTGGCCTGAGGCTCTGGAGTCCTTCCCACTGCTTCACTGAGACACCGGTGCCTTCCTGCCACTCTCCATGTGCGTCCTAATCCCTCTGCTTCTCCTCGATGGCTTCCCTTCTCCCAGTGGGGGCTGATTTCCATGGACAGAAAACCAGCCACAATCTTTAGCCATCAGGAGAGCGAGCAGATCTAGGGCAGGAGGAGCAAAGGATGTGGTGAGTGGTGGGTTCAGTGGCCCCAAGATGCCCCTCACCAGCCACATTCCCCCTTGCAGGAGCAGGAGGCCACCCACCACCATGAGCAGCACCTTGTCACCCACAGACTTCGACAGTTTGGAGATCCAGGGACAATACAGCGACATCAACAATCGCTGGGACCTGCCCGACTCAGACTGGGACAATGACAGCAGCTCAGCCCGCCTCTTTGAGAGATCTCGCATTAAGGCCCTGGCAGGTGAGATCAGGGGAGGCCCAGGGAGATGCTGAGTACTGGGGGACAGAAGCATGCTTTGAGGAGCCCTTACTTCATGGGAAGACCATCTTTCTTTCTAAGTTGCTGCACTAGAGTGGGAAATCCAGATCATACTATCAAGCCCGTGGTCCCTAACTTCAGCCTCAGGAACTTCATGCAATCCAGAATGTTCCCTAGCTTCCTTACCCCCAACACAGAGAAGTCATGCTGACCCCGGGACTTGACTCTGTTCCCCTCTGCAACTCAGCTGACTTCCTGACCTCTGTCCCTGAGTCGTGTCCTTAATTCTTTTGCACTTGGTCTTGCTATTCAGTTCCACCCACCTCTCCTTTGCCTTTCATCCCCTTGTGTCTTCAGTGATGTCCACTCTCATCTCTCGCACCTGTTCTCCCTCAGTGCATTCATTATCCCCTCCTCTCCCTCTGCACCTGTTCCTTCCACCTGCTGCCTGTTCCTCCCATTATTTCATCTACCTGTTCCCTGAAGCAGGTGCCTTCCACCCTCCCCTGGTTTCCCTGGTTTGCCTTGCCTGTCCCCTGCCCTCCCCTAGGGCCTGGGCTCTCCCCTTCAGCTCTTCCAAGCACAAATAAACCCGTCTGACGGGCCTCCCTGAGTTTCCCCAGAGTTGTCATGGCAACAAGAGTGCAGCTGCCACCTGACACCACCAGTGGCTGGTCTGGCCCGCATGAGGCTGAGTCACCCACACACTTCAAGGCCACCCACCTCATCAGACTACCCAACTCCATCCCACCCTTGTCTTTTCCCCTGACCTGCTGGCTTCCCAGCCCAGGGCAGTGGGAGGGTCCCATCCACTCCCTCCTGAGAGGCGGTGCTCACAGTGTGGGTGAGGTGGCCCTCCTGGAGAAGGGAGATGAGACACTGAAGGGGGTGGTTCCCAAACCCAGGGTCGATTTTGTAAATACAGTTTCCCAAGCCCCTTCCTGGACACTTGAGTTAGAATATGATCCAGAAATCAGGGTTTTTAAGCTCTCTGGCTAATTCTTTTCGGCCAGTCCAGCACCGGTCTGAAGACCTCCTCTGTCCTTCTGGTTGGGCGTTCAAGTCAGCTTGTGAAAAAGCCCTATCAGTGTCTCTGTAGATGGGCGAAGACATGGGTTATAGAGACTGTCACCTCTATGAGGGAACGTTTCCCTGGTGCCCTGACTTTTGATGCACAAAGGTTCTAGAAATGTCATGATTCCTGTGTGCACATGACACGTGACACTCCGGAGTGCTGCAATGTCTGCATGCCCCATGCTGTTGATGGGTGTTCATCTCCACCGCGAAAGCTGGGCTCTCGGAAGGGGCCTCTCTGTGTGGGCCTTGCCTCCCATGGCGCCTCGCTCTAGTCGGTGCCAGGCAGCTGCTGAATGGGTGAAGATGGAAGAGCTGCAAGGGTTGGCTGTAAGGGACAAGAGCTGAAGCCAGAGAGCGGTAGGAAGGAAATCTGTAGGTTGTCCAGCAGTGGGTACTGGGGATCTGAGATGGCCTGGCTGGGGGCCCAGTGGGCCCAGTGTCTGGGAAGGGGCAGAACTGAAGGTGGTGATGATGAAGAAGTGGGAGGGATAACATCATTGATTTCACAGATAGGGGGACTTAGGCAATTTCTCTTTCTCTGCTCTATGAGCTGCGGATCAAAGCCCAAGTCCTAACGGGGACCTCCCAGAGTCACACAGAGAGGGGCTTTCCTGGTCACACCTGAAAACCTTTGGGAAATAGGACTTCGTTTGGGGGAACCCTCGCTTGGCTCTTCTGTACTCTTAGGCACCTGGAAGCCTGAAGGGCAGGTCTCTAGCAGGCTGGCAGCTCCCTTCTCCGCCCCCGCAGGGCCTGGGCCAGGCCGCGGCGGCTCCGCCTCCCACCCCTCCCCCGGCACTGTCCAACCTGTTTGTCTGGAGCTGCCCGTCTCTTCTCACCGCAGCTAGGTGTGCCCTGCTACTCGTCTGGGAGTTTCGCAGCCCAGACAGCCTGTAACTCCCTTTCCAACTTTCTGAACTTCTACCATCGTCTGCCACCACCTGCCAGCCCCCGGGACCCCAGCCTCTCAGGATCTCAGGCTCCAGGAGAGGCAGAACAGCTGCCCCCCCCCCCGCCCCCGCCCTGTGGACAGGGCATGGACTCTGGGCCCCAGGCCGTGTAGGAGGCAGCGGGCACCATGAATGGGGATGGAGTCAGCCGGGTGCATGGGTACAGCTTGAACGGAGCTGATGAGTTTTACTACGAGGCTGTGGAGGGGTCTCAGAACCCCGGGGGGCTCCTGCTCTCACCAGCTGCCTTCATTGACCCCGTTCAGTACGCCAGTGTGCTGGAAGGACGCTTCAAACAGCTTCAAGGTGAGCTGCTGGGCAGAGGGGAGCAGAGAGCGGGGACCTGGGGCGCGGGAGAGGAGCCAGAGAGAAGAACACAGAACGGAACATTGGCCGGGACCCAGGCGTTTGTGCTGGGGGACAGTGTGCCAGGGGAGTAATTGCAAGTGGCTGGAAAATATGTGGATGCTGACAACATGGGGACAGGCTTGGACCCACTCACTGGAAGGGCCTGGGAGAGGGTGAGTGGGTGTGGCCACCCAGGCCGCTGGGAACGGCGCAGCAAGTGCCATGGGCATGGAGGCCACGGGTGAGGCCGAGAGGCAGTCGGTGTCGGTGTCAGCAAACAGGGAGACCTTCGGCACTGTCTCGCGACATGTCCACTTTCGGTGGGCTTGAAGATGAAGGCCTGCTAGGATATTTGTGGAGGAAGAGAAGGGGGGTGAGCCAGGAGGCCAAGGCACCCAGGCTTGTCAGTGCTGCCCCTGGTGTCCGGGGAGAGTCTGAGTACAAGCGAGCAGGCCATGGGCCTGGGGGCCGGGGAGTGCGTCCAAGGGACTGGGTGCGGACAGGCTCGTGTATGCGTCTGAGCAGGTGTGCGTTCGTCTGGCACCCATATTTCAGTGTATTTTGGCAAGTCACTGTTTTGTGCTGGGGGTTGTCTCTGGGGGTTGTGGACACCTTATGAAGTCACAACTTGTCTGGTGCTTGGCTTTGTATATTTTCCTCTTAGCTGCCACTGTTTCCACGCCTTCCCTTCGATTCTACCTGTCTGCCAAAATGGCCTCACCCTGGCGTGCCTGGCATCAGGACGGTCCCCATGGGCCCAGAGATGGCTAGTGACCCAGGAAATCCCTGGCTCAGTCTATATGCCCTGAAAGGAGGCCCAAAGGCACCCTTGGTCCCACAGCTGTTACAGAGCGTTGGGCTGTGCCATGCAGCTGTTAGGACCCTGAGGTTGGCCCAAGTACAGGGGTTGGAAGTAAGAAAGACAGGACTAGACATGGGCGTGTCACTGTGCTTTATGGGTGAGGTGCGCAGGAATGTGAGATTGAAGGATGAGTCCTTTCGGTTTCTGAGATGCCGGTACTGGGAGGGAAACAAAAGTGGCTCTTCAGGTCCTGGCCCCTTGGACTGGATCCTTGCACTGGATCCTTGCACTGGGTTCCCCTGAGGAAACTGGCAGGAATCTTAGTGGCCAAAGCAGCATCCAGTGGCCTGAGCTTCCTCTATCACTTTGTCAGTGATGACATTTAAAATTTTTCATTTCCTGCAGAACCTAAGAGCAGTGGCCCCCTGGTAGACCAGGCCACAGGACATTTCCTCCCATCTTTGAGATGATTGACCCCTGACTCTTCCGGGCTTTCCCCCACCAAACACACACCCTGTGTTTCTTGGGCTCACTCTTTTCCCTGTTCCCAACTTCAACATCTTATTTTTCTTGTCAGCGTTGGATGTTGGTGTCTGGGGACTACATCCCTGGTGCCCATTGAACGAACCCGCCCCAGAAAAGCCTGTCTTTTCTTTAAATTATCCCAGGAGAACAAGCTGGTTCAGGCATCCTTGCAGTCTTGATAATGTCACGTCCTTCTAATGGCCACTTGGAAGAGCCGCTGCTGTAATTTAAGTCCACACCCTTCCACTTGTCCACCACCCAAAGGGAACAGCCATGCTGCCTGTCAGGCCTGAGCAACTTTCCTTGGCATCAGATCATACCCATAGAACAGAAACTCATCGAAGAGCCATCTCGTGCCAGGCGCCTTGCACACCCATCCCATTTAATCAACATAATGGCCCGTTGAAGTAAAAAGTATTCTGCCCATTTTACAGACGAGGAAAGTGAGGCTGTGGTAAATGAAGCAACAGTTTCACTACTGTGTCCCACTGCTTCTCATTTCTTTCATCCCTTCTTTTCTTTTCTTTTTCCATTTTCACCAATAACTTTATTGATTTGCATGTTAAAACTTTTTAAAAAGATCCTATTCATTATTTTTTAGAAGGGAGGGAGGAAGAAAGGAGAAGAGACATCAACGTATGGTTGCCTTTCACCTGCCTCCAGCTACAGACCTGACTAGAGACCTGGTTTGCAACCTGGCTATGTGCCCTGACTCGGGAATCAAACCAGCGACCTTTGGGTTCTCAGGCTGGCGACTATCCGCTGTGTCACCAGCCAGGGTCATCCCTTCTTTTCAAAGCTTGTGTCTTGCTCTCATTTTTGTTCTTTACTTAAAACCTCATTCCAGTTTCTTTATTTCCCTGCCTTTTTTTTTTTTTTAAAGATATTATTCATTATTTCTAGAGAGAGGGGAAGGGAGGGAGGAAAAAAGGGAGAAAAACATCAAATGTATGGCTGCCTTTCACCTGCCTCCAGCTGGGGACCTGGCTAGAGACTCAGCTTGCAACCTGGGTGCGTGCCCTAACTGGGAATCAAACCAGTAACACTAGTGTTCACGGGTCAGTGCTCAAACCACTGAGCCACACTGGCCAGGGTTTTATTCCCCTGCTATTTAAGTTTCCCTCTCGGCCATCTGTCTTCCCCCTCCCTGTCCCCAGAAGTCACTTCTGGCCTCTCAGGCTCTTCCCCTCACTTCTCCCCAACCCCACCAACGGGTGATTAGAAGCAACTGTACTTGAAGGATAGAAATGACCCCATGTTGCCACCACAGATGAGCGTGAAGCTGTGCAGAAGAAAACCTTCACCAAGTGGGTGAACTCACACCTGGCCCGGGTGACATGCCGGGTGGGAGACCTGTACAGTGACCTCCGGGATGGACGGAACCTCCTGAAGCTCCTCGAGGTGCTCTCAGGAGAGATGCTGGTGAGCTGTGGGCATGAGGGGGGAGCCCAAGAAATAGTGGTCAAGGGGACAAGCCACAGGAGTGTCACTCGGAGTGACAGTTTGGCCAGAAAGCATTGGCTGCACCCAGTTCAGAAGATGGTTTCCTTGTGAGAGGCTCTGCTGCAGGGGTTAACCAGGAACATTGCTTCACGGAGACAGGAACAGGAGCCCCACTGAAAACCCTTCATTTCCCACCCGCTCTGGGTGCCGTTAATTCCCTTGGGAATCTTAATCTGGCCCCAGCCTTGTCCGCAGCCTCAGCTTTGGCTCCGTGAACTTGGGCCCAGCCCGGGGACATTCCCCATGTTCCTGAGGGAGGTCACAGGGAAGGTGGGTGAAGCAGGGTCCTGGAAAGGTAGGAGGGAAGGAGGAGGAGGCCCATGGTGCCATGCCTTAGCGTCTCCTGACCCTCAACAGCCAAAGCCCACAAAGGGCCGAATGCGGATCCACTGCCTGGAAAATGTGGACAAGGCCCTGCAGTTCCTAAAGGAGCAGAAGGTGCACTTGGAAAACATGGGCTCCCATGACATTGTGGACGGAAACCATCGTCTGACCCTCGGGCTAGTCTGGACCATCATCCTTCGATTCCAGGTACCCCGTGTAGTATCATTCAGCGTGTGCCCCATCCTGCAGTGCTGCATTGAGTGGTCACTGCTGCCTGTGGTGTGACCAATGCACAGACATGGGTGTAGATCCTTGTTAGCAACTGGGGGACTCTCCTTATTAAACAGAGTAGAGACCAGTGAGGCAGGTTACCTGTGTCCTGGTCTGTGCCCTGGTCACGTGCAGTAGGGCCATATGTTGGGCTGAAAGGGACTGGGAGTGTTACACACTGGTTCTTCACCACTGAGGGTTTTAGAGCTACATTTGAGGTCTGGTCACTGACCCATTCCTCTGCCTCAGACTGCTGGCCTCCCTACAGTGAGCAGCCAGCCCACCTCGCACACTCTGAGCAACGCCAATCCAGTGTCCTCATGGCACCGCTCTCCTGACCCCTGGGACGCAGCCTCCTCTGCTCCTTACAGCCCTGAGCAGAGCTCTGTCCTCTTCACCTGTGAAACCCAGCTTAGAACCCGTCCACGCGCCCCCCGAAGTTCCCCACCTGGAGGAAGCAGCATCTTTCATTTCCTGGGACTTCCACTGTTCTGACTTCTGCCCCGTTGGCCCAGTGTTTTGCGGTCATTAGCCCAAGGGAAAAGATCCCCAGGCTTACAGGAGTCAAAAGGGCAGTTTCCTGGTGTGTATCTCTGAGCACCTCCAGGAGCCCCTGTCCAGGGAGTCAAGTCCTTCATTCCCTCCCTTGTAGATCCAGGACATCAGCGTGGAAACAGAAGACAACAAGGAGAAGAAGTCAGCCAAGGACGCCCTGCTGCTGTGGTGCCAGATGAAGACCGCTGGGTGAGGCTGCCCGGGGAGCATGGCCTCGCAGGCCGGATGCCCGGGGCTGTGCAGGAGAGGAGGGTGGGCTCCAGGAACCACATGTGGCTGGGGATCCTTCCTCGAGTCGCCAACCAGGACTTGGACTGACTCACCAGTTTTCCCGGTGTCTGTTCACAGGTACCCCAACGTCAACGTGCACAACTTCACCACCAGCTGGCGAGATGGGCTGGCTTTCAATGCTATTGTGCACAAACACCGGTGAGCAGATGGCCCAGGGAGCCCATCAGAGCTGCTGGGGGGCTGGTGACCCACAGTAGATGGGCCACAAGAGGGGCTCCACGGCGGTTCTGAGCAACGAACTCTGGGAGAAGAGCCAGCTGGGGGAATGCTGGGGGATGTGGGCACACTGTAGCGAGGAGGGCTGGCTATGGGAGCGCGGGGTGTGGGAGCAGTAAGCACGGGTCTGGGGTGCCTGGTTCTGGACACACTGGACTTAGTGACTTAGTGTAAAGAAAGGAGTGGCTTTGCTTTTCCTCATTAGGGCCTTAGGTGTTTTGTTTTGTTTTAAGATTTTATTTCATTATTTTTAGAGAGAGGGGAAGGGAGAGAGGCAGAGAGGAAGAGAGACATCAATGTATGGTTGCTTTTCACCTGCCTCCAGCCACAGATCTGACTGGAGACCTGGCTTGCAACCTGGTTATGTGCCCTGGCTGGGGAATCGAACCTGCGACCTTTGGGTTCTCAGGCCAGCACCTTACCCACTGTGCTACCAGCCAGGGCTCTTAGGTGTTTTTGATACCTCCCTACTCCCTCCGTCCCAGGCCGGACCTGCTGGACTTCGAGTCCCTGAGGAAGTGTAACGCGCACTACAATCTACAGAATGCTTTCAACCTGGCCGAGAAGGAGCTGGGCCTGACGAAGCTGCTGGATCCTGAAGGTGGGCAGGGCCACATAAACACGAGGCACAGGATAGACACTGAGGGAATGCCTTTGGGGAGGGATGACAATGTCCTGGAATTAGATCGTGGTGGCTGCGCAACCCCGTGAGTAGGCTAACAACTACCACTGAAGCGTATGCTTTAAAAGGGTGAATCTTACGGTATAAAAATTATACCTCGATGTTCTAACTTTAAAAGCTGTGGGAAGAGAGGCAGCCCTGTGGCAGAGAGAGCCCTGAGAGAAGGTTCCGTCCCAGCGTTACCACGGAGCAGCGCTGTTACTTGGAGCCAGTCGCCTGGCCTCTATGTGGTTCAGTTTCTTCATCTTCAGAATGAGAAGATTGGTCTCCTTGGCCTCCAAGGGCCCTTCTCATTCCGAAGTTAAGCTCCATGACCTGGAGGGCTCACCAGGAGCTAGGCTGACCAGCGGCCATCTGGTTGACCCCTGTGGTTCTCACCTTAACTGCTGATGAGACTAGGAATAGCCCCTGGGCTCTTTATTTTGTACCTGACCCTGCACTTGACATGCTATCATTAATTCAATCCTCACAACATGCCTTGTGAAGTCAGTATCTTTATTCTCAGATAATGGAAGAGAAGCCTGGGGCCTGTAAAGGTGAAGTGACTTTCCCAAGGTCATACTTAGCCTGCGGAGCTCAGGTTCAGGTTCAGGTTCAGTCAACAGGGCTCCAGAGCATGTTTCCTCGGCCACCTGTCTGGAGAGCTTAGAGCCACGTGGTACAGCCAGAAAAGGGAAAGCCCAGTGACGTCCCTGCTGGCAGTGCTCCCTCCTAAGATCCCTGGGTAGATTTGAGTCTCAGTTATTTTCCGTCCCCTCCACCCCCACCCATAGCCCCATGTCCTATTCCCTCTTAGTCCAGAATGACAAATACCAGCTAACTAGTGATGGGAAGAGGGCAAACACAAGGTTCCTTGTAGAGCACTTGGGAAGCACAGCTGGGGCGAAGAACAGGCAAGCCAAGGGAAGTATCCAGTCACTCTGCGATGATTGCAATGGCTCTCGCCCACCTGTGGGTTTCCGGGGGTGCCAGGAGGGCTTCCGGGCCCCGAGTCTTCCCTTTTGGAAGGAAACGCTGTGGCCTAGTTAAGAGAACACAAGTGACTTCAAGTCACAGTCAACCTTGGTCCTTGTGGTGGGAGCTGATTTGGCTGGAAGGATATTTACCCACTGGGGCCCCTAGCTGAACTTTGGGGATGAGATCAGAAGTAGCCCAGGCCATGCCCCGAGGTGGCCACGAGAACTGGCCCTGACCCTGCTGCCAGGGCTCACTGCCCCCACAACACCCCAGGTCCAGGAAGCTTTGCTCATACCACCTGTGTTGCTGCCCCCGAATCTTCGACTTCTTAATACTGCTTTCCAGCCCTAAGGCCACGATCCAGCCCCACATGGGAAGGCGCATTCCTTCCTTGTCTTGCTTCCTCCAAACATCTAGGCTTGGTCTCCATAGGAAATGCTGATAAATCCTCCTTGGGCTTCTGGGTTTTGTACCATGCTCGTTTCTAGGAGGAAAGAAAAAGTTAGCCTTCCATGCCCTTTCATCCACCTGGTCTATCTGTCACTTTGCCATGAAGGGAGCCGGAAAGATGTCCACCTCAGAGGGGAGAGGGTGTGACATTGGGATGAGAGATTCAGGTGCAGGTGTCTTTCTGGGAGGCGGATTTCTCATCTCTGCCTGACGTGCATGCGCTTTTTCCTCAGACGTGAATGTGGACCAACCGGATGAGAAATCAATCATCACCTATGTGGCTACTTACTATCACTATTTCTCCAAGATGAAGGCCCTGGCGGTGGAAGGCAAAAGGATTGGGAAGGTACTGTCCGCCACTGCCCAGGAGGAGGGAAGGCCAGAGGCGGCCTGCCTTCAGGGTCTTACCTCCCTCAAGCAGGGGCAGGGTGGAGCTGCAGGACAGGGCCAGGGGGCCAGTGGGCAGGACCCCACATCGCTGTTATGCAGGTGCTGGACCACGCCATGGAGGCGGAGCGCCTGGTGGAGAAGTATGAGTCACTGGCCTCCGAGTTGCTGCAGTGGATTGAGCAAACTATCGTGACCCTCAATGACCGGCAGCTGGCCAACTCCCTTAGTGGGGTCCAGAACCAGCTGCAATCCTTCAACTCCTACCGCACCGTGGAGAAGCCACCCAAGTAGGTGCCCCTGGGCCGCACCCTGCTGTGGCGCCGACCTGGAGCTCTGCTCACTGGGGAGGAAGCCCAAGTTAGGGTCGCCTTTCAGGAGGGAAAGTTGGCAGTGCATAAATGTATCGGAGGCTCATTTCCCTAGCTCAAAGCTCCAGAAGCTGTTCCCAAATAAGTTCTTAACATGATTATCCATTTAAAGAAAAAATCATGCTGTGGAAATGATTGCTAAGGTATATAGAGTCATGCACACCGCTCAGATACTGGTCTGGGCCTCAGCTTCCGGACCAGGTCAGGGAGACTAGGCCTGACAGGCCACACTGGAGTGGGACCGGTGACTTGCACATTTACATATTTTAGCAATTAACTGTTTTCAAGTGCGGAACTGCTATTGGGCAATTCTATAGAATATATGCTAAAATGTCTGTATTTCTACTATAGAACTCTTTTGGAGTTAGTATGTTTGAGCTCCAAAACTAATATTAACCCAGAAAACATCTATTCCTATACATTCCAGGGGGTGATTTGACCCAGAAAGTTCCCTTTTGGACATTGAACAAAGAGGTGGCTTCAAGGATGCCTGACCTCCGTGAAAGAAAAATGAGTCAGGGGTCAACCACTGACAATAACGTTGAGGAAGTATTTCCATTGACAGGAAGAGATGCTAATGACACATATGTGGGGAAGCAGTTTGCAAAACAGTTATGGACAGCAGAGAGCAAAGGGCTAAGTGTCCGGGCTCAAAGTGCCTGAGTTTAGCTCCTGGCTCTTCCACTTAACAGTTGTGAGTTGTTTTCCCCTTTGTGCCTCAATTTTCTCATCTGGAAAAATAGGGGCAATAGGAAGATGTAGCTAGGAGGGCGAACTAAGCAGGTTAATGAGCATCAAGTCCAGAGAAAATAGCGAGAGTCTCGGATACACATTATCCATGCCTGTGACCCGAGCCCCTCTATCAAACAAAAATGAAATACGTTCATGACAGGAGGGGGCGGAGGGTGTAACGGGCATTTCTGTGTGGTTTTCCGTTGTTTTTAAGTTGTATTCTTTTGATTTGCCAGTATATTCTGGCTTCCATGTACTGCTTCTGTGAGAAGAAAAGCAACACATGACATTTCATTTTGAATCACAGAGTCTCTGAGGCCCAAGTGGCCTTTGACTCTGACCCACCCTGGCCTCCCACCCCAGGTTCACGGAGAAAGGGAACTTGGAAGTGCTGCTCTTCACCATCCAGAGCAAGCTGCGGGCCAACAACCAGAAGGTCTACACGCCCCGCGAGGGCCGGCTCATCTCGGACATCAACAAGGTCCATGGCCTCCCCTCCGCGTCCCACTAGGCGCCCACCCTTGGCACCAGCCTCTACCACCCTGATTTGAACGCTGCTCCCGGATGCCCGCACCCCTCCCTGGCGCACATGTGACTCACACCTTCTCTCATGCATTTTGCACCACCCCTGCTCCCTCTGTCTCTTCATGTGAGCTCACATAATAGAATCCTACCCAGTCCTTTATCTTGTTCAGCCTGATGATTAATAAAAGTCATAGGGTTCACCCATAGTCCCCGCACCACGAACAAATCCAGTGGTTTCCATTGTTCCCTGTTTCGCTCCAGTCCTTGCCCATAAACAGGCGTAGTTTCCCCGTGGCTTCATGCACACGCCCCTCTTCCTCATACTGCTGTGCACAGGCGTCAGAGCGCATTCCACAGACCCACTGGACCAAGCACCCCTGACATTCCCTGTGCGCTCCAGCCCTGTCACCCCTCCCCACCCTCACTTCCAGAGCCCTGGTCCTGGAGCTCTAACCCTGCCCCACCTCACAGGCCTGGGAGCGGCTGGAGAAAGCCGAGCACGAACGCGAGCTGGCCCTGCGCACCGAGCTCATCCGCCAGGAGAAGCTGGAGCAGCTGGCCGCCCGCTTTGACCGTAAGGCTGCCATGCGAGAGACCTGGCTCAGCGAGAACCAGCGCCTTGTGTCCCAGGTAGGCTCTTGGCCCGTCCAGGCTGGTGGGGAAAAGAGAGGGAGAGAGCGGTAGATAGGAAGCCCGACCATGTGGGGAGCTAATGAAAGGAGGTGAGAAATCCATGGCACAGATGAAAAGACGAGCCCTGGCTGGAGTGGTTCAGTGGATTGAGTGCAGGCCTGTGAATCGAAAGTCTGCCGGTTCTATTCCTGGTCAGGGCACAGGCCTGGGTTGTGGGCCAGGTCCCCAAGTCGGGGCGTGCGAGAGGCAACCAATCCATGTAGCTCTCACACAGTGAATGTTTCTTTTCCTCTCTTTCTCTTTCCCTTCCTCTCTCTCTAAAAGTAAATAAATAAAATCTTAAAAAAAAAAAAAAAAAAAAAAAGACCAAGAGTCCCAGGAACCAGGGGCCAGAGGCTTGAATAGGGGAAAGGATTGGTGAGATAGGATGAGATGGGACGAGAGGAGACCATGGGGTTGGCATCTAGCAGCAGAAGTTCTCTGGAGGGCATTGGGGCAAGCAAAGAGGGTGTCCCTGAGTTCCCAACCTCCCCCCTGCCCCCCGCCGCCCTCCCCAGGACAACTTTGGGCTGGAGTTAGCAGCCGTGGAGGCGGCGGTGCGGAAGCACGAAGCCATTGAGACGGACATCGTGGCCTACAGCGGCCGGGTGCAGGCTGTGGACGCGGTGGCCGCCGAGCTGGCTGCTGAGCGCTACCATGACATCAAGCGCATCGCAGCGCGACAGCACAACGTGGCGAGGCTCTGGGATTTCTTGCGGCAAATGGTGGCCGCACGGCGGGAGCGGCTGCTTATCAACCTGGAGCTACAGAAGGTGTTTCAGGACCTGCTCTACCTCATGGACTGGATGGAAGAAATGAAGGTACCAACAGGATGCACATGGTGGGGTTCAGATGATCAGGATTGCAGGGGTACGACTGGGGTACAGTTGTCACTTGCTCGGCGGAACTTCTCAGAGTACGTTTCCAGAGCAGGGCCCTGTCTGCAGTTCAGATGAACGAAGCAAACCGGTCCTGGTTCTGGTGGGAGGTGACTGATGGTTAAACCACAGACGGATCAGCGAACTGAATAGCAGGTGGATGTGAAGCCTATGAGGAAACCGGAATAGGGCTGTTTGACAGGGTGGTCTGCAGGGCCTCGCTGAGAAGGTGCCATTGAAGCTGAGCACAGTCACACAGGAGCCAGCACAGGGAGAGCCCAGGAGAGGACGTTCCAGGCAGAAGGAACGGCTTGGCAAAAGCCCCGGGGCCTGGGCCCTGTGGCATGTCGGGGCCAGTGGGACCGAGAGGATGGGGAGGGGCAGGGAAATGAGACAAGGAAGGCAGCTCACTTAGGGCCTTACAGTCCTGGTGAAGGAGGCTAGATTTTATTCAAAGTAACATGGAGCCTCAAAAATGACCAGAAGGTTTTGAAAACGGAAGAGACACTTTGCTATGTGAAGAAAGGCTATGGGGAGCCAGAACGAGAGCCAGGAGACCAGTTAGGGGCTACTGCAGTGATCTAGGTGACAGAAGGGGATAAGGATGGGTCTGGAGAAGCGCTGAAGTTGCTGGGGTGCTGGGAACCGAGCCATGGTACTAGGAGGTGGTAATTCTGGGGCCTAGAAAATGAGTCTGAGTAAAGATTCCAGGAGCAGGATTGGGTAAGATGGTCATTTCGCAGGAGAGGGGCTGAGTACAATGAGGCCAGGGTGCCAGACAGAACTGGAGTCCCACTGTGTATGAGTGAGGACTGACAGATGGGGACAGGTATATCACCTGGGCGTGACACCTGGAGCCGCCCAGAGGGGCCAGGAGGTGCGATTGATCCAGGAGAAGAAGCGAGGTTAGCCCAGGCTGTGGCAGGGCTGGAAGAGGCCTGGCAGGGAGGCGATGGGCGGCTCTCAGATGGGCATCAGTGCGCTGCGTGTACCTGGCAGGGCCGGCTGCAGTCCCAGGACCTGGGCAAGCACCTGGCGGGAGTGGAGGACCTGCTGCAGCTGCACGAGCTGGTCGAAGCAGACATCGCTGTGCAGGCTGAGCGGGTGCGGGCTGTCAGTGCCTCTGCCTTGCGCTTCTGCGACCCAGGAAAAGGTGAGAACTGGGGGAAGGAACTGGACAAGGGAGGGGCTGGGAAGGAGAACATTAAGAGCTGAAACGTTAAGAGCAAGACTGGGAAAACCTGGTGACAGGAAGGATAAGGGGAGGATAGGGGGTGACAGACTAGGAGGGAGTAGGATGAGAGGATTCACAATCGAGATTGATGTGAGCACGGCTGGGTTACAGCTCTGGACCCCACACTGTGACTTTTTCAGAGTACAAACCGTGCGACCCACAGCTGGTGTCAGAGCGTGTGGCCACCCTGGAGCAGAACTACGAGGCGTTGTGCGAGCTGGCAGCGGCCAGGCGGGCTCGGCTGGAGGAGTCCCGGCGCCTCTGGCGTTTCCTCTGGGAAGTGGGCGAGGCGGAGGCCTGGGTGCGGGAGCAGCAGCACCTGCTGGCCTCCGCGGAAACTGGCCGGGACCTGACGGGCGTCCTCCGCTTGCTCAACAAGCACACGGCCCTGCGAGGGGAGATGAGTGGCCGGCTGGGGCCCTTGAAGCTCACGCTGGAGCAGGGCCAGCAGTTAGTGGCCGAAGGCCACCCTGGGGCCGACCAGGCCGCTGCCCGGGCAGCTGAGCTGCAAGCCCAGTGGGAGCGGCTGGAAGCTCTGGCAGAGGAGCGGGCCCAGAGGCTCTCTCAGGCCGCCAGCCTCTACCAGTTCCAGGCAGACGCGAACGACATGGAGGCCTGGCTGGTGGACGCGCTGCGCCTAGTGTCCAGCCCCGAGCTGGGGCACGACGAGTTCTCCACGCAGGCGCTGGCCCGGCAGCACCGGGCCCTGGAGGAGGAGATCCGAGGCCACCGACCAACCCTGGATGCCCTGAGGGAACAGGCTGCGGCCCTGCCTACGGTGCTGAGCCACACACCGGAGGTGCAGGACAGGGTGCCCACCCTGGAGCGGCACTACGAGGAGCTGCAGGCCCGGGCGGGCGAGCGAGCTCGAGCCCTGGAGGCAGCCCTGGCGCGCTACACCATGCTCAGCGAGGCGGGCGCCTGCGGGCTGTGGGTGGAGGAGAAGGAGCAGTGGCTCAACGGGCTCACGCTGCCTGAGCGCCTGGAGGACCTGGAGGTTGTGCAGCAAAGGTAGCTTCCCTCGCCCCCAGGCTTCCTCTGGGATAGCCTTGTGAGTGGGTGGCTGGGGGGACAGGAGGGATGGCGGATCCCACCATGAATGCCTGGTCTTGCTACAGCCCTTTGAGTCTTTTTTATTTTCCTATTTTAATGAAAAATGCTAAACATATGCAGAAAACATTATGCAACGAACTCCTTATATACCCACCATCCAGGTTCAGTAATTGTCAGTATCGTGCTCTATTTGATTGATATTCTTTTTTGAAAGCAAATCTCCAGTGTTACCGTTTCACCTCTACATTCTCCAGGATGCTGTTCTTTAAGAAATATGAGGAAGCATTCTATTTTTTTTTAAGACTTTGTTTATTTTTAGAGAGAGGGGAAGTAAGGGAGAAAGAGGGAGAGAAGCATCAATGTGTGGTTGCCTCTTGCGCACCCCATCTGGGGACCTGGCCTGCAACCCAGGCTCGTGCCCTGATGGGAAATCAAACTGGTGACCCTTTGAGTCACAGGCTGGCGCTCAACCTACTGAGCCACTCCAGCCAGGCAGGAAGAGGAAGTATTCTTAAATATAGTAAATCATTTTTTAATTGTGTGTGGACTTAAACTAGCTAAGGCTTTGAAGTTGTAAACCTTTTAGATAGAGATACCAGTTGACCCCTCAAAAAGTAGCTTTATTTACAGAACAATCTTAAAATCATTTAGAAAAGACATATTTCTTATAGAACCACAATACCATTATTACATACAACCAAACCAACAATTACTTACTATTACCTACTATACAGTCTATAGTCAAATTTCTTGGTGATTTTAAAGATAGCAGTAAAAGACTTTCTCTTTATTTTCAAGATATCCTCTGATAGGGGTTGGCAAACTACAGCCCTTGGGCCAAATCCAGCCTGCAGACTGTTTCTGTAAATAAAGCTTTATTGGAACACAGCACACTCATTCATCCACATGTTGCCCAGTGGCTGCTAATCCACTAAGAGAGCAGAGCTGAATGAACACTTGTGACAAAGGCCCTGTGGCCCACAAAGCCTAAGATATTCACTGTGTGGCCCCTTGCAGAAAACATTTGCAGACCCTGGTCCATGAGAATGTAAAATGTCCCTGGAAGAAGTTTTGCTTCACATCTTTATCACTTAAATATTTTTGGTTATCAGTTTACTCAGGAGACCCAGGTCGGGCGCTACAGGGTAAGGGAATAATGGAGGAACAAGGGAGGTTCTGATGCAGGGTGGGGGCACCGTGACAGGCTTAGTGCATTTGTACAGCTATTGCTAACCTTTAACTTTCACATCTTTTTGAGCATCTCTAGAGATGATAGTTTTTCTACTTGTTTGGAGTGAGTTAGGGGCACCCCCTTGACCCACAGAAGTTGTGAACTTGTTGGTAAGAGGTCCAGAGGCTTCTATAAATAGGCTTCATGTTGATGGGCTGGAGTTCTTATGAGCGTCCAGGAAGGTCGGCTGGTGCATCACCACCTGCCACGGATCACACCCAGCTCTGCCACCCCCTCAGGTTCGAGACCCTGGAGCCCGAAATGAATGCCCTTGCCGCAAGAGTTACAGCTGTGAATGACATTGCGGAACAGTTGCTGAAGGCCAACCCCCCGGGGAAGGACAGCATTGTCAACACCCAGCAGCAGCTCAACCACAGGTGGCTGGGGAGGGCTGGAAGAGAGTTCCTTGGGGCATGGAATGGAGGCGGAAAACGAGGCTGGAGGGTGGTCTGGAAAATGTTGTGGGTGGAAGGATAATGAAAGAGATGAAAGGGCGTCCAGCCTGGACAGGGAGACAAGATGGAGACAAGAGGATGGAGCAGATGGTAGAATACACCAAGGGGGAGCGGGGCAGGGAAGAAGCTTCCAGATATCACTGGACAGGGCGGGAAAGCTGAGCCACTGCAGACCTTAGACCCACCCTCTGTGCTCAGGTGGCAGCAGTTCCGGTCCCTGGCGGATGGCAAGAAAGCAGCCCTGATGTCAGCCCTGAGCATCCAAAACTACCACCTAGAGTGCACAGAGACTCAGGCCTGGATGAGAGAAAAGACCAAGGTCATCGAGTCCACCCAGGGCCTAGGCAATGACCTGGCTGGGGTGCTGGCACTGCAGCGTAAGCTGGCCGGCACCGAGCGGGACCTGGAGGCCATCGCTGCCCGGGTCGGTGAGCTGACTCAGGAGGCAAATGCCCTGGCCACTGGCCATCCCGCCCAAGCTCCTGCCATCAACACCCGGCTGGGAGAGGTGCAAGCAGGCTGGGAGGACCTCAGGGCCACCATGCGACGTAGAGAGGAGTCTCTGGGTGAGGCGCGGCGGCTGCAGGACTTCCTGCGCAGCTTAGATGACTTCCAGGCTTGGCTAGGTCGCACACAGACTGCTGTGGCCTCTGAAGAAGGGCCGGCCACCCTGCCTGAGGCAGAGGCCCTCCTGGCCCAACACGCTGCCCTTCGGGGAGAGGTGGAGCGGGCCCAGAGCGAGTACAGCCGGCTGCGGGCCTTGGGTGAGGAGGTGACCCGGGACCAGGCCGATCCCCAGTGCCTCTTCCTAAGGCAGCGACTTGAAGCCCTGGGAACCGGCTGGGAGGAGCTGGGCCGCATGTGGGAGAGCCGGCAGGGCCGCCTGGCCCAGGCCCACGGCTTCCAGGGGTTCCTGCGGGATGCTCGCCAGGCCGAGGGCGTGCTCAGCAGCCAGGTGAGAGCCCAGGGCAGAGTCAGGAAGAAGAGGGAAAGGGGGGGATGTAAAGGAGAGCGGTGGGTGGGTGGGAAAAGGCAGCAGATAACATAGTTGAGGAAACAGGATGGACAGGAAGAATGTGGGAGGAAAAATAATGGGAGTGAAAAAAATGTGAACGTGATTTATCAAAAGTGACACAAACTGGCTTGTCACATAGTTATTCAAGAAGTTGAATCAATAGCTAGAAATAAGATGGAATGGAATTTGGACCATTCAAGGTTCTCCAGCCCCCCTTCCTTATAACTTTCTGAGACTCAACATAATTGGGCACCGTCTCCACCATCTTCAGTGCTGGACGGCCCACCCTGTCCCTCCTCGGGTGGCCCCCATGTCCAAGAGCCAAATTCTGACTTGAGGAGTGAGTTCGATACCATCCCTCCCACGCAGGAATACGTGTTGTCTCACACGGAGATGCCAGGGACACTCCAGGCTGCTGATGCCACCATAAAAAAACTGGAAGCCTTCATGAGCACCATGGATGCCAATGGGGAGCGGATCCGCGGGCTCCTGGAGGCCGGGCGCCAGCTGGTGTCTGAGGGCAATGTCCATGCCGAGAAGATCCGAGAGAAGGCAGACTCCATTGAGAGGAGGTATGAGGGCAGCGGGCCAGTGAAGGGCTCAAGAGGGAAATAAGTGAAAACAGGGTGGCCTCAAAGGTGGAGAGCACAGCTGGCAGACTGGCAGATGGGGCTAAGGGCTGATGGAAAGTGGAGGAGGAAGAACCCAGTGGTCAGAGAGGGACTAAGCCATGGGCTGAGTTCTGCCTCCCTCACTTGGGGTCAAAATGACGTCTGCCCAGGTAGCTCAATGCGTGACTTGGGATTCCTGGTTGTTTTATCGTGCCCCTGGAAGGCACTGTCCCCATCAGAGGAAGACTGGAGGCTTCCAGGTTGCTTAGAGGGTCAGAAAGTTCAAGAGTTTCACAAAGGGCTGTCATTACAGACACAGGAAGAATCAAGAAGCGGTGCAGCAGCTTTTGGGGCGTCTTCGGGACAACCGAGAGCAACAACATTTCCTACAAGATTGTCATGAGGTGAGGCATGGTTCCCCCTTGCCCCTCTGGCTTTCCCTCACTGTCCCTTTGCCATCCCTTTCCCACAACCCCCTGGCTCTCTGAGCCTAGAATGAGTCCATTGCAGTGTTGCCTGAGCACATGAACCCTCATGGCCTCTTCCCACACCCCAGCTTCTCCTGGCTCACCTTTCCCCACCATGTGCCTCACTCTCCCCTCCCTCTGCAATGCATTTGGCCTCCCTCCATCCCTGCTCTATCCTTGGTCCAGCTAAAACTCTGGATTGATGAGAAGATGCTGACAGCCCAGGATGTGTCCTATGACGAGGCCCGTAACCTGCACACCAAGTGGCAGAAACACCAGGCGTTCATGGCTGAGCTGGCTGCCAATAAGGACTGGCTGGACAAGGTGGACAAGGTGTGACGGGGCAACAAGAAGAGAACCCTTGGGGCATCCTCCGGCAGGGTCCCAGCCACACTGCGGGGAGGACCCATACTTCGGGATAAGGCTCTTTCAGGGTTAGAGGTCATGGGCTTCCCATGCCAAACCTCCAAGATGGAAAATTATAGCCGAAGGACCAAACATTCTAGGTTTATGGGACAGTCACTCCAGAACTGTAAGAAAATATGAATTAGTAAGGAGCCGAAGCACACTTACCATAGGTTGGTTATGGGGCGGGGAGCTGAGAAGCATGAAGTGATAACAAATGGCTCAAGACCGTATGCGATATAACACTAGAAACCACAAGCACTCAAAATAAGGGAATACCGCAGTGGCATCCTAGTGGCAGCAAGATTTGAGCTGCACCTTGAAGGGGGATCAGCACTGAGGTAGGGAAGTTCAGAGGGGGTTAAAACCTTCGAGAAGAGCATGTGAAGGAGAACACACAAGAACTTGGAATTACTGTTTCCACTTGCGCCTCTGCCGCCCTGTATGTAGGTCTCCAGTCTGCAAAGCTCAGTGGTGCCGAATTCTGACCCTTATTCTTGTTTGTCCCACCACCAGGAAGGGCGGCAACTGAGCCTCGAGAAGCCTGAACTGAAAGCCCTGGTGTCGGAGAAGCTGCGGGACCTGCACAAGCGCTGGGACGAGCTGGAGACTACCACCCAGGCCAAGGCCCGCAGCCTCTTCGATGCCAACCGGGCCGAGCTGTTTGCCCAGAGCTGCTCTGCCCTGGAGAGCTGGCTGGTGAGCCTGCAGGCCCAGCTGCACTCCGATGACTACGGCAAGGACCTCACCAGCGTCAACATTCTGCTCAAGAAGCAGCAGGTGTGCGGTGAGGGGGCCTTTGATACAGGTGGGGAACGGCGGAAGGCAGGAGCGGGGGTCCTGTAGGTCCTGCAGTTGGGGAGGCCATCCTGAGACCACCCCAGGGCTGGGTTTCAAGCCTCGTTGGAGAGGGCAGAGGCCCGCCGATGGCATAGAAATCCGCTGGGGTGTAATGGGCCAGAGCAGGTCTGAAGCTGGCAGGCCAAAGCTGGCCAGCAGGAAGCTGTCACCGGGATGCCAGCAGAACTTGCTGAGTGTCACTGGTTCTCCCGCACAGCATGGGCAATTGGGCAGTTGGGCAGTTTTGCTGTAGAGGCAAGTGGACATGCACTCCGGGACCCACAAGTAGGAGCCCCTTCCCGTCTTGTACGTGGGGTGTCCCTCTGTCGCCCTCTACTGACAAGGCCTGGCATTGCACCAGCTGGCGCAGGAGGGATGTGAACAGCGTCCTGTCCAGTTCTGAAGTCTCAACACAGGGAAAGATGGATTTGGAACGGAGGTGGATTTGGGACTTAGAGGCAACACATGGCTAACTGGCACAGTTGCCACATCCCCTTTCCCTGGACTCTTACTTACATTAAAGTCTGAGAGCCGCTGAGCGGGCCATGAGGAGAAACTGCCTGGGGCGAGCCCCGGGTAAGAAATCATGACTGGCCTGACGCTGACTAGGGTCCCCTCAGTTCGATGGTGGAAGCGCAGTGACCACATCACCCTCCTCTTCCCGCTGGCAGATGCTGGAGCGGGAGATGGCTGTGCGGGAGAAGGAGGTGGAGGCGATCCAGGCCCAGGCCAAAGCCCTGGCCCAGGAGGACCAGGGTGCAGGGGAGGTGGAGAGGACCTCCAGGGCCGTGGAGGAGAAGTTCAGAGCCCTGCACCAGCCCCTGAGGGAGCGCTGCCGGCGCCTGCAGGCCTCCCGGGAGCAGCACCAGTTCCACCGGGATGTGGAGGATGAGATCGTGAGTCCCTGTGATGGGGGTGGGGTTGTCGTCACTCGGCCTGGTGCTAGAGAGATGCCACGGTGTTTCCTCTTCCCTTTGACACTGGGAGATGCCCTCCAGGTCCCTTTACCCTGGAAGCAGAGGTGACCGCGTCCTGCACACACACCAGGAGCCCTGGCAAACCTGCCCCCAGCTCTCCCCACTCTCCACCCCCTTGCTGTCACTTTGCCCTCCAGACCTCCCCTGACCCCCCTTCTCGTTCAGTTGTGGGTGACGGAGCGTCTTCCTATGGCAAGCTCCAGGGAGCACGGCAAGGACCTGCCCAGCGTCCAGCTCCTCATGAAGAAAAACCAGGTGAGGCAGAGGCTAAAGGCAAAAGTCCCGAGAGCCTCCTCAGACATGGATGTTTGTTTTCATCTGAAATCCTGGCGTTCCTCTGCCCTCCCGCCCCTGCGCAATGCTGGGTGTGTAACCCTAGACTTCGGTGCGTGGCCTCTCTTCCCCAAGGGAGGGCAGGTTAGGTTCCCTCCGTAGAAGATCATGGAGGTTGAAGGAACTTGACCATCACATCCTTGAGTCAGAAGGGAGGGGGAGTGAGAGAATTCAGGAAGGAAGAAAAGCAAGAGCATGAGGAGCTTGATGTTGAGTAGGTGTAAGAGGGTCCCTTAGCAAGTGTTTCCGCTTCTGCTGCTGGGACAGACCCTGCAGAAGGAGATACAGGGCCACGAGCCTCGGATTGCGGACCTCACGGAGCGGCAGCGCGCCCTGGGTGCGGCTGTGGCAGGCCCCGAGCTGGCCGAGCTGCAGGAAATGTGGAAACGCCTGAACCGGGAGCTGGAGCTCCGAGGGCAGCGACTGGAGGAGGCCCTGCGGGCCCAGCAGTTCTACCGTGACGCTGCTGAGGCAGAAGCCTGGATGGGTGAGCAGGAGTTACACATGATGGGCCAGGACAAAGCCAAGGTGAGAGCAGGCAGAGCCCAGGCCCTGTACTCGTTTCTTTCCTCCCTGAGACCCCCACTCCCTGACGCCCACTGCCCCGTCCACCAGGATGAGCTGAGCGCCCAGGCTGAGGTGAAGAAGCATCAGGTATTGGAGCAAGCCCTGGCCGACTACGCCCAGACCATCCACCAGCTGGCGGCCAGCAGCCAAGACATGATTGATCACGACCACCCGGAGAGGTGAGCACAATGGCAGCAAGGAGGCCCAGACCCTGGGGGTGATGGGAGCAGGTTCCAAGAAGGTGCAGGGATCATGGCGCCTTCCTATGACTTGCAAACAGAACCATCTAGTGAGGCAGAGGAGCAGGGACTTGGCGGGCAGTTAGGACTCTATGGGACCGGCTGGGGATCAGAGCTATGTATCTATCCTAAGTCCTGCGCTGCTCCCCCTACCCCCACAGCACGCGGATATCCATCCGCCAAGCCCAGGTGGACAAGCTGTACGCCAGCCTGAAGGAGCTGGCAGGAGAACGGCGGGAGCGCCTGCAGGAGCACCTGCGGCTGTGCCAGCTGCGCCGAGAGCTGGATGACCTGGAGCAGTGGATCCAGGAGCGCGAGGTGGTGGCGGCCTCCCATGAGCTGGGCCAGGACTATGAGCACGTGACGGTGAGGGCAGGGCGGACACCAGCTGCCGGAAGAGTAAAAGACCCCCTTGGAGACTGGGGCCCTGTCTGTGCAGAGCACTTGGGGGTGGGGAGTGGAGGAGCGGGATGCAGACCTGGCTGAGCTGGGGCTGTCCTCCCAGGTTTTCCACCTAAGTGGCGGAATTGTGCAGAAAGAAGACATGGGACTGTGCATAGACTTGGGCAAAAAGGAAACTACCAGTCACTCTTTTCCAACAGCACTACAGTAGAGGGAATCCTGTTTCGTAGGCTGTAGGTTCCAAGCGCCCCTACCGCCTTTGCTGGGGGCCAGGGTTAGTCAGATCCACAGTCACTGGGAACCAGTTGCATCTAGTCATGAACTCAGCCCAGCTGGAGGAACCTATTTTGGCCCAGGTGGCCCAGGGAGAGAAGTGGGTTCTCAGTTTGGGGTGAGAGGACTTGCCCCCCACTAGGCAGGGACATGGTCAGAGTTGTCCGTGCAACTGTTTCCTCCACCAGATGCTCCGGGACAAATTCCGAGAGTTCTCCCGGGACACAAGTACCATCGGTCAGGAGCGCGTGGACAGCGCCAATGCACTGGCCAACGGGCTCATTGCTGGGGGCCACGCTGCCCGAGCCACTGTGGCTGAGTGGAAGGACAGCCTCAACGAGGCCTGGGCTGACCTGCTGGAGCTGCTAGACACACGGGGTCAGGTGCTGGCAGCCGCACACGAGCTGCAGCGCTTCCTGCACGGGGCCCGCCAGGCGCTGGCGCGGGTGCAGCACAAGCAGCAGCAGCTCCCAGACGGGACTGGCCGAGACCTCAACTCGGCCGAGGCCCTGCAGCGCCGGCACTGTGCCTTCGAGCATGACATCCAGGCCCTCAGCGCCCAGGTCTGACGCAGCACGTGAGGTCGGGGTGGTTCGGAGACTTGGTGGGGAACGGGCTGGGGGTGGGCATCTTCTGGGGGGCCACTTAGGGATGAGGTAGAATTGCTCCAGGTAAACATCTCTGGCCAGAGACATCTCGCCATTCACACCTTTAATGACAAGCTCCCTCGAGGGCCCGTAATATTATCACCTAGTCCCAAGAGCAAAAATATTCTTCATGTTCCAAAGTCAGTCCCGCACAAATCAAGCATAGATTTCCCTCCTACAACCATTTAAACCCAATTGGACGCCAACCAAGTCCCTTCTTCAGGTTGAAAATCTCATTCCAACCACGTTTGAGGTCCCTCATCAGCTGGACAGGCCTCTAAAAGCCCAGCTGGGGGTTAGGGTTAGGGAGGAAAAAAAAAGCGCAGCTGGATAGGAAACCTCCCCCCTACCCCGGGTTAAGCCCGGGCTCCCAGAGGGGACCTAACAGGACAGTGCATGACAAGGCTTACTCCAGGCACCAGCTGTCATCTTTCCCAGCCCTCACCCTCTGTTCCTTCTCTGCTTGTGTGGCTGGTAAAACCGGCGGGCAGGGGGTGGAGAGCAGAGCCCAGGGCAGGGGAAGGCTAGGGCTCCTCGGAGGCCCCAGCGCTGCCTGATTCTGACCTGGGGCCCTGCAGGTCCAGCAAGTGCAAGATGACGGCCACCGGCTCCAGAAGGCCTACGCCGGAGACAAGGCAGAGGAGATCGGCCGCCACATGCAGGCTGTGGCTGAGGCCTGGGCCCAGCTCCAGGGAAACTCCGCTGCCCGCCGCCAGCTGCTGCTGGACACCACGGACAAGTTCCGCTTCCTCGTGGCTGTCCGGGAGCTGATGCTGTGGATGGACGGGGTGAACTTGCAGATGGATGCCCAGGAGCGTCCCCGGTGAGGCCCGTGGTGCCCAGGGCCTACAGGGGCTGTGAGCTGGCGGCTGGGACGGCGGGTGGGCAGCAGAGTGTGATGTGGTCTCTGTGCCCCCAGGGACGTGTCCTCCGCAGACCTGGTTATCAAGAGCCACCAGGGCATCAAAGCAGAGGTAGAGGCCAGGGCCGACCGCTTCACCTCTTGCATCGACATGGGGCAGGGGCTGCTCGCCAGGAGCCACTACGCCGCTGAGGAGGTGGGCGAGGTCTGGACACAGCTGGGTCATCCTGTGGCAGAGGCCTGAATGCTGAGTCTCCTCCCGAGAGTCTTTCTGCTTCCTCTCAGCCTTTCTTTCTAGAAACCTTCCACTCTCTCCCTCAGTGCTATTCAGGGATTTTCCATCCTGACTTCTCCCCGGGACTATCTGCCTCTTGAAATCAGAAATCACTGGTTCCCCTGTCAGTCCTCCCGGGACCCGGAAAAGCCCCATTGGGTGCTAACTCGCATCTTTGCGCCCCCAGATCTCAGAGAAGCTGTCCCAGCTGCAGGCACGGCGCCAGGAGACAGCGGACAAGTGGCAGGAGAAGATGGACTGGCTTCAGCTTGGTGAGCCACTCTGCAGACCAGGAAACTGGCTCCGGACACCAGGCCCTGCGAGGAAGGGTGGGGGGTCTTTCCACTGTAGTTTCTAGAGTAAGACCAGGAATCTTGGGCACTGCCTAGCTCTGCCCTCTGCATCTACTTCGGGTCAGTAGCTTTCTCTGCATCCCTATTCTTGAAGTGCTGTGGCTCCAGTGCTCTGCCAGGGCCCACTCTGACCTGCCATCTTCCTGCGACACCCCCATCCCTGCAGTTTTGGAGGTGCTCGTGTTTGGGAGAGATGCGGGTATGGCGGAGGCCTGGCTGTGCAGCCAAGAGCCACTGGTGCGAAGTGCTGAGCTGGGATGCACGGTCGATGAAGTCGAGAGCCTCATCAAGCGGCATGAGGCCTTCCAGAAGTCAGCCGTGGCCTGGGAGGAGCGTTTCAGTGCACTGGAGAAGCTCACCATGGTGAGGGCTGCAGGACCCCATGGATGCCCGCCCCCATCCCACTGCCCCAAGCCTTGTGCTCTCCCCTGCTGGCAGGAGACAGGTCCTCCCCTCCCATTGCACCAGCATCTCCCAGATGTGAGCCAAGAGTGCCAGCTTGTCACCCACAGTTTGAGGAGTTGTCAGTTGCCCTGGGAAATCTCCCCAGTTGCTTCTAATGCCTACCTTCTTTTGGAATTATATTTCCCATTCTGTCTCATCAGACCAGAGCTAAGACGTTTCCACTTTCCTTAACTCCCTGGCCCTCTTAATGAGAACATCTATGCTCTGACCTCTGAATTTTTTGACAGTTGGAGGAGCAAGAGAAGGAGCGGAAAAGAAAGAGGGAGGAGGAAGAACAGAGGAAACAGCCTCCCGCCCCAGAGCCCACTGCCAGTCTGCCTGAAGGGGTCCCGGTGGACGGCCGGATGGCTCCTGATGCTTCTTGGGACAGGTGAGGGCTGGGACACCTGGGGAGGAGGGAGAGGCTGAACCTAAGCAACCCAAGGACTTTCATCGTTCCGTGTCACCTCTGCCATTCCAGAACCCATCCCCAGTTACCAGCATCCACACAGCCAGCCAGCGTCAATGGAGTCTGCACGGACAGAGAATCCCCACTGGTGAGCCCGGCCGCCCCCCATACCCCATCACAATCTTAGCCCCCCTCGCATATCCCCTTAGAGCTTCCAGTCCTTGCAGCCCGTGTTGGAACAATGGAGATGGGGGCAGGGCAGCTTCCCAGAAGGGCCTGTGAGTTCCCCCTGGAGGTGTGGGGGTTGATATCCAGAGGAACAAAGAGAGGTATGAGCTGGGTGATGGGGACACTGGTGACAGGAGAGGGCAGAAGCTCAAAGGAAACCTGGGGACAAGAAGGCCCAGCTCTTGGACTTCAAGTTTCATGACTTCCAGGCTAGGTATGTGCTGCCCCATCTTTTGATGCAGACATTTTTCCCCAAGGGGTCTGGCCCAGGGGACGAGACCAATGGGCCACCAGAAGAGCGGCAGACCCGGTCACAGGGCTCGGCCCCTCCCAGCATGCTCCAGAGCAGGTCATCGGAGTCGGCGCGTGTTGCCACTTTGCCCTCGAGAGGCCCAGAGCTCTCTGCCCAGGAACAGATGGAGGGGCTATTGTGCCGCAAACAGGAGATGGAAGCCTCCGGCAAGAAGGCCGCCAACAGGTACCAGGACAGGCCACCTGTCGCCCGTGCCCACTCCAGTTACGGCCTTCCGAAGACACTTGCCTGGAACCTCTTCCTAGAAGGCGGGAGCCAGGGGGCTGCCGGAGGAATGTCCTCTAGGAAAGGGGCAGGGCTCAGCAGCAGAGTGGGGCCTCACATGAAGGCCTGGAGGGTGGAGAGGTGACTGACTCAAGGACAGGAGAGGCACTGGAAGTCCAAGAACACTCACGCTGTTCCCAGGGTGACCAGCCCCACAAAGGCTGGTCATTTGGCCTGTCTGGCCTGGTCACCTGCATCACATCCCTCCCAGGTCATGGCAGAATGTGTACTGTGTCCTGCGGCGCGGGAGCCTTGGCTTCTACAAGGACGCGAAGGCAGCCAGCGCGGGAGTGCCATACCACGGAGAAGTGCCTGTCAGCCTGGCCAGGGCCCAGGGCAGCGTCGCCTTTGATTATCGGAAGCGAAAACATGTCTTCAAGCTTGTGTAGGAACAGAACCATTTCCTCGGGACGGAAGGGAGGTCAGGGGTTACAAAGTGAAGGGTAGCCATGAGCTAGGGCCGGAAGGGATAGAGTTACAGAGCCAGGCACTTGGGGACGGAGATGTAGGGGAGGGAGAGGTTGGAGGAAGGGGTCCACTTATATTCCACACTAAGGCGAGGAGGAGCGCCAAGGCTCAGGCCTAATGGCTGATGACGGCAAGCTGAAAATTATCCTGGATGGGGCATCCGAGGCCAGGGTGCCTGGTGGGGATTCCTGGGGCCTTCCCCTGCCTGTGGGCAAGCAGCCAGAGCTGGAGGCAGGGCCTGGGATGGCTGAGGGTTCATCCTGGTCCTCGGTAGCCAGTCAGGAAGGATTTGCTTTTGTACAGTCTGGGAATCTGAAGAATGTGCCGGTGTCTAGTCTGGCCTGAGGGCCCAGCAGGCCAGCCACCAGCCTGGTCTCCGCCTTCCCCGCACTCGTGGGGCCAGTCCGAATTCTCAGCTCTGCTCAGCTGTTTCTCTCTCTCTCAACAGCTTACAAGATGGAAAAGAATATTTATTCCAAGCCAAGGATGAGGTGAGCTGTCCTCTCCCTTCCCACGTCCCCCTTGCTCCATTGCCATTCTTAGAACCCTCCAATTCAGAGTCCACTTCTTCACTCTTCACTCTCTTTCGCCTGAAGTGTCTCATTCTTTGTAACCAGACAGCCTGCAACATGCCAACAGGAGGTTCGTGGCCCCTATCTTAAGGAGTCTTTCTCTCCTATGAGATAAAATAGGTTGTTTTTCTGCCTCCTCTTCTTACACTTCCCCGCTGCCCGCAGGCCTCAGCACAGTGACCCTACCTTTCCATGCCCCCTGCAGGCAGAGATGAGCTCGTGGCTGCGGGTGGTGAATGCGGCCATTGCTACAGCGTCCTCCGCCCCTGGAGAGCCTGAAGAGCCGGCGGTGCCCAGTGCCCCCCGGGGCATGACGCGGGCCATGACCATGCCCCCAGTATCGCCCGCCAGCGCCGAGGGGCCTGTGGTGCTTCGAGGCAAGGACGGCCGAGAACGAGAGCGAGAAAAACGCTTCAGCTTCTTCAAGAAGAATAAGTAGCTGGGGACAAGACTTCCAGGCCAGCTCCCTCCCTCTGTTCAGGAAACTGCCAGGGACTGTCAACAGGGACCACCCTCTTGTCAGGACAACTGCCTGCTGCTAGGGTCTGTTGCCAAGGTCAGCCCATCACCAGGAACTGTCTCTTGGGGCAAGCCAGTGTTCCCAAGGGCACCCCTTCTCTTCTGCTATTTAATTCCATACTGGTGGTGGGACCCAGGCAAACCCAACTCCACTCCTCCCCCATTTCTCTCTTTCCCCAGCCTTACGCCTCTATCCCCACCACAGTGCGGACAATGCCGCAGCCTCAGTATAGGCCACATGGGGGATGTCTGCCCCTGCCTCAGGGTCGTTCTCCCAGCACAGCTAGGCACGCATCTGGTGCCTGGCCCCTAGGGACCAGCCAGGAACCTCTAAGAGCTGAAGCAGGACCTGGGGGCAAGATGGCCAGATGATGGGGTCAGAGACACCGGAGCTCCCCCTGCCCATCCTTCCTCCTCCTCTGACATGAGCGGCCCCTCCATCTCCAGCGACTCTCAATGGCTTCCAGGTGTGAGTTGTTCAGGGACAACCACAGCCTTGATTGAGTCTGGCCAAGGAGGTGATTAAACAGCTCAGCTTCTCTTACTGCTTCTGGGTGTCTTTGCTTCCCTGATCACAAGCCTGTGTACTACGCCCAAGATTTTCCCTTCAGCTCTGGTTTCCACTCTGTCCGCAGCCTCCAAGCCCTTGAAGAAGCACGTTATTTTGATAATGGCCTCTGGTTTGCCGGGTTAACCCATGGCAAGCCTCTATTTTGACCAAAGTTCACCATGGGTCAGGATGATGTTAACAAGCAGTATTAAAGTTAAAAAATGAATGACTCCTTCCCTGGTGCACAACTTTCCTCACTCACGAGTCTTTCAACTGTTTGTAAAAACGAAGGACAAAAAAGTGAAACTAGCCCTGGTTGGTGGCACAGCAGATAAGGTGCCAGCCTGCGAACCCAAAGGTCGCAGGTTCGATTCCCAGCCAGGGCACATAACCAGGTTGCAAGCCAGGTCTCCAGCCAGGTCTGTAGCTGGAGGCAGGTGAAAGGCAACCTTACATTGATGTCTCTCTCCCTCTCTGCCTCTCTCCCTTCCTCTCTCTGAAAAATAATAAATCTTTTTTAAAAAGTAAAACTAAGGAAAGACTGAAGAGCATCGTCATACCCTAGTCTCAGCCACCGCTCAGCCTGACGGTGGAGAAAAGAGCACATGCAGGGTGAAGACAGACCCCCTATTCTGTCTCTTCCCCAGTGGAGAGGATTCAAAGGAGTTCACACAGGGATCAGAGAAGTGGCAGGTTCCAAGTCCACTGGCCAATAGAATGACAACACCCTGAGAAGCCGTGAGGTACATCCTAAGTGTGTAAGCACACAAACATACACAAGAGAACATGCTAGATCTAGTGAAGTATAAAAAAGGAATCTCCCTTGTCTTTGGCTTGGTAATTAAAGGTTTTAGGACAATAGTATTTGCCTTGATGGCCTCCTTCAGGAAAAGTTTTGCTCTTTCATTGTTTCCCATTCACACACAACCATTTCTCTCTAGGGCTCAGAGCTGATCTGTCCAGGAAAGCAGCCCCATCTTTAGTGTTGTTGGCCAAGGGCCTTGGCTGAGCCTGACTCTCACCAGCCACGACAAAAACAGTCAGGTGTGTGCAGGCCCAGGCGTAGTACATACAACAGAGCCCCAGAATGGTCTCCAGGCATGAGATCTGGTAGACCAGATAGCCCACAGAATAATTACCTCTTCTTCTTAAGAAAAGCAGATTTGGAAATATCCATAGTAAATATATAAATATAACTAGAAAAATATGTCATGAGACTAAACAGAAGAATACATTCGCATTCAAATCTCTTTTTTTTTCAGGTGCACATGTAAAATGTTCACTGTATGAAAGAAAAGTCATATATTGTGGAGTGTTCAGGGAATCTGGATATTTACATACCAAGATGGCAAGTGTGAGGGTTGGGGGGAAGCAATAATTGGACATTTTAGGAGGAAATGTACATGGGGCTGAGAAGTGATCATTTTAACATATAAAATGTACATGTAAATAAGGCAGCCGAGTGAAGGTCCTGCAGAATGCAACCAGTCATTGTAAATGGAGAAGGAATGAAAATAGTGTTTGAGCATCACATACAGACATGTGGTAGCTGAAGCTGCTGTGGTGCATGAAGCCCTAGCGTGAAGCCTTTAGGGCAGGACATAGACGATAAGGGTAAGGTCAGGAAGTAAGTCTTGGGGGACACCTTCATATGTAAGGGAAAGAAAAGCACCAAGAAAAATGACAGAATGGTAGGGAGAAGTAAAGGACGTGGGACAGGTTAGAGCACAATGATGCAGGCACCACAGATCGGTGGGGGAATATGGACAAATAAAAATGCATTAATTATTTAGAAAAGTTACATGCGCGTTCTTACCCAATACCACCTCCAAGGGTGAGAGCTAGGTTCGTGCTGTCCACATGCCAGCTGCCAGCCACGTGCGGAGCTCTGGAAATGTGGCCGGTCTGAATTGAGACGTGCTGTAAGTGCAAAATGCTCAACAGATTTCAAAGACTGAAGGGGGAAAAGGATTTAAGATATCTCACTAAGAATTTTTATATTGACTACATGGTGAAATGATCTTTTAGTTATATTAGGTTTCAAAAATATTATACTTCATTTTACTTTTTTAATGTGTTTACTGGAAAATTTAAATGATATCTGGGGCTCACATATTTCTATTTGGGACAGCACTGGTCAAAATGAACTACAGACCTAAATGTGAAAAAGTAAAAACAAGCCCTGGCTGGTGGCACAATGGATAAGGCATCGGCCTGCAAACCCAAAGGTCTCTGGTTCGATTCCCAGCCAGGGCAACATAATCAGGTTGCAAGCCAGGTCTCCAGTCAGGTCCGTAGCTGGGGGCAGGTGAAAGGCAACCATACATTGATGTTTCTCTCCCTCTCTACCTTTCTCCCTTGCCCTCTTTCTGAAAATAATAAATAAAATCTTAAAAAAAAAAAAAGTAAAAACATTAATGTTAATAAGAAGAAAACGTAGGAGAATATATATGATTCGGGGTAGAAACAGAAAACTTATACTAAACATCAAAAGCACAAACTTTAAAAATTAATTTGATTGCATAAAAAGAATCAAGGTTTCTGTTCAATAAAGGATACCAAGGTAATAATTTGGTGGAATGAAAGAAGATACTTGAAACCAATGAGAAACCAATACGTAGAATGTATGAGAAAATCCTGGAAATAGACAAGAAAACTGGGCAAAAGATATGAGTAGGAAATTCACAAAAAATAAACCCAAAAAACTTAACAAGTAATCAGAAAAATGCAAATTAAAGCAACAGTTTGTGTGTCACTCTATCAGACTGGTAAAAATTAGGACACTAGGATAAGGCACCGGCCTGCGAACCCAAAGGTCGCAGATTCGATTCCCCAGCCAGGGCACATAACCAGGTTGCAAACCAGGTCTCCAGTCAGGTCTGTGGCTGGAGGCAGGTGAAACGCAACCATACATTGATGTCTATCTCCCTCTCTGCCTCTCTCCCTTCCCCTCTTTCTAAAAATAATGAAATAAAATCTTTAAAAAAAATTAGGACGCTAGATAATGTCAAGCTTTAACAGAAACATTGAGATACAGAGCCCTTCATGTGCCATATGTGGGAAGGTAGACTGGTACAGTTTTTCCTGAGAAAAACCTAGCAATTGCACCCTGGGCTTATACTTTCCCAAATTCTCATATGGATCCATTAGGGTATTCATAATTAATAGAAGGATGTTAATTCCAACCTTGTTTATAATAGTAGAGAGTTGACAGCAACTGACCCAAAGATGGATAGGTAAAATATGGTGGTTGTACGCTATGGAATATTTACTCAGTGGTTAGATATGACACAGCATCATAGCATGTAGTGGAAAAAAGAAAACAATGAGTTCTACGAAACGTTTACATAAATTATAATAATGCACTTAAATGCACAATCTGCAGATCTTGTTTAGGTTCATATTAGAAGAAACCAACTGTAAAAGACATCTGCAACAATCTAGGGGAAATTTGAACATAAATATTAGATAATATTAGCAGAGCATAACACTGGACATTTTAGTCAGAGACAGATACTGAAGTCCTAATAAGAGAAATGACATTATGTCTGTGATTTGCTTTTAAAAACTCCAGCACCGCCCTCCAAAAAAGTAGCAGGGCTAGAAGAAATATGGGCAAAATGCTGATAGCTGTCAATCTGGATAAAAGGACCATAGGAGCTCATCATAATATTCTCTATTTGTGCCTTTTTGAAAATTTTCACATGAAACATTTCATTTTTTAAATGGAAAAAGCAAATGTGTACTAAAAAGAACACAAATAAAATAATACATGTTAAACTCATTAGAATGGTTGCGTATGGGGGAAGGGGAGAGGAGGTAAAAGGGAATAAATAAGAAAATGGAAGTAGATGGGGAAGGAAATAGAATGGTGCAGTCAGAGCTTTGCGAAGAAACAATATAAAGACAGAGGAAAAAGGATGATGAATGAAATGGAAATTTTAAAATGGTGAAAACTGTTTAAGGGCATTAGTTTTTGGTGACCTCAGAGAATTCTGGGAATTGGAAAGGAGAACAGAACCCAAAACAGGGAACGAAGGTGGGTGGTAGCAGGTTCAGACCCTTCATTTGTGAAGTCAATGTGGTGAAGATGATCGAAAGCTATTTCAGAAATGGGTGAGGAGTGTCCCTACACATGTTTTACAGGTGACTGTAGAAAGAAACTGGAAATGACAGAGAAGGGAAGCGAAGCATATAGTTAGTTAGAATTAGGTGAGAGACAAACATGAGTGTTGCTAAAATTGCAGGAATGGCGCCTCTTCTGAAAGAACTCAGTGAAAGAAACACACCCCAGTAGCTGGGGAAGAAGAGGGCAGCCTCAGGAATTTGTGCCTGATGGTATCAGGAAAGAGTCTATGGAGCCACCACAAGTGAGGAATGGTGACTGACAATCACCCTGGCATGCCCTGCTCCGAGATAAACTCAGTCCATCAATCTTTATAAATGTCTATTCTTTGTTCCAGGGTGACAGTGAGTAATCCACCCAATAATCCCTCTTTTGCCACCAGGAGGTGCCCTTGGACCACAGCTGAATTTTAAATGCTAAAAAGTGTCCCGGGACTCAGAGTTGCCTGGTCCCGGCAACTTGATGTGGGCTTACAGAGCTTGTCCCACACCCAAATAAAGAAACCTCTCTCTGGGCCTTTGCACCAAGTATTCCTTTGGTGTGCTCACCACAGACCAGGAAACGTGAAGGACACACGGTTACTAGAGAGAACCAGCCCACCTACGTACTGGGGCAAACAGAACATGACTAAGGGTAGCCCGAACAGAATGCCTCCTAGAGCAATCCCAGCTCTGCCGTCTTTGGTTCTGTTGTATCACCAATGAATAACATGTTTGCAATGAAATTTTTAAAAATTATGTTTAAATCTCTACAAAAAAAAAAAAAAAGGCTAGGTTTGCTTAAAATGTGGCATGTCTATTTCTAAAATGTTTCAAGCTGCTCTAGATGCTCAGCCTGCTAAGAAAGCCCCTTTTCAGGGGCCCCGGTCGTCAGCTGCCGGCCCATCACCCCGGCTTCAGCAGGCCCTCACTGCACAGTCCAGGCCATTGTGATGGGTAGTGACCCCCGGCCTTCGGGCTTCACCTGGGCCAGTGGTTGCGTCCTGAGTCCTTCTGACAATCGAGCGCCTGTACCCCTTCCAGGGTGGTGATTGGCTGGTCGGGGCTGGGGGCGGGCTGACCTCCGCCCCCCGGCGCCGTCACCAGGGGCCCCGCCCCCCTGTCCGGGGGACGGGGAGCCGAACCCGGGACAGTCATTTACATGCGGCCGTGGGATTGGCCGTCCGGCCCGCAAGGGGGAGGGGAGAGGCAGCGCGCACCCGCGCGTGCGTGAGTTGGCGCGCGAGAAAGGGCCGGGTCGCTGCGAGGCTCGAGCGGCCTTCGCCATTTTGTGGGGTTCTCTCTGACGCGGGAGCCGCCGCCTCCGCCGCCGCCACCCGGGGGTAGGAAGGGGTCTTGTGGGTGTGTGGGGAGCCCGAGGCGGGCCGGAGCGGGCCAGGCCGGGTCCCATGGACGGAACTGGCCATGGTTTGGTTTCTCCTCGCGGGGAGGTCCGAACAGGACAACGGGAGGAGGCGGGGCCGGGTCTCCGGAGGGGGCGGGGCAGGGGTCGGGTCGAGCCTTTGTTGGGGCGAAGGCGCTGGAGGTTTTGCCTCTGGAGTGGGTGTTTGGGGTCCCCGGCTTGGGATCAAGGGGACCTTTTCATACTTAGAGCATTTTGATAGGTGAAACCTCATGGAGGAGCGGTACAGAGTTCCCTCCAAAACGTAGTGACCAGGGACGCGCGGGTACAGGTCGCTTGGCCCCGGCGTGGGCTTTCCTCTTTCCTGCCCCACACAGTGTTTGAGGGCGTGAAACAGCTAACCCTGCTGCTTCAATGCGCCTCACTTCACAGGCGTGATAGAGAATGCAATGCTTGTTGATCCCCGACCTCCTGTTTTCGCGTCACATATTCTCTCGGAACAAACCTCCCTCCGTCTATGGAGAAAAAAGTAACGGAGGGCTGGGTGACCGTCTGTGGCAGAGGAAAGCAGAAGCAAAGCCCTGAGATGGCCTGCGCCACCCCTCACTTTGGGAAATCCTGTTTCTTCTCGCCCAGGCTCTTGCCAGGATGGTGAAGCTGTTCATCGGGAACCTGCCGCGGGAGGCCACCGAGCAGGAGATCCGCTCCCTCTTCGAGCAGTACGGGAAGGTGCTGGAATGTGACATCATTAAGAACTACGGCTTTGTGCACATAGAGGACAAGACGGCGGCGGAGGATGCCATTCGCAACCTGCACCACTACAAGCTGCATGGCGTGAACATCAACGTGGAAGCCAGTAAGAACAAGAGCAAAGCTTCAACGAAGTTGCACGTGGGCAACATCAGCCCCACCTGTACCAACCAAGAGCTCCGGGCCAAATTTGAAGAGTACGGTCCAGTCATCGAATGTGACATCGTGAAGGATTACGCCTTCGTCCACATGGAGCGCGCGGAAGATGCGGTGGAGGCCATCAGGGGCCTCAACAACACAGAGTTTCAAGGTGAACTGCTTTGGGGTCTGGGTGGCAGAGCTGAGTGAGGTCTAGCTCAAGACACAGGAACACAGGACTTTGAGGCTGGGAGGGAGGTGCCTTCCAGTCTGTTTTAGCTGGAAAGCAGTTACTACTCCCTTTTCAGATTTGCCAGCTCCCTTGTTAGATTATCAACACCTGTGTAGAATCACGCATGGTGGGGTTTTCACGTCGGTGCTGTTGGGAGTTTAAGTGGCGTGAGCAAATGAGTGTCTCGTGGGAGAAGGGAGGCTGGAAGCCATGGCTTACCTGCTGCTTTTGTTATGACCAGAAAGCCTTACGTTTTAGTGTTTAAATGTGTAGGATTCGTACTCTTTCCTACCATGTGTGATGGGTTGTGATGGGAAAGAGGACCAGAAACACCTGGAGGAATCCCCATGTTAGGAATGGGGGGGGGGGGTGAGTCTGGATTTGGGGGGAGCATCTTTTGAATGCTCAAATTTGTTTGGCTCAAGCAGAGCCAAAAACCACACCATGGACTAGATAGATGTTCTTCGAATTACGATAGTTGATGAGCCAATCAATTCATTGTAAGTTGAAAATATCGTAAGTCGATATAAAAACGCACTTAATACTAGACTGTAGAGTATCATTTATTTGCCCTTGTGATCTTGTGGCTGATTGGGAGCTGTGGCCCAGGTGCCACTGCCCAGCGTCACAAAAGTGTACCACGTGTCACTAACCCAGGATAAGATCAAAAGCTGAAATACGGTTTCTACTGAATGCGTATCGCTTTCACACCATCATAGAATCAAGCCATTGTAAGTTGGGGACTGACTGTATTCTGCTCCACCTGTTATTTAATCCTAATAGAAAAAAAGAAACTCTAAAATTAGGTTGAATGGGAATGATGGTCCTGCTTCTGACAAGATTCCAATAAGATATTCTAATTAATAATATGTTACTTATGCCAGTTGTAAAGGTACATCCAGATACAGTCATTAATACCACAGGAGGTTGTCTGATGACTCTAGAACTGTACTAATATGGTAGCCTCTAGCCACCCATAGCTGTTAAATTGAAATTTTAAATAAGATTTAAAATTCAGTTTCTTAATTGTACTATACACATTGCAAGCACTCAGAAGGCATGAGGAGAAGGGCTACTGTATTAGTGCAGATACAGATTTTTGTCATCATACAAAGTTCAGTGGGACAGCGGTGTTCTACAGAGTTTTTGTTGACAGTGTAATCTTGGACCACACTTTTACAGCCACTCTTCAGGGTCATAAATCAACACCTTTTTCAGTCTAAGTGCCAGTAGAAGGGTTGTTACGAAGTACTTAAGGGTCCTACTCTGCTAAAGCTAGAATACAAGGAGAAAAGGAACAAGAGGAAAAGTTGACCAGAAAAGGGTAAGAAAGTTTGCAAATAGTGGAGATTGCAGCTAGTGCACCAAATATCTGTGGTTACAGCCAATGGTGCCGTGGCTTTTAGCTGCTTTTTAAAGCTTAGGGCAAAAGTGGTAGATCTTGCTACCATTAATTAGTCATATGACTTTGGACGAGTGTTTTAACCTCTGTGCTTTACTTTCTTCCCCTGCGGTACCTCCCTCACAGGATGATTAGGCTAGAATGAGGTATAGGCGGGACAGTCTTTGACAGTAAAAGTATTGTTTAGTGAAAGGTGAGTGTTGGTCATGAGTGTGTTTCTATTATGATTAGAAACAAGTGTGAAAGCTATTCTTATTTATATTTTTATTGTAAAGCTGTTTTGTTTTAGCTTTAGAAATATTTTTAATTATTTTCATTTGATAGGGGAGGGAATCATGCATGAATGGAGAGTGACAGCGAAAAATGGGGGTTCTTGCTCGAAATAAGCAAAATGTAGAAAGAATGCAGTGATAGGTTACAAATTGCAGATACTCTTGTGGTGTAACGCTGCATGTCCTTATCTTTTAAGTATACAATTGAATAAAGGGATAAGGACAAAAATATGTATATGGAAGTCAGTAAATTGGGAGAAGTGTACGTTTTAATAAAGTAGGTTTAATTATTTTAGGAGGTGGATATATGAGTAACATTTGACTCAGAAGGTTTTTTTAAATGTCATCATTGGGAAAAGCCTTCATTTGGTTTTCATGTCCTTAGCCTGACCCCTCTGGAGAGAACACTCTACTCTGAGTTACGCACACAGACATTTTTATAACCAGCTCTTTTTTCCTCCAGCGGACAGGAGAAAGTTTAGCATTAGTAGATTGCAGTTTTACAGAAAATACAATCTAGAAACCAGTTTATCACATTTTTCAATAAAGCCTTTCAACACTCTAGTAAAGGTGGCCTCTTAAGAATGTTTTGAATCTTCACATGTTGATGGCTGCCATTTAGGCTTCTTCCTCCATTATAAGACTCCTGAAAGGACTTGGGTCTTTCAGGATCTGTTCTCTCTCAAGGAGCAATGAACTGCACTGTTACTGTTAAAAACAGTTTGCTTTGGAAATCCTTAAGCCTTCCAAGTAACAATTCAGGCAGCTGAATTGGGAAGGATATGTAAGAATTCAGGTGTCTCCTGTCTTTTCCCCCAATGTGTAAAATGAGCATTGAATTCAAGCACTGTTGTGTGTCAGCTGCATCCCCAGACTTCTGGATACTAGCATGTGATAGGAGCTCAGCAATCAGGACCCCAAGTTACCCACCTCAGCATTTTAATACTTGTTTCTAGATTTCAGAAGAAAACACTTTTTATTGAACTAGGTTTATGGAAAATGTTGGCAGTGGATTTTAATGACTTTTTAAAAAGCTTTTATGTATTTTATTTTTAAGATTTTATTCATTATTTTTAAAGATAAGGGCAGGGAGGGAGGAAGAAAGGGAGAGAAACATCCCTGTATGGTTGCCTTTCACCTGCCTCCAGCTGGAGACCTGGCAGGAGACCCGGCTTCCAATCTGGTTACATGACCCAACTGGGAATTGAACCAGTGACATTTGGGTTCACAGGCTGGCACCAATCTCCTGAGCCACACCAGAGAAGGAGGGGGAGAGAAATATCAATGCATGGTTGCCTCTCATGCACCAGCTGGGGATCTGGCCCACAATCCAGGCATGTGCCCTGACTAGGAATTGAACCAGACACCCTTTGGTTCAAAGGCCAGCACTCAGTCCACTGAGCAATACCAGCCAGGGTGAATTTCAGTAACTTTTGAAGATCTCGGGAAATCTTTTTGAGTTTTTGGCTTCTACAAGTACAGGAGATTGGTAGGTTTTAATTTCCTGTTTTCTTTGCCCTGGTTCCTAAAGGTAATAGAGAAGTATGCTTCAATTATTATAAGAACTTCAGGGCATTTAAGTTAAAAGCATAGTTACCATCTTTGGAAAGATTGTGTGGAAAAAAACCTTCTCATTTGTATTACAGATTTTTTGGTTCTAGGTAAAAAGAATTTTACTTAAATGCTTTTCATAGTTACAAGAGTTAGGTTTTGCCACAGATATATATAAACTTAGAAGTTTCTCTCTAAAATAGGGATAAAGATTGGATATAGGAACAGAAACATCAAGGGGAAAAAAAAATCACTGTTTCTTTTTTTTTTTTAAATGCACCTAGACTATTAAAGAGCAAGTTAAACTGAAAATTTTTCCTTAAAAATGTCCTTTCAAGGCTCTGGACTGGATGCTTTTTAGATTGGCATGGTTACTCTGACTTCAGAGTTGTCGCACAGTTTATGTCACACTGATGAATGTGATCACACATGGTGGAAAAATTATTTGTAATCCTGCAGCCTGAATTATGATGAACTTTACATTTGCAGTATAAATTGGGGGCAAAAATCTGTATGTTTCTGTTCTGTTCATAGTTAGCATGTGGCCCTTAAGTTAGAATAAGAGCTTTTAAATCTTAAAAACAGTGGGATGGCTAAACGCTGCTTTCAGAGAATTGTTGCCATTTGCTGCATCAGTGGTGATGGTGGGTGCTGCCTCTCTGCTAGAAGCTGGAAGTGAAAACCTGAGCACCTTTGTTTCTGCTGAAGAAAGGACTTTTGGTATTTTTTTAAATCCCCATGGAGAACATGCTTATTGATTTTATAGAGGGGGAGGGAGAGAAAGAGAGGGAAGAGAGAAACATCAATCAGTTGCTTCTTGCACCCACCCCAAGTGGGGACAGAACCGCAACCCTTCGGTTTATGGGATGATGTTCCAACCAATTGAGCCACGCACAGGCAAGGGCTAAAGAAAGGGTTTTAAGTTAGAGGTGGTAACTACTGGAAACTGGGGTGGTAGGAATCTTAAGACATTGGGCAGAAATGAGTTTGACTAAAGTGATATTACTGCACTAACCCGCTCCCCTCTCAGGGTCAGTGCATGGCGCTGTTCTGGCTGCCGTCCTGAGTCGGGCTGTTTCCAACAGGATGGTGGATGGAGCACGAGGCCTCCTATGGCATAACTGCATCCAGAACAAGGTCTGTCAAAGAGAAAGCAACTTGCTGATTGCGGAGGGGGGATTTGTTCTGAGCAGTCCTTAAGAGTGATGCAAAGCCCATGTTCCTTACAGCTGGACTGGCTGTGTTGTGGCTACAATCTGAAAATCACTTACTTGATCTCCAAAACCTTATGCAGTTTGGGACTAAATACGGTCAAAAATACTCCTTTACTCAAACTGCTTTTAAAGACCTAGATGCTTCCATAAGTAAGGGTTCCCTGGGTTTGGTGGCACCCAGGGCAAAGATTGCTTCTTCTCTTAGCTGTTCGTAGTGCTAGTCATTTACCTGGATGTGGCTTTGTTTGTATGGGTGCCCAGAAGACTTTAGACCAATGCTACACTTTTCTAACAAGTAGATAATTCCTTGTAAAGAATTATAAATTAGATGGCAGGGTGAAGTGCTGATCACTCCATTACATGGGAACATACTGTCCCTCAGAAACCAGTGCTATTCCAAGCGCTAATTCTTGCTGTTGAGGGACCTTGGTCAGGTAGTTTTCTTTTCCACAGTAGGCATGGATTCACCCTTGCTGAAAAACTGGGTGTGAAGTTGAAATCTGGAGGGCTTCATAACTTCTAGATGTACTAAAGAGCAAGTATACGATGAGCCAGGTATGGTGTGTGTACCCAACGTAGCCTTCTGTGACACCTGCAGTAATGGCTGGAAGAAACAAGATGGACAGAAGTTTGCTGTGGTTTTTAAGCTACAGTAAATGCTCAGGCCTAATGTGGCCCTGAGTAAATCAGGGGAAGGTTGGTAAGATACTTTCTAAATCTCATAACTGAGGTTTTGTTGGATATTTGATTTGGAAGAATTGGCAGGTTTTGAACTGTTAAAATCTCAGTCCCATAAAAAAATTAAATCTCCCCTCCAAAAAAAATCTCAGTCTCAGCAGTGAAAAGTGTCAACTTTCAGTTTCTGTGTTGGTTGTGGAGACAGAAGTAGGAGGAATCCGATCTACCCAGTGTAAGTAGAAAGTATTGACTGGTCTCTGAGGAGTCAAATTTTCTGTCTCTAATCTGTATTAAAACTTCAGCTTCTTTTGGAGAAGATTGCTGAAAAAGGGTCTCAGGAGTGTGTGTATGTGTGTGTGTCTTATGCCAATTAGTTTACTTTCATTCTGGGGAGGATCAAGAATGCCAATGAGTTATAATGAATTTTATATCTTATTTCCTCAAGGCAAACAAATGCACGTGCAGTTGTCCACAAGCCGCCTTCGAACTGCCCCTGGGATGGGAGACCAGAGCGGCTGCTATCGGTGTGGGAAAGAGGGACACTGGTCCAAAGAGTGCCCCGTAGATCGTACAGGTCGCGTGGCAGACTTTACCGAGCAGTATAACGAACAGTATGGAGCAGTGCGCACGCCTTACACCGTGGGCTACGGGGAATCCGTGTATTACAACGATGCTTATGGAGCCCTCGACTACTATAAGCGTTACCGGGTCCGCTCGTATGAGGCAGTGGCAGCAGCAGCGGCAGCTTCTGCGTATAACTACGCAGAACAGACCATGTCCCATCTGCCTCAAGTCCAGAGTACAGCTGTTACCAGTCACCTCAACTCCACTTCTGTTGATCCTTACGACAGACACCTGTTGCCAAACTCAGGTGCCATGCCTGCTGCCGCTGCCACCACATCCTCCTATTATGGAAGGGACAGGAGCCCCCTTCGTCGTGCGGCATCTGTGCTCCCCACAGTTGGAGAGGGCTACGGTTATGGGCCAGAGAGTGAGCTGTCTCAGGCTTCAGCAGCTGCACGGAATTCTCTGTATGACATGGCCCGGTATGAGCGGGAGCAGTATGTGGACCGAGCGCGGTACTCAGCCTTTTAAAAACTGGAGGTGAGAGTGGGGTGGGTGCAGTTAAGCGACTCCATTTAGTTGCCTTGAAAGGGACCCATGCTGCATAGAAGCTAAAGCTACCTGTTTGCTGTCAGGACAGTAGTATCCAAAAGATAGAAATTACATGTTAGTCTTAAATGTCTTAAGTCAGAGGTTCACTTGCCTGTTGAGGTTTTAGTGTATGGCTCCAACCATCTTTTTCCTTCTGAGCACAAATTCGTTTTGTTAGTGAGGTTATTGTTCTTTAATCAAGTGTAAGCAGATCTGGGTTACAGAAACATAGTTAAGAGAACTAACATTTGTTGAGTGCCCTCTGTATATCATGTAATCTGCACAATAAGCCTTTAAAGATATGTTCTCCTTTTACAGAGACGGGAGCTAAACCTCAAGGAAATTAAGTACTTTGCCGGAAGTCATCTGGTAATTGAGAGGTAGCCAGAATTCAGACTCAGGGCTGGCTGACCCTTAAACCTATTCCTTTTCCACTGAAGGCACTGTGGTGTAAGATGAAGAATACAGGTTCAGGAGTTAATAATGAATGCCAGGGTGAGAATTTTAACTATAACTTTAGACTTTCAATTGGCTAATCAAACTACTTTTTTTGTAAGATGATTGAAAGCAGAATGAAGTCCTTTCCTTATTAACAGTCCAGAGCATCTCATTCTACATGGGCACTTAGGCCATGTATAGCCAGTGATGCTGTCATGAAGAGACCAAGGCTTCCTGTTTTGTTCCAGCAGTTTATTTTTATTTGAAAGGAACATTTAAGGAACTAGATAAATCAGGTGATTTTTTTTTTTGATGTGTGTTAAAAATCCCATTGGTGAGGACCCTGGGAAATTTAAGTTTTCCTACTTCAGAAAATGTATACTAAAGATGCTAGAATGGCAAGAATAATTGGAAGTATCTAGAGAATGAAAAGTATCTTCATCCACCTGAGAATGGTACATGACAACTCTGTATTTTCACGGTTTTCCTTGGACCTTGAAAATGAGAATCACTTGGGAGGGCGGGGTGCAGGGGCGGGGGCTAGAAGCAGTTAAACTCAGTTACCAGAGTTTCCAGAGTTTCTTTGGTGTATGTTTAGAAGAAAATAAAGTGGTATAACTTGCCGTTTTCATAGTGAGAAGCAAATATGGCATGAACTTGTGGCAAGGTAATATCCTGTATGACCATGACAGGACTGGGATTTCCTGAACATATATAGCAGCCATGTTCGTGTGCATGACGTGGGTGACTTTACTGCTTGTGTAGTTTGCCACTGATTTTTACTTTTAATGCAGCTGACTCCGCCAGCAAGTGGGATCTGCCTCTAAAGTAAGGTGGGATCATCTATCAGATAACTTCTGTTTCTCTTTAATATCTTTCAGAGTTAAATATTAAATTAGTATATGTGGTCTTTAAAGGGTATTGCCTGGGTATTTTAAAGTGAATTTTGACTGCAAGCAGTGGTTGTTCAACTAACCTCTTTTTAGTGATGACTTTTATAGAAACTTACCTTCCAGGTGTGACCTCAAATGGACTGAATAACCCTGAGTTGGTTGCAGTCCCAGGAGCCTGATGTTAATGAGGCTGCCAGGATGAAATACTCCAGAACTGTGGGGAATCAAATTCGGGTCTCACCCTAGCAGAACTGATTCAAGAACGTCACAACTTTTGAAGTCGATTGGCACAGATCAAGACCAAGATTTGGCCCTGTGTCTGTAATAAGTAGAGGAGCTTGGTGTGAGTTAACTTCTTTTCCCCCCAGCCATTGGTGTCTGGAGCTTCCATCAGTGGAAGATTTAGAGAATTTTAGGATTTTCTCTTTTGATTTGGTAAGGGAGATGTGGTCCATTGGGGAACTACTAGAATGATGGCTCTAAATCTGTGGCTATGACGTGTAGGTATATTATGTAAATGAACACTCCTTGAATACCCTATGTGATTGTTATTTTTGAAAACTCATCATGAAAGATTAAAATGAAACAAAATTTAGACTAAATAGTGCAGTTGCCATATTTGAGATTTTGGTGTCTTCTGCTTTTTCTGAACCCAGAAATTAAATTATGGTTCTTGATAATATCTGTATGCCCTTTAGTATAGCAACAGTAGTCTTGTATCACAGAGGTTGTCTTGTTTAAAAGATGGATAAGAAAATGAGGAATATGTATCTATTATCAACACAGCAGTCTTCCCTATAGATCGCTTCTTGTTCTATTATGGCTGTCAAGTAGATTCCTTTATGCATATGGACCTAATAGACTCCTGGGTAATTATATGGGATATGTTTGATCCAGTCTGACTTGGTTTTGTTTTGTTCTTTCTTTTCCCTCTGAAATACAGGACAGGACCAGGGCCCTTGTACCCGGATCCAAGCTGCTCACCAGGCACTGTGTAAGCCTCTTGTGTTGTGCTCTCTTTCAGGTAGGATAATTGCGGACTGAACCCTCGGGCTGCGATCATATATGAGAACTTGCTCCGCGCGGTCCCCTTTGCCGGGATGTTTCCATTGCTTCATGTTTCAGTAAACAAAGGAGTTTGTGACCAACTGTTTTCTTTCTTAATTTAATGCTTCTAAGTTGACTTTTCTTTCTTCCTAATATGAGTCTCTGTAGCCTTTCACACTATTCCTTGTATTCTTAGCCTCTGAGCAGCCCTAGGTAAGGATTATTGCTGGCATCCCCTTTTTTCCCAAACAGTGGAATCCCTCTAATCTTGCTTTTCTTAGGAGTTGAACCCTTCTCCCTCCCTGCACCATCTCCTTACCCTTTAAAGTGACCGTGTAGTGGCAAGCAACCTTTTACTCCTCTGTTAGCTCTGGATTCTTTTAACATTGAAGCTACTCTGAGATTGCTAGGACCACCGGGGTGGGGTGTTTTGTTTGTTTCGTTTTTTCACGTCTGACCTGTGATCGTGGTACAGCATTAGCTGAAATCTAGTATTGTTTTACTCCACTCCTCCCACTTTTTTAAAAAAAATATTTTGACAAATAAACGTTTCTAACACTTAAGTATCTTTTCGTGTTTGTGTGACTTCCAACCAGTGTCTTCTGGTTCTTTCTCAGTTGTGCTCAAACTGTAAATTCAAGTGAGTCAATTTTTGAAATTCAGATGTAGAAGGAAGCATTTAGCAAGGTAAGTAACGTGGCCTCAGCAAAGGGTTAAGTTAGCTTGCATCTTGAGATGTTGATAGATTCGCTCCTTCTTTCTAAATAACCAGAGCTGCATTTCCCAGTGGCAGAAGCCAGCCCCATCAGGCTGACTTCACTTGACCTCTTAAAACGTACTTAGAGTTCTCTCCCCATGGTGCTAACATTCTGCTAGGATTAGACTTTGGCTAAAATAAATTAAGATAGTTATGACAAAGCAAAATTAGAGAAACGTCATAATATCTTTAATGGAAAAGCAAGATTGGCAATGACAACATTCTGCAATGAAATGTGCCCTTTAGAACTTTTTGGATTTCTAGATATTTTATCTTACTACTATTACTTAAATCCCTATAAACAAGTTTAATGATGGACTAAACCCTGAAGTTTTCTTTATTTGATTTTTTTAAAAAAGATTTTATTCATTATCTTTTTAGAGAGATGGGCAAGGAGGGAGAGATGGAGGGAGGGAGGGAAGGAGGGAGAAAGAAAGGGAGAGAGTCCTGGCTGGTGGCATAGTGGATGAGGTGCCAGCCTGCGAACCCAAAGGTCGCTGGTTTGATTCCCAGCCAGGGCACATAAACAGATTGCAAGCCAGGTCTCCAGCCAGCTCTGTAGCTGGAGGCAGGTGAAAGGCAACCATACATTGATGTTTCTCTCCCTCTCTGTCTCTCTTCCTTCCCCTCTCTCTAAAAATAATAAATAAAATCTTTTTTTAAAAAAAAAAAAGGAGAGAAACATCAATGTGTGGTTGCCTTTCACCTGTCTCCAGCTACAGACCTGGCTGGAGACCTAACTTGCAACCTGGTTATGTGCCCTGGCTGGGTAATTGAACCAGAGACCTTTGGGTTTGCAGGCCTGCGCCAATCCACTGAGCCACCAGCCAGGACTTAAGCTTTTTATTGTATCCTGTATGGAAATGCTGACATGTAAATTCTGACTACCTACAAATATAATTATATAGCATTTCCCTACATATTTTATACTTAAAATAATCCTGACACAGATGAAGCAAAATTTTCCGTTTTTTGGAGGGGTCGGGGGAATACAGCAATCTAGAGAGGTTAACCTGTCGGTGCAAACACCAACTAGTGGCAAAGTACACAAGGCCCTTTTCAGCTTCAACATTGCAAGAAAAAAATCTGAATTCTGTGAAACAGTTCTACATGAGCACTGCCCAGTAAAACTGGGTAATATTGGAAGTTCTCTATCTGTGTCATCCAACTTGTAGCTACTACGTATTTAGTAGCTAAGTATTTAGTAAATATGGCTAGGGAAGAACTGAATTTTTTATCTTCTACCACCACAGGTGACTGGTTAAGTAGCTAGTGTATTGGACAGCACAGTTTAGATGGTAAAGTAAGTTTCTTATATGAGAGGGGGAAAGCCTTACAGAATCATAGTTTTCTTGGAAAAATCTTTCTGCCCTGACCAGTGTGGCTCAAGGTTGGGTGTCCTCCTGCAAAGTTAAAGGCTGCCAGTTCAATCCCCAGTCAGGGCACTTGGCCTGGGTTGCAGGTGGGAGGCCAGGGATCAACGTTCCTCTCCCTCTTTTCGGTCCTGTCCCCTCTAAAATAAAGCCTTTTAAAATATATCTTCATTCCCAAAAAATATATTAACACTGGGAAAGGGGTTAGTTTTTATCCAGTGTAAGAAGACTGCTGAATAGGAACAAATGTCAATTTCTAAACCTCAGTTCTTACATGAGAAATTGCAGGTTGTGGATACAAAATCTGTTATTTGCCAAGACCAAATTTCTCGTTCTACACCATTTCAGAGTTTCTTGAGGCCTCTCACACAGAAAGTTCCTGAATTCATTTGAGTTTCTACTCTGAACCAGGATTTGGGTGATGGATGAGTTAGTTACCTGAGATGAGAAGCAAGCCTTAATTACATCTGTGAAAACTGCTTTGGAGGGACAAGTACAGGTGCTGTGAAAATAATGAGCATCTGTGCAGGGAGACAAAGGGAAGGGGGCTGTCATTCCCTCTTCAGTCCTTCAAAAGATTCCAGCTCACCCTCCTTCCATTTCTTGCCCAGCTGTGGGACCAAGAGAAAAACCTGCTTGAGCTGTGCATTTTAAGATCACCAAATCTCAACTAAAGGGCCCTCCCAGGCCATCAAACAGTTCTACCATCTCTTTTTTTTTTTTTTTTTAATAGGGGAAGGGGAGGAGATTGGAAAGTGACGGGTTTGCCACCCACATACTCCCACAACACAGACATGTGCTGGTAAAACTTCGGTTCGTAGCTGCACCCAGCCCACTGAGCCACACCAGCCAGGGCTCTGGCCTCCTTGACTGAACGCTACAGGACGGGGCAAGACTCCAGCCCTAATAGTGGCCACCCACGAATTCCCCTGGGCCTACCCCACAGCCTGGCCTCAGTTTCTGGACTAGTAACTACTAGGGCAATAGCAGATGGGGCAAGGGAAGAGGGTAGTATGTACCCAAGAGGAGCACATTATTAAATGACCACTTTGTCTCTGGCATTGAGGCAAGTTCCTGATCCCTAGCTTTAAATATGGTGAGGAAATGACTCAAAGAAAAAAAAGAAAAAGGCAGGGGGAACTACCACAAAATTCACAACCTGAGTGCAATGGTTGGGAAAATGGGAAGGGCCCTCTGATACTTGATCCTGAAGAACCGAAGGGTAAGAAATTAGACCTGAAGATCTAGAGAAAGGTTCTTCCAGGTAGAAAAGTCCTGAAGCAGGGCAGTATTTGAGATACAAGGATCTGAAAGGAGGGCCATATGATTAGAAAGAGGTGGTTGAGGGAAAGGACCTGAAATAATTATGCTGGAGTGAGGAGTAGAGGCCAGAGATGCTTCAAAGTACTTGAGGCCAAGATAGGGGATTGGCTTTTTATATTAAATACAATGGGACGTTGCTGAAAGGTTCTAAATTACAGAGTGACAATCTGACTTAAAGTTAGCAATATCCCAGTTACTGAATGGAGATTAAATTGAAAAGGGAAAAAGGAAGAAGGAAATGAGATACCAGGAGGCAGCCACTGCTGAAGTTGTGTGGGATGACTGGATAGTCTTGACTTTGTAACAAAGACATGAACAGAAGTGACCGTGTTTTACATAATACCTGCTAAGGAACAGGTGAAGGGGAATGAGAAACAAGGGAAGAATCAATGATGATTACCAGGAAGGGAACCTGGCTGGAACAGCTCCATAGATAACAATGCCATTTAAACAGATGGAGATAATTTGAGAAGAAATTACTTCGGAGTGGGGAGACTCCAGGATTTCTATTTAAAACTACCGATTATGTTAAGTAAGGACTCATTGTAGGTCTTTGGATCCCTGAAATTTGAGCAGAGACGCTGGGAATGAGAGAGAAATCTGATTCTTCAGCATCTAGATCAGCATTATTCGACAAAAGTACGTGAGCCTCAAATGCCATGTATGTAATTTGAAAACTTCTGATAGCCAACTTAGCAAAGTAAAAACACAGGTGAAATTACTATTTTGGGGGTGGGGGTACACCATTCCTGGGAAGTACTGCAATACTGGGTTGACATGTGGAGTGGACAGAGCAAGCTTCCTATTCCATCTCCCAGCTCCAAAAACCCACTTAGTATATTGTCCTCAGATAGAGGACATATCAAATATTAAACTGATAAGAACAGATACTACAAGCCATGGCTGGTGGCACAGTGGATAAGGTGTTGGCCTACAAACCCAAAGGTCACTGGTTCGATTCCCAGCCAGGGCACATAACCAGGTTGTAAAGCCAGATCTCCAGCCAGGTCCATAGCTGGAGGCAGGTGAAAGGCAACCATGTATTGAGGTGCCTCTGCCTCTCCATTCCCCTCTCTAAAAATAATAAAAATCTTAAAAAAAAAAAAAAAAAAATACACTTGATCTTAGCCAAAAGGCTGAAAAGTGAAATTATTTTTAATAATGCATTTTATTTAATTCAGTATACCTAAATCATTTAATATCTAACAAACCACTTAAAATTATTTAACATTCTTTTCACACATCTTTTGAAATACTATGGGCATTTTATACTCATGGCACTGTATGTGGCTATAGCTGTCACATTGGTTAGCACTACTTCAGATGGAATACAAAACCTAGAGTTGATGAAATCTAGAACAGGGTTTCAACCTTGGCACTACTGATATTTGGGACTGGATACTTATTTGAGGGACAAGGCATCCTGTAGGAAGTTCAGCCATCACTGACCTAGGGATTATAGGTCCTAGGGAAATGAGGGGGTCAGTAATTTCATGTAAAAGCTGCAGAGATCCGATTTCTAGCAATGTCTGTAACGGTAGCATCCAGAGGTCTTCCCCCACTGTCACTTCTTATATAATCAAGTTTTTCTCTCCTGACCCCTTTCTCTTGACAACTAGTAATATTAACTGATGGCCACTGTCCTCAAATGGAAACTCTGCACACCTGTTTGGAGAGATTGGGGGTTATCCAAATTAGAACAAATTATGGATGCAGATTGAAGTGTCAAGCTTTCATGGCCTCTTGGCCCCACACAACTTGTTTAAGCATAAAGGAGAAAATCTGGAACTAGAGATACAAATTTGGAAATCTTCATAATGTAGATGGTAGGTAAAGCCAAGGGAATGGGTAATACCATCTAAAAGAGAAGCATGGAGAAGAAAGGATAAAGATTTTTTTGGCCGGAGAAGATGGCCGCGGCTGCGGTTTGAATTCCAGCAGCGCCGCCAGAGTCCAACCAGGAGCTAGATTGGAGGGGGCGGGGACCTGGGGAGCCGGGCGGGTCGCGATCGCGGGGCAAATCGGTGGTGCCGCCACCCCCTCGGTGTCGGTGATGGACTCGGTGCTGGAAGAGGACGTCACCCTCCTGGGGACACTCAGCGGCTGCAGTGGCCTTGTTCCCAAGTCACCAGATGACCTATTGCTGGTTTGGGAAATGGTGTGCTCCCAAAGGTGTCAGAAGTGTCTCCCACCAGAGCACGGAACATGAAGGACTTTGAAAATCAAATCACTGAATTGAAGAAAGAAAACATAACTTGAAGCTTCGCATCTATTTCCTTGAGGAAAGAATGCAACAGGAACTTGATGGCCCCACCTAGCACATCTATAAAACTAATATCGAACTGAAGGTGGAAGTGGAAAGTCTGAAGCATGAGCTCCCGGAGAGAGAGCAGCTGCTCAACAGCCTCCAGGGCGGTTGAGAGTCTCGCCGGAGGGGAGGGGGCAGCTCGGAAGTTCGGCGGGTGAAAGAGGACGCTCAGAAGGTGAAGCAGGATGAAGATCTCCTAACCAAAAGAATATTCCTTTTAGAGGAGGCAAGTCTGGAAACCGGGAGGAGAATGGGTTAATAACAGCGTGGGCAGAATTGTGCGTTGTTCCTCAGAAACTGTCAGAGTTTCTGCAGACATGACAGCCATCCCCATGGAGCATCGCCAGCCCCACTCCCGGTACTTGACAGCGAATTCACCCCCTGCCCCCTGCAGACTGGCCGTTATTGCCTCACCCCTACAGGTGGGGACGCTGAGGCCCAGGGAGAAACACTAACCAGTCCGAGTTAAGCCTGCATTTAAATGTGCTACTGCTTATCTTAAACCTTATGTTCTTGCTACACCACTCTTAAAAAAAAAAAAAAAAAAATTTAAATAATAAATTGTCTTTATTGCCCTGAAAACTCATCAACTTTTATTCACCTTGGAAACCCCAATCTGCTGTTGAACTATCTAAAGGAAGAATACTGATGCAAATGCTAAGGGAAGCAGGACCTGGTGTGTGTTTAGCAGATCTATAAAGTCCATCCTGTACAGCAGTGTGGCTGAAGCTGAGGGACAAGGGAGAGTAGGGTCATGCCTGAGAGCTGAGAGGAGGAGGGACAGATCTAAAATGGCTTTATATACTTGTCCATGGACTGTGACTTGATTCTTCATGAAATGCCTGGGGTTGAGGGGTAGCTTATGTTTTCAAAGGATCACTTTGGGCCCTGGCCAGTGTGGTTCAGTTGGATGGCATGCTGCCCCATACACCAGGAGATCGCAGGTTTGATTCCTGGCCAGGGTATACACCCAGGCTGCGGGTTCAATCTGTCAGGGAGCCTAAAAGAAGCAACCTGGCAGTATATCTCTCACGGAGATGTTTCTTTCTCTCCCCCTTCCTCTCTTCCTAAAAGCAATGAAAACATGTCAAGTGAGGATTAGAAAACAAAAAGGGGAAAAGGACCACTCTGGCTTCTATATTGTGAATAAATGGAAGATAATGTAGCAGGGAGATTACAGAAGAATTTAGAATATCCAGGGGAGAGATGATGGTGGCTCTGACTAGGGTGCTGACAGGGAGCCAACAAGATTTCCTACCAGACTGAACGTGGGTATGTATAACCAACCCCCCTATTTCTGAGTAACTGAAGGTATGGAGGGGTGGGGAGGACCAGAAGTTGTTTTATACAAGTTGTATTGTTTTTGTTTTATACAAGTTTTGTTTGAAATATCAGATACCTGTCAAATGGGTAGTAGAATATGAATCTGGAGTTTGGGAGAAAGATCTGAACTGTAGATGTAAATTGGGAATTTTTGTATATAGAATGGCATTTGAATCCACAGAATCACCGAAGACCACAATGTGAACTACGGAGTCTCCAAAATCAAGAGGTCACAAAGGACAAGGAATCAGCAGAGGAAATTGAGAAGGTAGGAGAAGCAAGTGTTGTATCCTAGAAGTCAAAGTGTGAAGGAACAGAATAATCAACAATGTCAAAATACTAATACCAAAGATATAAACAGGTAGATGAAGAAAAATTGACCAGGGACTGAGGGGGGTTCACTGCAGAGCAACACAAAGGCTTTCTCGGGTAAGAAAAATGTTCTACATTTTGTGGTTAATTCTTAAAAATGGTATCATTTATTCTATAAATATATCCCAATGAAGCCATTTTTAAAAAGTGTATCACATACTACCCTTCCTCTGCTTAAAAACTATGCAAGACTAACAGAGGGGAGTAAAAAGGAGATGGATGTAGTACAACAATAAAAAAAATAAATTAAAAAAAAATGCAAGACTATTTTACTCAGTAAAGACCCTAGACAATCATCATTTAACTATTTATTTACTATCCGACCTCTGTCCTACTGCTCTTTGCCCATCACTCAACTCTTGCCCCTGGTCTCCTTGTTATTTGAATAGCTATAATCTGGAATCTTGGGGCCCTTGCTCAACCTGTTCTTGGAATTCTAGAAGTCTATTTGGGCCCCAGCTGGAGCAGCTCATTTGTTTGGATGTTGTCCTGCAAACTGAAAGTGGCTGTTTCAAGTCCTGGTCAGGCACGTGCCTGGGTTACAGGTTTAGTCCCCACTGGGGACACATACAGAAGGTCGCCAATCAACGTTTGTCTTGAACATCAGTGTTTCTCTCCCCCTTGCTCCCTCTCTTTCCCTCTAAAATTAAAACAAAAAACCCTTTTTGGCTAACTTGCATCTAATTTAAATCTACTCAAATGTCAATTTCTCAATGAGGCTTGGCTACCCTACTTATCACAATAATCTGCACACATATGCATTATTCTAGCTCCCCCAATCCTTACTCAACTTTTTAATACAAAGATCTTACCCCCTAACACATTTACTAATTTACTATGTTCTAGTCTGTCTTGGCTAGACTAGACTTGTCTAGGCTGGACTGTAAGTTTTAGATGGTGGCTCCTCCATTAGTTTGGATCATGAGGATAATATACAGGAGAAACCACCACAATATAAAGATCGTATAATTTAGCAACATGAAATCACTAAATTTCATGTTGGCCAAGGGAAAAGCCTAACAAGGGCTGAATAGAAAATAGGAGGTGGTAACTGGAGACACAAAGCACAGAAAAGGCTTTTAAGTTTTGCTACAAGAAGGAATGAAGAAAGAAGTCATAACTGACAGGAATTAGTCAAGAACTTTTTTCATGGGAAGAACAGAATGTTTGCAATGCTATTATTGATCCAGTGGAGAGGAGAGATGGATGACATGAGAAAACTACAGGAACAAGAGAATGGGCCCTAATGTATACACAGAGCAACTGGTCTTACATAAAAGCAGTTATCAAGAGAGAACGCGATGTGAGCGCAGATGCTAGGTGAGTGATGAGAATGCTTCATTTCCCTGTTTGTTTTCTCAGTGAAGTATGAAACAGGTCATTAACAGTAAATATGAGGTAAGAGGAATGGACCAGAGATCTTATTCTGTATAGCAGAATTATGGGTCTGCATAGTTTGTGATTATTTAAAGTGCCGCTGGTGGCTCCGTGGATAAAGTGCCAGCCTGCAAACCCAAAGGCTGCTGGTTGGATTCCCAGCCACAGAACATAACCAGGTTGCAAGCCAGGTCTCCAGCCAGGTCCCCAGCTAGAGGCAGGTGAAAGGCAACCATACACTGATGTTTTTCTCCCTTTCTTCCTCCCTCCCTTCCCCTCTGAAAATGATAAAATCTTTTTAAAAAATTAGACCCGCCATTTAAAAAAATATATGTGTTTGTTTTTAGAGAGGAAGATAGAGAGGAAGAGAAACATCAACTCTCACATGCCCCCAACTGGGGACCAGGCATGCACCCTGACGAAGAACTGAACTGGTGACCCTTTGGTTCACAGATCACTGAGCCACACCAGCCAGGGCAAGGAGATCCTAAAAATCACATATAAGCTTTGTCTTGAGATTGCCAAATGAGGATAATTTGCCAAAGAAATTTTCACAAGGAGTTAAAACTTTCTTACCTAACCCCAAACTGGTCTGTACATTGTCCACCAGAGTTTAAAGTAGTACCGGACTGAGAAGGAATACTTGAAAGAAATGTCATTCTCATTCATCTTGACTTATGAGAGACAGGTGGATCCCTGTAGCCCTTGGCATTGTCACAACAGGATTGGTGGGCACCACAGGTTTCTTCAGCAGGTTCAGAAGGTTGAATCCTATGCATAGATTGAATCCCTGAAGGACAGGCATGCCAAATCACAACGATCTGATAAACCCACTCCTAAAGCATATTGTTCATATCACTCTAGGCACAGATTGACAAGCAGAGTTGATTTTGCCCCTCAGCCAACCTCTAGAGACTATGATTTAATTGGGCTCAAGGTAGTAGCCCCATCTGGATAAGCAGTTTGTTAGAGTAGACGAAGTTACCTATGTCCTACTGATTCCAGTCTTTCATCAAAAGGGTGCTAAAATTTCTTCTTTCTTAAAATCAGAAAAGGATATGATGTCCCAAATAACAGTATTTTATCCCTTTAGTCTCACTGCAATTTGTTTCAATTTGATCCATCCCCAACTGAATGACCACCTAAAACACAAGCTAGGTATATCTACCTCACACTTTGTATCAAATAATTTTCAAATAGGTTAAAATTTTTAACCTAAAAAAATAAAACCAGGAAAAATAAACTGAGTTCCAATATGTTCTTCAAATGCAGAAAGCCAAAATATGATGCAAAATCCTTAACTCCTAAAAAGACTAGAAATTCTACAACCATATTATTTCATTTTCCTGAAGAAGCATCATGAAATAAAACTGATAAACTGGAATAAACCCTAGCAGTTCTTATCACAAAGGGCTTACTTTCTTAAGCTATATATTACTTCTGCAAATTTGTTAGAGCCACACCCAATTTTTTAAAAAAGATAAAGACTAAGCATATGAAAAGACAAAAAGGAAATATAAATAGTTCTGTACAATATGAGGGCATCTGTAGTAGTGTCAACAATAAAGTTTAAAAAATATATGTGTCGGCCCTGGCTGGTGGCCCAGTGGATAGGCACCAGCCTACAAACCCAAAGGTTGCTGATTCGATTCCCAGTCAGGGCATAGGTTACAAGCCAGGTCTCCAGCCAGATCCTTAGCTGGAGGCAGGTGAAAGGCAACCATACATTGATGTTTCTCTCCCTTTCTTCCTCCCTCCCTGCCCTTCTCTCTAAAAATAATGAACAAAATCTTTAAAAAAAACTCTCTCTCTCTCTATATATATATATATACACACACACACATATATATATGTATCAACCTCATAAAAATGGATACTAAGCATAACTCTAAGATGCCATTTTAACCAACTTAGAAAACACCAACAGATGCACTGATGAGGGTTTAAGAAAACACTTCATCCCTTACTGGTAGAAATATAAAGTCAACTTAAAAATATATATATTTTTTAAGGGAAAGGAGAAGGGAGGGAGAAATAAAGATAAATATCAATTGGTTGGGGGTGATGACCTGGACAGCAACCCAGGTGTGTCCCAAAGAACTGAACCAGTGACCTTTCAGTCCACAGGCTGGTGCTCAATCCACTGAGCGGTAACAGCCAGGTCTCAAAATAACTTTTGAGAACAATTTGGTAACACAGCAGAATTCCACTCTTATCTTTAGGGATAGTTTACACATATACTTGTGCTCATGCAATGTAACCATTATTTTAACTAATCTAAATTCCCATTGATTTAAGGTTTATCATTTAATATCCATCAATTAATTCATGTACCACTAAAACCAAAACATTGCCAATTAAACTACAAATATCAATATAAATTTCTGAGATATTAAAAAATGTGGGCAGCCCCTGTTCTATGGCTCAGCTCAGTTAGTTGAAGCAACATCCCATAAACCTCAAGGTTCTGGGTTCGATTCCATCAGGGCACCTGCCTAGGTTGTGGATTCAGTCCCAGGTCAGGGTGCATGCGAGAGACAGTTGATCAGTTCTCCCTCCCTTTCCCTAAAATTACCAAGCACATCCTCAGATAAGGATTAAAAAAACAATGAAGGAAACCTGCAGGCCCAGTAAAACATCAGCTCCACTGGACACAAAGGCACCGTTTCCTTCAGTTGGCCTGGACAAGTCAGACAAAGAGCGAGCAGCAATAAAACAACTCAGCTTTTAAAGTTTAGGTATCATTAGCTAAACACTTCCTCGTTAAATATCTTCTTGAGGGACTGCCTTGATTCTTAGGGGTGCTATTTATATGCCAATAAAATACAAAAGTCCCTGGTTTTTGGTAGAAAATTCACATTTGGTGAGAAGTTGGAAAAGTTCATCGAGTGTCAAGCCACCACCAGCTAAGACTTCAGACTTAAAGAGAACTGTTAGCAACCAAATTCATTTTTAGCAAAATAATTCATTAATGTGGTTTAACAAAGCAAATAATAAAAGGCTTTCAAGTTTCTGGCCCTATCGCCCCCAGAAGTAATGGCTTTCAGCTCTTTTTAGCTGTTCCTTACTTCTATGTCTAAATAAGATGCTCATAATTCTCATTCTCCCCTTTTAAAAATTCTCTACTGACTTCTAGTATGGAATTTGAGTTTTGTTCCTAAACACACCTCATTACCCATCTCCACATCCCCACTCTTAAAATTTAGTTAAATGACAATTATCTTACTACAGTGTGGCCCATGATTATGACAAGGTTGAGTCCCATAATTATATTTTGTTCTTGTTTACTCGAGTTTCTACCCTTTTCATTTATTTTCTATGTACTAATCAATAATTGAGCTCTGAACTGTTCAAATGAACCAAAATGTCCTCAAAATATTCATATACAGAAATTTCTTAATTCTGCCTTGGAGACTTCCCCTTCTGGAACTCCACTGTCTCCTGCTTCAACTTCGCCTATTGTACTCCAAGCACTCAACATAAAAGTAGTCCTTGGGGTACCCATTGCCACCATTCTAGGAATTCCATTTTCCTCAGCATGAGGCCATAGGGAGAACTCCAGTACTGAGCAACTTTCCTCTAGCATTTGTCATAGCACTTAACACCACAGTGCAAACTCGACTTCACTACTCTGTCCCCCTAGCATCTGGTTTCTGGTGCAACATTAAACCAGGGGGGTGAGAAGCCATGTTTAATGTAGCACTCACCAAGTCAACCCCAAATCTGAGGATGTCAAGAACACATTTAAGCCCTGGCAGGTGTGGCTCAGTGGACAAGGCGCCGGCCTGTGAACCCGGGGGTCGCTGGTTCGATTCCCAGCCAGGGCCTATGGCCAGGTTGCGGGCCACGTCTCCAGCCAGGTCCATGGCTGGAGACAGATGAAGGGCAACCATACACTGATGTTTCTCTCTCTCTCTTGGCCTTTCTCCCTTCCACTATATCTGAAAATAATAAAATCTTAAAAAAAAAAAGAGAAAGAAAATATGTTTAACATTAAGGCATCTAACACCAAGCCAAAATCATCCTGAAAACTGCCCTAAGACCTTTTTTATCCACCCAGAATCAGGCTGGGCCAGAGGTCATCACTACAAGAGTGTCGCCATTCCCATCCCCACCTGACTTCCAGTGACACACCCATGACTTGCACACCCAAGTTTTAAATGGAAAGCTGCTGTGGAGGCAGGGTAAGGATAGGCACCATGCACCGTTCATCTCTGCCCTCTCCACATGGTAGGCAGCCAGTGACTAGTAAGTGCAAAGCCAGCTCTAATGTGAATGTGAAGCACATTCAACTCAAGAGAATGATGGAAGGCTATGGGGAAAACCCATTTTAAAATAAAGCAATACTCTTTGGAAAACTGTGTAACTCCTGAGCTAAGTGATGAGAGATGATAACAGAACTGTCAACTACACAGCAACTACGTAGCCTCAACTCACATACATTTAATTGGAAGCTTAAATAAAAATTTTAAAAACTTACTGTTTATAAGTAAATAAAATCAAAACTTGCTGTTTAAATATCAGCAAGTTGAATTCAATCATTCCAAATCAAGTTTTAGAATTCACTATTTTTCCATTGTTCGTAATAGGATTTTTTCCCTTTAACAAGTAAAAAAAATTTTTAATGCTATAGTGGAAATGTAGCATTAAACCAGCCTAGATTTGTCATGAAAAACTGTTCTTAGGCTGTTACAGAGAGACCATGCTCTCAAAGCAGAAAGCAAGAATTCCCTTTAAAATTTCATCCAGACAGAAATATTATTCTTATATTGAATCTACCACGACGTGTTACCATCTCAGGAAACTTTCACTGACTTTCCCAACTAAAAAATATTCTCTGTAAGTTTTGGCTCCCCTTAGAATATAAACTTCGGGACTGCAGATATCCCCAGCACCTAAGACACTTGAAGCACCACTCAAAACACTTGTTATCAATGAATACTGTTAACGTTTTTAAAACTTGCCAATCCCACCCATCAGACCAAGGGTTCTATCAATACCATTTAGATTTGTGATAGATCTTTGAAAAAGACCAAAATAAACATAACCCTCCAAGTAGTAAAAAACCACCCAACAAAGCCTAGATGTGAGTCATAATCTTCATTATTGACCACTTCTTACCCCTATGAACTATTTTCACTCATCTTAAATCACAATCTTTCACCAAGGACAGCTTCCATGTCCAGCAATTATTTGTCTTGAGAGTAGAATAAGATTGCAATTAACACAAAAATGACTGTTAAAGAGCACATGCAACATCTACCTAGGGGTTCACATTGAGCAAATATTCAGTATGTTACAAGTTGTATCAATGATAAAGGTATATACCTCATCTAGGCCATATATCAATCAGTTAGGTAGAAGCATTAAAAGATAAAAATTAGCCCTGGCTGGTGGCTCAGCAGATAGGCGTACCAGCCTGCAAACCCAAAGGTCGCTGGTTCAATTCCGAGCCAGGGCACATAACCAGGTTGCAAGCCAGGTCTCCAGTCAGGTCTGTAGCTGGAGGCACGTGAAAGGCAGCCATACATTGATGTTTCTCTCCCTCTCTGCTTCTTTCCCTTCCCCTCTCTGAAAATATTTTATTTTAATTAAAATTAAAAATCTGAGTTATCACCCAACTAAAGACCAGCTTTTTCTTACCTCCCATCACAATCTACTTGTCCTAAAAGCACATGCCAGGCACACAGTAGGTGCTCAGTGTTTGTTGGATGAATGATTCTGGGAAACACCCCAATTATGTACGTATTAAAACTGGAGCAAGAAAGTATAGACCAAAAAATCTCGTCTGTTTACATACGCAGAGCTAAGAAGTGGCTCTTCCCAGCACTCACCAACCCATCCTCATGGTTAAACAATCTAAAACTCAGTGCTAAAGTATTCTATAGGCTTTCAGTGCAAGTAATGAGATGCTAGTGGGATTCTTTGGATTTTGCCAAGCTATACAAATAGATGGCAAAAGGCATTAAAAAGTGTTACTGGCCTAGAGACATAGAATGCTGCTGGAGACACAATTTTCCCCTATGACTTAAAAGTGATACTGCTCCCTCAACCCCTTCTTTTTCTTAGACCTTTTCTCTGGAAGTAAGCCCAACTGCATGTATTGATTGGTTGGAATGGCAGTAGTAGAGGATGGGTAATGACCGCTCCTCAACCAGGAAAAGCCCTACATCTCAAAAGTAGTGATGTAAGTAATGGCTTTAAAACAAAGGTGGGCCAGTGGGAGGAAGTCTTCATTGGGTAAGGCTGCCTGCCTGGGTACTTCCATATAACCCTGCTTTTTCCTTTGGCACCTGTAAGCCTACCACAAGAAAGAAACAAAACAGTGATGTCCACTCAGAGCTAAATGTCAAACTTTACACCCTCCCGCCCCCTTTCAAGGACAAATAAAGAACCTGGACACAGCACAAGCAAGAACTCTCTCAAAGCACACACATCCTAAGTTGAAAAACCATTTATTTCACTGGAAAGAAAAAAAGTGATCCAACTCTTTGTGTCGACCTGCCACAAGCCTTTGGGCCAAAGACTCAGAAGCAGTGACACTCTCACCAGGGTCATTCCCAATTCCAACACCCACTGGAGCCAGTAGGTGGGGAGTCAGCATGGCCCCAACCACATTTTCTGCACACAATGAGGCCTGCTAGGAGAACAGAATATGAACAAGAAGCTACAGGAGTACTGAAGGAGAGGAACAATAGGAAAATGGGCAGGAGAGAGGAAAGGAAGAGGTGGTCTGAACTTAACAAGGTAAATTAAGGTCCACAGTTCCTGAGGGACTGAACGCACAGAGCCGAGAACGTCCCGGAGATGGGGTACCATGAAGGGTGTATTCTCATGCACAACTGCAGCTCGGAATTTCAGCCCACACACATCCCACCTGAAAGAGAGCACAACACAGGGGCTTTACAGCAAAGCTCAAAAGGGCTTTCCCACTTAAAACTTCAAAGAACATCTCTACAAAGTCTGCTAACTTGACTCTGGTAAATTTACTTACTTGTACCCATGTACAGTATCACAATAATCTCTAAAGGTGAAGACTTTCAAGGCCAAGAGTAACTGGAAAGGTCTAGCAATCCCAGATTGGGGCCCTTCTTTAAATTAAATCACAAATTTTTTTCAGGAGCATAGGCAAAGGTATTACATTTCCCATTAGCATTCCTCAGAAAAGGTAATTCCACATCATAAACTGTCATTGGAAGGCAGGGAAAAGGGCAAGGTTCCAATGAACTCTCTGGGATAAAAAGGCAAAAGTATATTTGAATCTGGGATTTACTACCAAGGTCCAAGTTAAAAATCATTTAAAGTCTAGGCAAATGTAGCATCAACTAAACAAACTCTAAGATCTGAGGGCATCTAACTCAGGTCCAGAGAAGAAACTAAAAGAATGTACTGGAGGGCAAGTGTAAGCTACATACCAAATTTTTCTCCCAGCCCTCTGAGTGATTTCCTAATAACCCTGGGCAAACTACATACCTTCTACCCCAATGGAAAAGATGATGGGTGTACCACCCACCCAGCTTCTGTAGGATTTTGGATCAATGACTGGGACACAACAGGGGTACTCAAATAAAGGGCACTGAGAATCACCCTTTTTAATACAACAGCAACCTCAAACACCTAGAGTCCAAAGCTGGCAAGCATCAAAAAAGAATATACTCAAGCAGAGCCAAATAAGTCATGACGTTCAAAATGTGTAGTAGAGGAAAAAGCCAGAGGACTCAGGTAGAGCTGATTTTTCAAGAGGATTAAATGCCCAAAACTAATGGGAAGATGAAGGGAGCGATCTGTTTAAAACAGCCATTTTCAACCTTTTCATCTTATGGCACACATAAATTAATAAAATCCTATGGTACACTAAAAAATGTATTTCTATGCTGATCTCACAAACACACAAACATATACTTTTCATTTATTCACATCAGAGAGCTGTTGTGGTGGCTGTTGTCATTTTTTATTTGACAATCTCAGGAAAAAAGAGGCAGTGCCCCTGACGAAATTAGTCAGGTATTGCAGGGTTTTAAAAATTCTCATGGCACAACTGGTTGAAAATTGCTGGCTTAAGGTAAAGCTCCCAACCCTGTATTTCAACATTATCAGAGAGGTAAAATTAACAGGTGTACATGAATATATTATCATCCTATCTTGAAGAAGTGGAGAGGATGTCAAATCTAACACTGTGGGGACAGTTTAGAACAAAGTAAAAGGCTCTCAAAGGACAGATTCAAAAGTAAAGCAATGGACTGGGCACCTCTATTCAGGGAATGAATCTGAGCTGCATGGAGAAGATGGATTTGAGTCTATGCCCCAGATTCCTTGTTGAACTCAATTTAAAAAATTAAGATACCTCTTCTATTCCTCTCTGCCCCAACTCAACATCAAGTGAGCTTTTTCTATAAAGTTCATTGGGAGTTGAACTGTTCAGGAATGCCAGAAATACGTTGCACTTCAGGATTAAGATGATGCCATTTGGGTAGCCTTCATACTAACTGGGACCCGAGCAGTAATGGCCAGGTGACTGTACAGTTATTGATTTTATCATTACAGGTCAGGTCAGACCTTTCACACGGCACAAAGCAAACAGGAAACTTGCAGACCTAGGAATTTCAACAAAGGCTCTGAAAAACAGCACACTTGAGTCTGAATGTCTGGGTCTCAGGTTCAGTTCAATTACAGCACACAGGTGAGGTATGACCCAAGATTCATCACACCCTCCTTTGTTGTTCCAGACATAAATAGAATCAGTATGACTCCCACTACCAGGAGCCCTGAAAAATAGCCATGAGGGCTAAGGATGTTTACGTATTTCAAAGTTAACTGGTTAGGACCTTTCAGCCTCTGAACCATGCTAACCTTACCATAACCCTGCAAAAGCAAGCAAGCAGGGCGGCCTGACTGGAGCCTTCAGGCTGCAGGAGGGACGGCAAAACCAGAACAGGTGACACCCCACCGCTCTCACCTCAAGCTTTAAAAAGCCGAATACCGCGCCCGATCCGCATACTGCTCCCGTTCATACCGGGCCATGTTGTACAGGGAATTCCGCGCGGCTGCCGAAGCTTGGGACAACTCACTGTCATGCCCGTAACCGTAGCCCTCTCCAACAGTGGGGACTGGGGCTGTAGCGCGACGCAGGGGGCTCCGATCCCGCCCGTAATATGAAGTGGAAGCTGCAGTAGCAGCAGCAGCGGCTGCTGCAGCAGCAGCAGCTGAAGCAGCAGCTCCTGAGGTCGGCAACAGGTGTCTATCGTAGGGATCGAGAGAGGTGGAGGTGAGGTGACTGGCCATGGCTGTGTTCTGGACTTGTGGCAGATGGGACAGGGTCTGCTCTGCATAATTATACGCAGAGGCAGCTGCAGCCGCCACTGCCTCATAGGACCGGGCAGCACGGCAGCGCTTGTAGTAGGCATCGAGCGCTCCGTACGCGTTGTTGTAATACAACGAATCCCCATAGCTCATGGTGTAAGGTGTACGCACTGCTCCATATTGCTCATTATATTGCTCAGTAAAGTCTGCCACTCGGCCCGAACGATCTATCGGACACTCTTTGGACCAGTGCCCCTCTTTCCCGCACCGATAGCAGCCGCTCTGGTCTCCCATCCCGGGCGCAGTCCTAAGCCGGCTGGTGGACAACTGCACGTGCATTCGTTTGCCTTGAAGAAACAGACGCAAGAAGGGTTGCTATCACTCTTAGTCATAGCCCCATCCCCTACCCCAGATACTGGTCATAGCAATGGCTTTATCTAGACAACACTAGTGCAGGACTCAATGCCAGAAAGACTTTTTTTTTTTTTAAGTCCAGTATGTAAATTTAGTATAAGGACCCAATCTCAGACAAAGATTAGATGAAGAAATGTTTCCACTCTAACAGCTAACATTAGTTTAGTGCTTAAGAAGGAAACTACTCTCCCTCAGAAACAAGCATCTCCATCTTTGCCAAGTAGCTGTGGACAAAATACTACTCTGAACAGTGACCCAACATCAAAAGAAGCCACAGAAGTTCTCGACAAAATTCTGGAACTTCCTATCTTCACTGTCAAGACTACGATTTCATTAGACGGGAGAATGCAAAGGCCAGTTTCCCCCCACCCCACTAGAAAATCAAAGAGAATAGAGAATAAGACTCTATAAAGTTACCACTGACAGAGTGACCTAGACTTGATCCATGGCTGAGTGTGATATGCAACTTTCAGATTTTTGGAGAAAACCCTCATGAACTACGGGAGGAGGAATAAAATGCAAATTGAAGGACTGTTCACCCTTTAACTGGGTTCTTTAAATTGCTGATTCTGCTCTTCATCCTAACAAGGGCACTTTACCACCTGACAACTAACTTGATGACCCCTAGTAGAATCAAAGGAAAGGGGGCAGGGAGTTCACAGGATGACTGAATTTTTTTAAAGATTTTATTTTTCTTCAGAGAGAGGGGAAGGCAGGCAGAGAGAGAGAGAGAGAGAGAGAGAGAGAGAGAGAGAGAGAGAGAGAGAGAGAGAGAGACAGACAGACAGAGAGACAGAGAGACAGAGAGAGACAGAGAGAGCTCGCGCGCACGCGTGAGAGAGAAGTCAACGTATGGTTGCCTTTCACTTGCCTTCAGCTATGGACCTGGCTGGAGACCTGGCTTGCAACCTGGTTATGTTGCCCTGGTGAATTGTTTAAAGATTATGAAAAACATTGAAGAAAAGGAGTGGAATAGAAAGGTGGAGAGTAACCAATAATATCAGACAGTGGATCAAACTTCATTTTGGCAGGATTAAAGTACCTTTTCATCTTAAACGAGGGATCTGGGATTCTAAAAATATGCACCTACTACTATTTTTTGCCAAAACTACAATTTGTATTCTGGAAATGCAAAATATCACTGCTGAAAACCGAACAATTTTTCTGGAAAAGTTTAAGTTTTAAACATTTTCACAGAAGCATTTCCACCTAACATGATCTACCAATTTCATGGTAAGCAAAATTTTGAAAACCTTTCTAGTGCAATGGGCTGTGATGCACCCAAACATAGCAGATGTCAACGTGGTGAATGATTAAAACCAGGGGAGAGTCAGCAGGTCATATATTCATCTAACATTGCTCAAAGTAATAAATATAACTTCATCTGCAAAATTCAAGTTAGGGTCTGGGAGGCTAGAAAAGGGAAAAGGAGCAGAAGAACCAAAATACCAAAGAATAAGTCCTAGTTTAAACAATACAATCTGGTAAGTGTAGACTGCAGGTTAAGAGCTAAGATATGCAATTAAATATTTGAGAGATTTAAAGTGCTAACCTGTGTCCCCTAGGCATTTGCCCACAGGGCCACAGGGCACCTACTAAAATCATGAAAAATAAGTGTAACTAATAAGGAACCAACCAAACACATTCAAGACATAAAAGATTGTTAATAAATGCCTTGATATAATCTAGAAAAAGCTAAGTTTTTAAAAGACCCAAAGTTTTTTAAAGGGGCAAACAATAAAAGCAGTTCAGCCCTGACCATGGGTTTGAACTGCCTGGGCCCAATGTATTGTCCAAGAGTCAACCGTATTTTCAACTGCAGATTAGAGTCCCCTTATGCACAGGGTGGGCCTATCTATGTACCCAGTATTGAGAAACTGAAAAGGGAAAAGATCACTAATAAATACTGCTACCCTACATACACATAAAACTCTACTTGGCAGTATTAAGGAAAACGGATAATGATAAGAAAAATAGAGCAAATACAGAGCCTACCTCAACTGCTGAAGGACTTGCCCTCAATCAGTCCACAATGATCTTCCCATACACATGTAACTACAGACACCACCACCTCCTCTTGTTCAAAAATTATGTATCAGACCACAAACCCTCCACAAGAGCAGCTCTTGCTCCCAATTAAGTTGTTGACACAAGGTAATTCTCAGGTTACCAATTAAAAAAGGAAAACTAACTATACCCAAGAGACCAATGACACTTCTTAACAATGCACAGCAATACCCAGGACACAAGAACTTCTGTTGCGTGGGGCTCTGTTGCGTGGGGCAATGATGATCAGGCCTCCAGCTGTAAGAAAAGTCCAACTGAAGAGAAATAAACAGCAGATAGCAGCAATTACTCTCAACAACAGTGCTCAGGGAAAGCAGCAGCCACTACCTTGGTTTAGGCTAAAAAGGTAGGTAAAAAATGTAGCAAGGAAGCCATGGCTGGTGGCACAGTAGATAAGGCATCAGCCTGCGAACCCAAAGGTCGCTGGTTCAATTCCCAGCCAGGGCACATAACCAGGTTGCAAGCAAGGTCTCCAGCCAGGTCTGTAGCTGGAGGCAGGTGAAAGGCAACCATAGATTGAAAAAACGAAAGAAAAAAAATGTAGCAATGAATTGTGGGAATACCCAATAATTCGGAAATAGTTACAATCAAAGGGAAAAAGCTCATCATTTTTGACACTGAGGACCCAAAGCAGATGAAAGAAGAATTCACTCACCATGGTTACCAATCCCTTCATAATTACCACCTTTGCCACTGCTCAGATCTTAAACTAAGAAAATATACCTTCCAAATAAAGTGACAATCCACAGCATCACTCATGCTGCCCTCCAGGTACACTTAAACACCTACCTAGTCAAGGCTTTAAGATAATAACACCCATGTAAGTGCTCTACTCAAAGGATATTCAAGCCCATTCCCCCAAACCAGTGTAAAGGCAGTGCCATTACATTCCTCCCCCATTATCTCAATTTCTCCTCAGAAACTCCTGAAATTAGCCTCATCCTCAAAACAGAACCCCTTTGTACAAGCAACAAGAGCTGTAGCCCTTTTAAGGTACCAGTTATCTAACCACTAATTACCTTCACTGAGAAGTTAAGAGTTGGAATAAGGTGGAGGGAGCTTCACAGTTTCTCCCCTTAAATGTGTCACTTAGGTAACTTTTGCCAGTTTCTTCACAAAATCAAGAACAATGCTGATTACAAGTATACCTTGCTTTATTGTGCTTCACAGACGTTGCTTTCTTCCCTCCCAAATTTTAGGCAAGACCCCCCACCACCAAACTTGCTGACTCTGACTTGCTTTATTTATGCCAATCTCACTTTATCACAGTGATCTGGAACTGAACCTGCAGTATGTCTGAGGTATGCCTGTACTGTGGCAATAAATTCAGAGTGAAAAAAACTAGTTCTTTACTACTACCACCAACTCCACCCCCACCTCCTGTTCCTTCTCCTCTTCTTCCTCCTCCTCCTCCTCCACCACCACAACCACCCCATCCCATCCCACAAAGAAAATATAACTGGGCAAACCTTCAGAGGAAAGAATTTCTGCACTAATAAATATAAAAGCCTTAGGGACTCCAAACTAAAGCCAACTGGTTTTGCTCCCAGAGTCTTGATTCACCTTAAAGGTAAAGCCTCTAAATCCCAAGCATTCTCCATTTTAGGTCCATCACCCACACTTAATCCTTTAACATCAGCCAGCCACCAGCTGAACCTCTACCCCAAACCCTTCCATTTACTTATCCAACCTATTTCCTGCACACAGCCTTGTGTTCAGCCCTCTTTCTAAAGAGGGTGGTGATTCACCTTGAAACTCTGTGTTGTTGAGGCCCCTGATGGCCTCCACTGCATCCTCTGCCCGCTCCATGTGGACGAAGGCGTAATCTTTCACAATATCACATTCGATGACTGGACCGTATTCCTCAAACTTGGCCCGGAGCTCTTTGTTGGTACACGTGGGGCTTATGTTGCCCACATGCAACTTTGTGGAGGTTTTGTTCTTATTCTTACTGGCTTCCACGTTGATGTTCACACCATGCAGCTTGTAGTGGTGCAGGTTGCGAATGGCATCCTCCGCCGCCGTCTTGTCCTCTATGTGCACAAAGCCGTAGTTCTTAATGATGTCACATTCCAGCACCTTCCCGTACTGCTCGAAGAGTGTGCGGATCTCCTGCTCTGTGGCCTCTCGGGGCAGGTTTCCTATAAACAGCTTCACCATCTCTGCCTGGATGAGAAAAAACAGCTTTAATCCACATCAATTAAAAAATAAAACAAAACATATACTGTCATGTCTTTCCTTAGCAAATATTTCAACATAGGTTTTCTATCTTTCACCTGTCCATCTCTAAATAATAACAAAGGAAGATGGAGAAGGCAGGGCCCCTACAGTAGCAGCTACAGACCTATTAAGGAGAGGTGCACCCTGGCTGGTGTGGCTCTGTGGATTGAGCATCAGCCTGCAAACCCACAGGTCACGAGTTTGAGTCCCCCTCAGGGCACATACTTCGACTGCAGTCCGGGTCCCCAACTGGGCGCCTTCTAGAGATAACTGATAGACGTTTCTCTCCCTTTCTCCCTCCTGTCCCCTCTCTCTAAAAATAAGATCTTTAAAAAAGAAAAAATGTGTAACACAGAGAACACAGTACACAAAGGGTTTGGTATGAGATGGATAATAGCTTCAAACGGGAATGGAAATGAAAGTGAGAGCATAAATGCAGCACTGAACCAAGTGGGCTTTTCTATTATAAGAATGGTGAAAAACTAACTGCTGGTTGGACTGACGGCCTTAAATTATGAATTGGCTCTTCCTCTCTTAACAGAGTAGCCACATTTCCGGAAAAGTGGGCCCTATAATAGCTACGTTTTAGTTCCCTTGGGAGGGAGTGAATAGGCGACCGTACGACTAGAGAGCGAAGGGTGAAAATACAGTTAAGTGCGGGAATAGGGAACGCCTCTCTCGGGGATCCTGCAAAATGGAGAAATCGTGCCCAAAGAAAGGGGGCGTCAGACTGTTGAGCCAAGCCATCAATATCTCGTGGTCTGAGCATTTCTCGAAACGGAGATGTAATTGCCAAGTCTCAGGAAAGAGGGCTTTCTGGGCAGAAACCTTGATGCAAAAAGCCGAGCCAAGTCGGGTGGGCGGCAGGGTGAGGTAAAGCAAGGTATTCCCGGACAGTGGGGGAAGGGACGCTTCGGGCACACCGCGAAAAGCAGAACACCGAAATAAGCGGTTACCGGTTCGAAGGCCCCCACTAAGGTACCCTTGAAACCCAAGGGACTGAAATAAGATTTAGCAGAGTAAAAGACAGCGGAGGGGAGGCGAAGTGTCTCACCGGCAGGGAAATCGGCAGGGACGCTTCCTCGCGGCGCGGCGCTTCTGACAAAACGCTAAAATGGCGGCGGCCGCAGCAGTGACTCTGGGTAGAGAGGGGGAGGTGAACCTACCACCGGATTGGCTACTCCGTAAAGTAAAAGCCCAGCGCCCGCCCAGGACCTCCTCCTGATTGGTAGCCAAGAACGCCAGTTACCTGAGAGGCCGGGGAGAGGTGGAAACGTCAGTAACTCCAAGCTTTCACGTGAAAGCCAATGAGCACTAACTTCGCGAAGCCGGCCACTGATTGGGTAAGACATTAGCGGGGGGGCCGGGGGGGGGAGACTACAAACGTGGCCTCCATCAGCGGTGCTCCGCCAGCCATTAGGCGGCGCGAGATAGGACCAGGTGAGGCAGCCTCTGGCTTCAAGGCGCCCACTTCGCTACGTTCGCTTCAGTTCACCACTTCCACGTGCGTACCCCGGTGCGCTCCATTTTACCTTCAAGTTTCTCCCTCAGGCCTCCCAGAACACCCCCGCGTAGTCAGCATGCTGCGGACCGTAGCTTTACGCACACCCAAAAGCCATTAAGATAGCGAAGCGTTTCACCTTTAAGTCAACTCTAAAACCCTTTAAGTCGCCTTGGGAGTCCCAGGAGCTCCCCCCAATTCAACATCCTTCATGGGTGATTAAAAAAACTCTTAAAAGGTTAATGAACGCAGCTTCAAACAGCGGTAATGGCCCCGGAGGTCAGCCTAGTTGGGACGCCGTCATTCAGGAGGTGCTCAGAAGACAAGTTTCCCCCCACACACACACGCCCGCCCTCGTCCCGAGGAAATAGCCTCCTGGAGTCCAAGATGAAGCAGCTGCTTCTGGGTCTGTCTGCGGCCACTGAAATTGAGAAAACATCCCCACCCTGCCCTGAGAAAAAACTGGAGCAGAGAAGTTTTTTGTTTCATTTTATTGGGCGCCATCAGCCAGAGCTGTAGGTTTAAACTTCTAGAATGGACCTTTGAGGGAAGAGCTAATCACAACCAGCTGTAAACAAAATAAAATCAAAGCATTCTCCTGAAGGCCCAGTTCCCTCATCACATTTTCTTTCTCATCCTTTCACTTCTTCACACAACCCCATACTCGCCGAGCAAGGAATGACCCCTTTGCAAGGAAGCTTTTACAGAGGACGTTAAGGGGATTAACAAACTGGGTGTAAGAACTTAAAATACAAACTTAAAAAATGATAAAGTCAGTGAATTATTTATGAGGAAAAGTATCAGCAGTGGAAGTGACTTCGGTAGAGCATGCGACCCTTCAAAAGAACCCCCAAACCGGGCAAACAGGTGTGAGGGTCTTAAAGAGAAAGGTAAGACAAGGCTATGGAAGTAGGTTTAAAAACTTGACACAGGCCCTAGTTGGTGTGGCTCAGTGGATTGAATGCCAGCCTGGGGATCAAAGGGTCGCTGGTTTGATGCCCAATCAGGGCATATAACCTGGGTTTTGAGTTCTCCCACTTCCCCTCTATCTAAAACTAAAACTTTAAAACACTGGCATAAAATCAAATGGTGGAAAACAGGTCATTAACTTATTCTAGAGTGGGAAATGATAAGGACCTAACCTTGGTCCATTTTCACTGTGGATTCTGATGCTCATACAGAGACTGAGTGTAAAGGCAATATGATCAGTGATGAAAAACAACTAACTCCATGTTACTTATCTGCTTGTGTACCCACCCTGTGGTCAGCATCAGGAAGAGGTCACAACTCATCTGCACAGAGAAACACATCTAGTAACTTAAAAAAACTAAAACAAAAAACAAAAACTGATGGCACAGTGGGTAAGGCGCCAGCCTGCAAACACAAAGGTCGCTGGTTCAATTCCCCAGCCAGGGCACATAACCAGGTTGCAAGCCAGATCTCCAGCCAGGTCCGTAGCTGGAGGCAGGTGAAAGGCAACCATACACTCATATGTCTCTCTCTCTCTCTCTCTGCCTCCCTCCTTTCCCCTCTCTAAAAATAATCTTTTAAAATAAATAAATAGGGGGGGAGGGCAAGGGGGATCCTCTCAGCACCTTTGAGTTTGATCTTCCAAAGTATTTTATGTCCCAACAGCCCTGGAGATAAACTTTCTTCCAAATTAACAAGACATATGAGATCAACTCTATGAAAATAGGAATGTCTGTCTCCAAGTCCACAGGAAACTGGGAATATCAATCTTCTCAGGATCACAATTCAAGCCAGTTTGCCAACCACTGCCCATTCCCATCTCCCAACCTAGTTATTTGATTTACCTTCTGAAAGCCCTCTAGTCCAGTTATATTTGTTTCATTTTGCAAGTTCATCCAACTGAGTAAACCACATTTAATCATCCCCATGCTTTTTTATAACCCATTGCAACTTGCACTCACCCTACCCAACCTAGTTCTTGCCAGAATCTCCCAATCCCCTTAACACCACCACCCCCTACCCCAACTCTTTACCCCCACCCCTAACTATATGCTCCACCACACTGGCCTTTTGGCCCCAAGCTCAGACTGGAACTTACTTTCTCCAGGCACTTCATCCTCCACCAATCTAAAAACATTCCCCTACTCCCACCCTACCTTGGTACTTTATCCCACTGACTCCATGTTATTATTTCAAATACTTACAATTTGAAATCCTACTAGTTCATTCATTTTCTTTCTTCCTCCCACATGCTGTCCCAATCAAAGACTTAATCTACAAAGACAGGGACCTTTTCTTACACCCTATGTCTTCAGTGTTCTAACTGCACCTGGCACATGGTAAGCACTTAAATTTATCTGTTGACTAAATTAACAAGTGGTTAAATGAATGCAGGAGTTAACCTCCTGATACTTTTTACTAAAAACAAGCACCTTTATTCTTATCAGCTAAGTACACTTTCTGGTCTCCCTCAAACAGAAAAAGCAGGTATCCAAAAGCTAGTGTGTAATGCTACAGCTTTTCATCACCAGGACTACCAGCTTGACAAATGCTGCAAAATCAAGCTTTAGGTATTAAGATTTATAGCTCAAGTGTCTCCAGACGGATGTTTGTCTAAACAACCTAGTATACCAAGTTGTAAAGGAACTTAAGTTTGTCCCTTTAAAACAAATAGTTTATTTTCCACTTAAAGATATCTAATCCAAATCCTCTACCTTACGATCTTAACTATAGACAATGGGATTAAATGGGATATCTTTAAAGTGCCTTGTCTGAAACACTTGTAGATGCCTTTTTGCTGATTCTTAATTTGCTGATCAGGTTACCAAGCCCTAGTGACTTGTCCAAAGTCATCTATAAAGCTGATGTTCTATCAGAGTTCAGCATTAATATACAGTCTGGCTGCAGATTTTTTTTTTTTTTTTCGGGGGGTGGTTTGCAGATCTTAAAGAGATGAAAGAGCCTGGACCCTGGACTCTTAAAAGGAAAATGAGGGACAAATCCAAATTTAGGGAAAGAAACACTGATGCCAGTGAAAAACTCAAATATAAATAATTTATGTAAATTGCATACACTTAGAGGTAAATATGGTTTATACACCTAATTAGTAACTTGTTCCTGGTCCAAAAATGATTTATTAGTCTTGTAAGGCCTCAAAATAAAAACCAGTATTCCCCAGGGAAGTTCAGGAGCCACCACTAGGCCAGTTAAACAAGTTACACCTCTAATCCCATTCCCAGCTACACTTTTTAACCTCCCCTTACTATCTTTGCGGGCCCATTACCTTTCTTCTCCAGATATAGAACTGTGATCCCAAGACCCTGAACAGTATTGTCTTGAGACTGGTGGTGGCCAAAACTGGGACCAGGCATTATAGAATCCATTGCCTTCAGTTACTCACATATACACCACTCACACCTACAATGTCCTATGCTCAGCTGTGTGTTCCAGCAGGCCCTCCTAACCTCCCCAGAATGTTCTAACCCATTTCTGAGATGACTAGCACATAATGATCAATTACTATATAAGAGGCTGGCCCTACACTCATCACATGATCTCATTTGATCCTCCCAATAGTAGTAGTATGGTAATGATTATAAGCGAAGTCCTGGATGGTTCAAAACTGGCTGGTTCAATTCATTGACTCACTACTTTCTAACTATGTGATCTTAAGAAAAGTTACTAATCTACAACCTCACCCTACCCATTTATAAAAAGATCTAGGAATACCTAAAAACAGTTGGTTTACAATGAAGATTGAATCTCTCTGTACCAAGTTAGTTTTCAAATCAAATCATAACTCCAGAAGTTTTCTCTACCTACCTGGACCATTCTCTCCTTTCCTACCTATCACTTCCCCAACATTGCTTATTACAACTTGTTCATTAAGGTAGGTCCTTCCTACCCAGACTGTCAATTCCTCAAGGTAACCCAAGGTCTCTCAGCCACCTAAACCCTATTTCCAGCACTACGGACACGGTTATTTCAAATGACTTAAAGCTAGACATGAAGAACTACGTCATTTAAAAACTTCTTTGCTGGAAAATTCTAGATTACCCCCTTATGACCTTTTTAAATGTACCTATAGAATTTAGATGAATATAAGCTTTCTACCTGCCATCCATCTTATCTTCTGTTACGCATGCTATATAACATACTAGTAACTTTATTTTCATTAGAAGCTCAGCCAACCCATGTTGTACTCAGCTAACTTGGCTTGACAGAACAACATGACCAGAGAACCAACAGTCTGTGAGTGGACTTTCACATTGTTTTAACTGATAGACGTGACTAGGAGGTTGCCTACCATAGAGACTGACCACTTAGTCACAGTCCCATTAACCCCAGTAAAAGGAAAAGATGGGGCCTCAGGCCTGCCCCACACAAAATTTGAAACAAGGCTCAAAACTCAAGCAGTCGGAGGCTAGAAGCCTCTACGTGGCCTTGTTCCACAAATAAATCATCTACAACTTCTCCAATGGATGAAGGCCAAGTTGTAGAGGTGACAGATGCAAAAGTGAAACGATCTAAAGTATACTGGGAGTCCATATTCCCCACCCCTTTTCCAGAAACACAAAGGTATGTCCTCCCATTTACTCAACCCAACCATCTCCAAGTTACAGGACCCTAAAAATCAGAAATCCACAAAAGGCAAAGCATGAGTGGGCTATAGGATTAACACAGGTGGCATAATTTAAGAGGAGAGGGAATATTAAAACAATCTGCAGGAAAGAGAAAAGTGACGTGATTTGGCTTTGTAGCTCCTTCGGGCTTAAACAATGAAAAGCCTAAGGGCTGAGGCAGCAAGGGCATCAGCGCCTAAAGGTACATGCAGAGTGCTCTGTCTCGGCCAGGTCACACTGAAGCACTTGGGCTACAATACAGAACGTCAATACTGGCCGCAAGAGCACATTGAGCTGTTTTTCACAGGAACCTTCACTGGAAAGAAAGATGACAGAAAGCCACACAATGACAAACATTACAAATGCACAGGCCTACAATCAACCAACACTCCATTTTCCAGGGTAATAACCAGAGCTAAGCTTGTTAGGTTGCCCCCAGACCACTCACCCTCACTGCAGAAAAGTGACAAGTAACTTAGCAAACGACCCCCCTCCCAGTCCTGCAAAGAAATGAAAAGGAGCAGCAAAGCACCTGAAAGCAAGCAGTGAGCAGAAAGGAAAAGAGCTATGGCCCCAGCACCCCCTGAGGTCATCCCAGTTAAGGATCCGTAAGAGTTCATAGTTATAAAGACCATCCAAATGCTTTTGCCCACTGGGCAGAGAACATCAGGGGCAAACTACTCTGTCACAGGCAAGTTCACAAGCCAGTGAAGGACAACCCACCTGAATTCCATTTCACATACACACACCCCCAAAATTGCCTTCCCCTAAGGAACATCAGTAGGTTGTCTTGTTGTCACCCTAACCCAACCTGTCTTCTTCCATTCACCCATTATTAAATCCAAGCCTCCTATCTTGTCCCTGCCTGGAATTCTTTTCACCCGGGTCCTCTCAACCCCCAGCCCCTAACTATGAGTATAGGAAGGATCTTCAATTCCTCACCCTATCCCAGCATCCCTATTTGGTTATGTTTGCACCTCAACCCATTCCCAGAGTCTATCATGACAGCTTCAAATACAAACCCAGCAAACAGACATCTGAAAATCCTAAAAAAAAAAAAATGGACATAGGGAAAGTGAGTCTCAGGTGACCGTGATGGTAGGGGACGGACGAGCAGGACACAGGAAGGACGCTCCATGATGATGTTCAACAGGCGAAATACCGGGTCTTTGACAGTCTCCCATACCTTCATCCAATTGTCCCTGCTCCCTTCTCCAACCACAGGGCAGAATCAGCCACCGACATCACCCCTGCCCCACTACTTTCCTTTCCGCATCTCAGCCCCAGCACTCACTCAAGCCCGTGGCCTGAAGGATCCACTAGCCTCGTAAGCACCAAAGCAGCCCATTCCCCACTTCTCACTTGAGAAGCCAAACCCCAGAACCGCGCTGCTAGAGCACAGGTTGTTTCTCAACTGGAAAGAAATCAGGGAAAATGTTCAAGCACAGGCAGAGGAAAATGGGCAATAAATTGGCTGCACTGGGGTGTGATTAATTCAATTAGAGGGCTGAAAATGCCCAACCAACTAGATCTGGACTTTCCATTCCTAAAGATGGCAGACTAGCAGGCCGACGATGAGCTAAATCCCTCCGGGCAGCAGGGAAAGCATTCTAATTTCCATGTTCCATTCCCCCTTCCTCATCTGCTCTGGGTTCTCAGGTTGCCTTCCATTTGACTGTCACGTCTTCCTGGATGTCAAACAGGCTCCTCTGAAACTGAGTGCAATCAAGACAATGACAACCAGGTTTCCAAACTGCAAATTGCCCCAAGTTTTATTTGTAGTCCATACAAAAGGGAAAAAAAAATTAGGTTTTCTAACACCACCTACTTGGGGAGATAGGGAAGTGGGACTGTGCCACTCTTTATCAGCTAGAACATCAGGAGTCAGGAGGAACTTGGACATATACCAACTGACCGTCCCAACAGGAATTCAGTCTCAACACAGTCTATAGAGGGCCAGTCAGAACCCTGGATTGCTGGCACAGCGTGGCGCAAAGGAAATGGTTAAACTAACCCTTTCCTGGCCTCCCTTCGTAGCTAAAAAGAAAAAGGCGCTGCCGACCTCAGCTGCAAGGTTGCTTCCCCATCCAGACGACCTTAAATATCGCGCACAAAAATAAAAGGGAGCCAGGGAAAAATAAAAACATAAAAGAAATTCCCATCCTGGAGAGATGGGAGGCAAGGGAGAGGGGAAACCGCAGATCTAGAGCCAGCAGCAAGATTTGCTGCTGAGGCGAAGGAACAAAACAGGTTACTGCCGAACACTCAAGTGGATCGTCTCCTGGGGAAGGCCCATGTGGTAGAAGGGATGAAAAAACCACACACGGGAGGTACGGGCCAGCGGTATCACCTGGGTCTGCACCCTACCCCACTTCTCTCCTCCCTCCCTGTGGTGCCCCAACCCAGGTCGGCCCTACATGCGGCGCTGGTAGCCAGAGTGCATCTGAGCTGCCCGCAGGTAATCATTATAGGAGCCCGAATAGCGTGCGTAATCGGAATGAGCATCGGGCAGGCGACGGTAATCCAGCGAGGACTTTGTCGGCGAGCGGCGGAACGAAAGCTGCGACTCTGATAAACGGCGGTAATCAGAGAGCTCGGCTAAACGCCGGTCGGAACCATACCTAGTCGAGAGAAGAAGACAGTTGGTGAATGAGACAATTGAGGGGAGGGCTCCAGGTGGGCATGGGGGAGATGCCAATGGGGACAGGGTGGGTGTGATCAGACTGGTCTCCGACACACAAGACTTTGTCAGAAGGCTCATCACCCCATCCAGGGCAAGAAATCAAGCCTGGTTCAACTCTGGGAAACCAAGCCCGCCACTTGAAGCCCTCCCTTCTGAACTGGCCAAGGTGGACTTTGGTCTACATACCCAAACCACAAACTATTCCCACCCCTGGGCCCTGCACAAAAAGACCGTTGTTTATCAAAGGAGCGGCGGACGAAAACAAGGTCTCCAACTTCCCACAGAGTGGACGCACCTCATATACCTTGCCTTCAGCCAATGAGTGCCAAAGGGACTATTCTTTGAAACCTACCACCCCACAGCCAGGACAACCACGTAACAGAGTAAAGGATCCTACAGACCGGGGGAAAGGCTATGGGCCACAGCCTTGCAGGCGGCAGTGCCAATGGCAATTGGGCTTGCCTAGGCAGGTGGCACTTTCCCCAGCCTGACTAGCTGATACTACCCCAGTCTGAGCACTATGCTCCACCTGAACCCTGGCAACCAGGGAAGTTCACACACATCATCCCCCTCGGCCTCTGGACATCCCACGGGATTAGAGAAGACCAAGGGACGGGCCAATGGCTCCGGTTTCCCTCCCATGCCAACCTCAGCCCCTTGCCCCAAGCCCCATCTTGGGGCAGAGGCGGTGGGGCATACAGTACCTTTTTGACATGGCGACAGCCTTTTTGTAGGGATCGTCGTAGCTGGCCCGGGGTGGGGAGAGGCGGGTACGCTCATAGGGCGGCGGGGTGCTGTTGGCGTTGGCAACGGCCCCCTGGGACATGGACAGGTAGGCTGCAGACGGCTGACCTGCCCCATCGTAGGCATTGCCCGGCTGGCCACGGTATGAGGCAGCAGCCTGGGGATGCTGCTGGGCAGCATAAGAAGCAGCCAACGAAGCTGACTGAGTGCGGTAAGGAGCTGCCAAGGTGGCAGAAGGCTGGGCCCCATAGGCAGCTGCGGCACCATAAGAGCCGGTGGCCGCAGCAGCTGATTGAGCCCCATAGGAGCCTGACAGGCCCATGGATGCTTGAGCCCCGTAATTATTCAGCTGGGTCTGAACAACTGGCTGGGCCCCATAGGACCCAGCCATTGGGTTAGTGGCTTGCGCAGCATAGGCAGCTGGCTGGCTGGCATAGGCAGCAGCTGCAGCTGGCTGTGCCACATAGGCAGCAGGCTGGGAAGAGTAGGAAGCAGCCTGTTGGGCAGCATATGGGGCAGACTGGGCATTATAGGAGGCCGAAGGCTGGGCATTGTAAGAAGCTGCCTGAGCCCCATAAGCCAGTGAGGAGGCTGCAGACTGGGCCCCATAGGAAGCTGCCTGGGCCCCATAGGAAGCTGCACCCTGGGCGTTGTAGGAGGCAGCTGCACGAACCCCATAGTTAGAGGCAGCCTGCGCACCGTAAGATGGCTGGTTACCATAGGAGGCCAAGGAGGAGCCCTGAGCTCCATAGGAGTTGAGCGAGGAAGCCGCAGCTGGCTGACCCCCATAGGAGGAAAGGGCCGAGGCCGAGGGTTGGGCTCCACCATACGGGCCAAGCGAGGAAGCTGCGGCAGACTGGGAACTAGGGCTGGCCAGCTGGCCCCTGTATGGGGCCCCAAGGGAGACAGAGGGCTGAGCGCGGTAAGAAGCTGCCTGGGCTGCCATGGGCTGAGTCCGATAGCCGACACCCAAAGAGGCAGAAGGCTGGGCCCGGTAGGCAGCTCCCAGTGACACTGAAGGCTGGGCCCTGTAGGTGGCTGGCTGAGCCGTCAGAGGAGCCACGTAAGAGGCTCTAGGAGGTGAACGGCGCAGGGGGCTGCGGTCGCGACCAAAGAAGGGTGGTGTGGGCTGACGGGCTTGCCCATCAAAGCCACCAGTGCTGTTGCCAAAAGCCTGCTGGTAGTCGAAAGTGGCAGAGAAGCCACCAGCTCCAGGGAATGCCGTATCCCCAGCCCCTGGTTTCTTGGTCTTGTCCCCAGACTGGATAGCCAGGCCAGGCCCCTTCTTCTGACCCTTGGTTGAGAGTTCCACGTTGATGCGCTTGCCCTTCACTTCTTTGCCGTTGAGCTGCGCGATGGCGGCTTTGGCATCTGCTTCCTTCTCCATGTGAACAAACGCATAGTCTGATAAAGCAGCAGACAGAGGGTTAGCAATTAGGGGGGCAGGGCATGCTACCCAATGGGTCCCAAACTGGACACACCAACAGCACCCAGCTGTTGCCAACTACCTCCAGGCCTCCAAACCCTCCTCTCCATGAGTTTGCCATAAAATGTGGCTCCCGTATAACAAAGTTTCTGACTGTCCCAAGAAGCCATCTTTGCTGTGGCCATGTCCCCATTCTCCCCTTTCCCCCTGCCACCTCACCCAACTTCCTGATGAGAGAAGAAAGAGCAAAGATGAACTGCAACACAGGATAAAAATCTTCACAGCTCCTGTAAGTATAAACCAGCAGAGAAAAACGCAGAAAAGGTGCCTAGATCACTTAATTACTCAGTATTCTCTAATCTAAGGTCACCAAATACTACTGCTCACCTTTGAGGCTTAACTTGCAAACTCTAGAAATAACCACTTAACATCTTGGCGTGACCCGTGTCTCAGCCTAGTGTCCAATTAAAGCAAGAGAGCTCGACTCTAATGTGCAGCGCCTGAAATTCCTCCAAAATAATCTTTCCCTTTCCCACAGTACTTCCCAGTTTCCAAAGCACTTTCATGCATAGGGCCTCAATGAACTTCACAACAATCCTGTAAAGTGAAAATGTGTTAAGAGCCACGAGCAGAATCTCAGCTCTCCATGCCCTTTACTACACCAGTCTACCCTCAAGATGTCATTGTACAGGGCTGGACTGTAATATGACTAGAAAGGGCAGAAAATGAACCCCCATGTAAACCAACGAAGTATGGAAATACAAACTGAGCCTCCTGGATGAGTTCAGGACCAAGTCTCCTGCCACAAGCTACATTATATCCTCCGCTAATTCCTCTTTAAAGAGCAAAGGTATACCTTACCCTTTGGGCTCCTGTTCACAGAGCAAACTGTTTATAGGAAAGATTTGGTTTCTCAGCTTCAAGATGAGAAGCTATAATTGTTGCAAGCAAGCTCTGCTAAACAGGTTGCCCCTGAGGTCCTCATTTAGGATCTCAATGAGCTACTGTGGGATAGGCTCTAAGATGGGATGTTGAGCTCAAGACCTATCGACTAACACACAGAAAGAAAACTTTAGGAGGGGAAGGAGTGGGAAGAAATTCTTGTTCGCATCCAAACTTGCAAACCACAATGGTGCAAGGATATGACGAACAGTAAAATCATGCTATGGGAAATAAGGCCATGCACTTCACCCCTTCTGGACCTATGGCTACTTTAAGACACAGTCCAGGCCCTGGCCGGTGACTCAGTGGAAAGTGCCAGCCTGCGAACCCAAAGATCACTGGTTCGATTCCCAGTCAGGGCACATTAACCAGGTTGCAAGCCTGGTTTTCAACCAGGCCTATAGCTGGAGACAAGTGAAAGCCAACCATACACTGATGTTTCTCTTCCTTTCTTCCTCCCTCTCTGCCCTTCTCTCTGGAAATAATAAAATCTTTAAAAAGAGAAGAAGAAGAAGAAAAATAGTCCAAGTACCAGGACCCCATCTCTCTCACATCAGTTTAGGAAATGAAAAACTAAGTGGATGAACTTACTAAGGTTCCATTCTTGAAAATAAAAATTTCCTTTAAATGTACTTTAAATAAGTGTCCTAATTTCTAGACACTTTCATGCTAGGATGCCCTCTCTTGCTCTTTCTATAGGGCAACTCATTTACCTGGATCTAAGGAAATGCCACCAACCAGCTCCCATAAAAATAAAGATTAAAATAAATAAGTAAATAAAAATTTAATCAACAGGTATAGTCAGAAGTACAGTATAGCACAAGGAATCCTTGGCTAGGAGCTAAAAGGCTTCAGCTGCAGATCCAGATTATCACTGACTTGCTATAAACTCTTGAGGAATTTATAATTTATTCCTCCATCTGCCTACCTACCTCAGAATTAGGAGATTTAAGTGAGAAAAGTACCTGATTAAAGTAAAAATAACTATATAATAATAAATGAGTATTAGTATTCAAGTCTAGAAATAACTATAGACTTATTTCCCTACAGAATATTATCTGTCATCTCTAATAAAATATCAGATACGCAATGCCACAGCCCTGCCCAAGTACCTCAGTTGGTTAGAGCATTATCCCAATACATCAAGGCTGTAGGTTCGACCCCTAATCAGGGCAAACAAGAATCAACCAATGAACACATAAATAATTGGAACAAATCAATATTTAGCCCTCTCTCTCCCCCTCCGTATCTCTAAAATCAATAAATTAAAAATACATACATTTAAGAGATACAATGCTATCTGTACCTGCAAAATTAAAACCAGGCAGAGATGATAAAAAGAATAAAATGAAGTATTCACAACTCTCAGTCCTGCATCCCCATGGCCAGAACCTAATTCCTTATATACCAAGTATGAAAAGCAAGTGTTCCTTTCAGCCTAGCCACAGGGAACTAGAACTGTCCTCTAAATCTCTCACCTCCACTTTGGATAGTGAGTTAAAAATAGATGACGGTGGTGGGAGAGCTCTTTAAAAGCAGAGGCTGAGCTGACCCTCAGGAGAATGGCAAAACCACCAGGAGAATGTAATGGCAAACAGAAAGCCAGAGCTTATAGGCAGAGTAAGGGGAATGAGAAAAATCTTCCAGGGACGGTGGCAGAGTAATAAAGAAATATACTGTATTCCTGGCTAACCTGAGACTAGAAATCAGCTAGGGGAAAAACACCCAAGAATATAACCTTTAATGGGTTTACAAGAGCAATAGAACATCCCACTGTTTACACCCTATATAAGTTTTATTAAGAGACCAAGCTGAGAAATGTGTAAATTAAAAGTTTACATGTACAATTCAGTTAACCACTCACCTGAATTACGTAACTGATTTTTTAAAGCCATTAAACACAACTATAACCAGTTTAAATAATAAATCTCCTAAGCTTGATATTGGAGGGAATAAATAGGCTGTCCAATTGATTTAATCACATCAGGCTAACTAACCCTATCAGTGAACAGCCAAACACCCTATACAAGATTCCTGGAATCAAACTACTCCTAGGGCAATAAAGAAAAAACCAGAGACCCAGAGAACCCCAGATTCATCTACTTGGACAGCTAGTTCAAGGAACAGTGACCTCTGAAGGAAACCCATTGCATTTAAAGGCACTAGCAAGCAATGTTTATAGAGAATGCCAAATAGTCTGGTGGGCATTATAATTCCTCCAGTCCCAAGTTAAGAGAATCCAGAATAATGAGTTTTCCTATCCTGTGAAGAATAAAAAACTCTAACTTGAAACTAGAACTGTGTTGCATATAGGAGAAAAGAATGGCCACCCACAAAAATGGAGAGGAAAGGTTTCCTCTTCTGCCTCTCAAACCTCCCCTGAAGTCTAAATGATTCCTAGGTTTAAGAGGCTCTCCTACCTCATCTTTCAACACCCAATAAAATGCAGCTGTTGAGAGTAGTTATAACACACCATTGCTATGGAGATTTTTACTCTACAAATCAAATCTTATCTAAGATCCTAGGGTAACCAAAGCAACTGTTTTTACTCCCTGTGAAATAAAACAGAACTGGTGTTTTTCCAAGGCCTGACAGCCAACACAAGACTCAATAAAATGCCCATTCCCATCCCAAGAAATAATTAATTGTAGAGCCAGAGCTAGTTTCTTCTACTACATTTCCAACTTAAAAACCTCACTTTCCACACAGTGGGTAAGGCGCCGGCCTGCAAACCCAAAGGTCGTTGGTTCAATTCCCCAGCCAGGACACATATCCAGGTTGCAAGCCAGGTAGGTCTCCAGCCAGGTCCGAAGCTGGAGGCAGGTGAAAGACAACCATACATTGACGTCTCTCTCCCTCTCTGCATCCCTCCCTTCCTCTCTCTGTGGAAATAATTAGTAAAATCTTAAAAAAAAAAAAAAAAGAAAAAAAAAGACCTCACTTTCCTTCATCCCACACACACAGAAAGGCATCAGTAAAGGATATGATGCTCAAATCTTTCCCAGTTTCTTACATCAAAGTGTTATCAGGAGCTGTGTTACCTATCAGCTGACCACCACTCCCCGAGGACGTCAAAGTATTTCTACTAATGTTTATGAAAGGACAAAATGCACAAAACTTTTGCTCTACCACAGAAGTCAGCCAAGAGTTCTAAAAATTACATTAAGTTGTACACTTCATTCTGTCTCCTAGTGCCACTTAAGTATCTCTCCCAAGCAAATTTAGGCAAATTTTCTGCTTAATGTACCACCTGAAAGCAAGCTTCTTGACTAACAAGTTCCAGGGAGCCTGTCCCTGAAGAGGCTAGTTTCTAGACTCTAGTAGACTCTGCCTAAGAACCACAAAAGAAACATATTAGGTCAATTAAACACAGAACTCTCATAATGAGCCATACACCCTCATCCATTTTCTGGCCAGGTGCCCAGTCTGAGGCCCTTCCCACTCTTTTACTCTGAACAAAAGCAAAAATCCATGCACCATACAGCCTGCCTCAGAGCACCCAGCAGGGAAGTCCGATTCCGGATAGTCGTGGCCTTGCATAACCTGAGTTGAGGAAAATAGAATGCAGTATTAATGCAGAACAAGGCATTGATTCTAGGAGTGGAGACTACAACCCTTCACACTTGCCCCAGTTATGGAAAGGACAAGGAATGACCCAAAAGATGTGCCTCTCCAGGACAGGAAATGAAGTATCTTGGTGGAAATTAATCAGCACCTGCATCCACATTTATTTCCCATCCTCAGAACTTCTCACCTAGGATTATGAGCATATATGAATCCAATACCAGGAGTAGGGCATCACATACTCCCAGGCTGTGTCCTCAAAGATGGCAGGGCCAACTTAACTCTGATCTGTTCCTAAGTGGTACAAAGACTAGCCTCATACACAAGGGCTGGCCCACCAAACCCTGCCAACATAAAATAACAGCTCAGGGAGTAAGAACTCATACTACAAAAAAAATCAACTAGGTTCGGAGATCTGGCAGAAACTATGGTGATATATTTTTCTCAAAGTGTACAGGGCAAACTAGGGATCTGCCCTGAGGATAAGGCTAATCAAGCAAAGACAACTGGTAAGTAAATCTGTTTAAGGAATGAAGTTAGACCTTTCACAGACTCATTCCCCTCTTCCCCCTCGGCCACAGAGTATGACCCTAGCAAAATCACCAAGCTTATAAAAGAATGACACTGCCCTGGGGCACAGATATGGCAAGTAACGTCTACAGAGAAGGGGCCTTCATAAGCCTCCTTCCACATTCGAGAGGTCAGGATTTCCAGTTTACAGATGTAAAATCGAGCCCAAAGGAAAAAAAAAAATCTGAAGGAGCTGGAAAGCGCAGTTGCCACGCCAAACCCACCCAACAATAATAAAAGACCAAAGTGATTCGGAAGGGGCCCCTCCTGTCCCCACGAGTAAACTACACCCAAGCCACAAAATACTAAAAAGATCCCAGCCCAAGAAACGTCCAAGGGCCCCGTTACCTTCCGCTCGGGAACATTCACCAGGAGGGAACACGAGGGTGGTCTTGGGGCGTCAGCCCCCACCTTTTCCCTCTTCCCTCGCTCTGACCGACGTCTGGGGAAGTGTAGAGATCTTCCCCGCTCCATGATCCGGCTTGTGCCCGTCACTTCCCAATTTCCGCTCGGTGCCAGGACCAGGAGAACAGTGGAAGGCGCGCCCCCGGTACACTCGCCACTCGCAAGTCTCTCAGGCGCGTCCCCGGCCCCACAGCTCGGCCAACAGTGGCCGCCGCACCCACCCAGAGCGGCTTCCTCCCATTTGTGAATGATTCTTGGACCGCAGGGGAGGAGGGTGGCTCTACCCATTGCGTCCCAACAACTCCGACCTCGCCCCCGCGGACTTCTCGCCACCCCCGCCCCCACCGCGCAGTGACGGACCCCCGGGAAAGGGGAGTGGCTAACAAGCAGAGTGCCCCGTGCGCGCGCCTTCGCGTTACCTTTCACCACGTCACACTCGATGACGCGTCCGCGGCGCTCGAAGAGGCTGCGCAATTCCTGGCTCGTGCACGCAGCCGACACATTGCCCACGAAAATCTTCCAAGTGTTAAGAGGCCGTGGGCGCGACATCTCCACCACAAGCGCGCGCCCCGGCCGCAACTCGTGGCCGTGCAGGGCCTCGATGGCGCGCAGCGCGCCCGCGTTCTCGCGCATGTGCACGAAGGCGAACTGTTTCATGACGGCGCAGCTCATGACTGTGCCGTAGGGCGCGAAAAGGGCTGCCAGCTCCTCCGGCGTTGTATCGGCCCCATCGACGTTTCCCACAAATATCTTCATTTTGCCGCCGCAATCGCCTTCCCGGAGAGCCTGGACCTCTCCCCAAGCTACAGGCGACACGTCCAGCCAGCCGGCGGTCCTCCCCAGGAATGGCTGGCGACGGAGAACCCCGTCGCGCATGCGCAGTGACCTAGCCAATCAGGGCTCGCATCCCGCGCCTCCTTCAGCCAATCAGAGATCCTGAGAGAAGATGCGCGCAGACGCATCCAATCCCAGAAGTCCTTGCGCCTGCTCGTTAGCAGAGGGGTAGGAGAAGGCAGACGGCGCGCGACCAACTGCCACTGCCGGGTGGGGGAGGGGGAAGGAGGTGGGGCTGTGCTCTGGGAACCTCGGCAGTTGAGCGGCCTAGTGGTAGAGGTGGCCTCTGGCCCGGGTGGGGCCGAGATCGGTGGGCCCCGCGGGAAAACTTGGTTCAGTCTGGAGTCAGAGCTTCTCCCATTCTGGCAGTTTAGGCCTAACCTGCGTCTGCAATGGGCAGGAATTAGGACCACGGGAAGGCCAGACTTGGCAGGAAAAACCAGAACAAACACTTTCAATCGGCAAACAGCTCCCGGAGCTACATCCTCCAGGACTGTGCAGGGTGATATCCGGGGAACTGAGAGGCCTGTGCCAGTAGTTCTTTGGAAACGATTCTCGGAAGTCTCTTGTGTATGTTTGAAATATCCCACATTAAAAAGGTTAATATAAAAAAATCAAAAGAACGATCCTTGAGGGGGCAAAAGTTGAGTCTTTTTAAAAAGCTTAAAAACACTGGTTGGTGACTCTGGATAGACGACGGCCTGTGAACCCAAAGGTCGCTGGTTCGATTCCCAGTCAGGGCACAGAACCAGGTTGCAAGCCAGGTCTCCAGCCAGGTCTGTAGCAGGAAGCACCGTGAAAGGCAACCATACATTGATGTTTCTCTCCTTTTAGTCCTCTCTCCCTCCCCTCTCTTTAGAAATAAAGAATAAAATCTTCTTTTAAAAAAATGCAATTCTGGTGATATACTTTATTAACCCAATATATCTAAAAACTATCGTTTCATCATGTAATCAATATAAAATTAATATTTTCCCTATTCTAAGTCTTTGAAATTCATTGTGTATTGTATACTTACAGCACAGCTTATTTTGGTTAACCACATTTCAGATGTTTTATTTTTTTAAGACATTTACTTTATTTTTTTAATATTTTTAATTTAGAGACAGAAGGGAGGAAAAAAGGGAGAGAAACATCATTGTAGGGTTGTTTCTCTCTCACACACCCCCAGTTGGGGACCTGGCCTGCAACCTAAGCACAAGACCTGACTCTGAATGAAACCCAAGCCCCTTTGGGTAACAGGATGACCCTCAATCCACTGAGGCACACCAGCCAGGGCAAGACTTATTTACTTTTAGAGAGGGAAAGGAGTGAGAGAGAGAGGGAGAAAAAAAAAACCTTCCAAGAGATACATCAATAATTTGCCTTTCACTAATCCCCAGCTGGGAACCTGGCCCACAACCCAAGCATGTGCCCTGTCTGGGAATCAAACCAGTGACCTTTTGGTTTGCAGACCAGCACTGAATCCACTGAGCCACACCAGCCAGAGCACACAATTCAGATGTTTAGTAGCCACATGTGACCAATGGCTGCCATATTAATGAGTGTAGATTTAGCCTTCCTCTTGGAATAGCACTCAGATTTTGAAGATACCATTTGGGGCTTGTATAAAAGGCAACCAATTGATGTTTTTCTCTCACCTTGATGGTTCAGTGGTTCTCTCCATCTCTTCCTTCCTCCCTTCCCATTTCTTTAAAATCAATAAGCATGTCCTCAGGTGAGGGTAAAATTCATTAATTAAAAATTAATTTTAAAAGATTTTATTCATTATTTTCAGAGAGAAGGGCAGGGAGGGAGGAAGAAAGGGAGAGAAACATCAATGTATGGTTGCCTTTTTCACCTGCCTCCAGCTACAGACCTGGCTGGAGACCTGGCTTGTAACCTGGTTATGTGCCCTGACTGGGGAATCGAACCAGCCACCTTTGAGTTCGCAGGTCAGTCCCTTTGTTTGTTATTTTAAAGTATAATTTACATATCATGGCAATCACTCTTTTCTGTGTGTACTGTTCTTTAAGTTTTGATAAATGCATTCAGTCACGTAACTACCACAGCAATTGAGATAAAGTTCCATCACCCTGAGAAGTTTTCTTGTGCTGTTTCTTTGCATTCAACCTCCCATGTTGAGGCTAGCTTCTTTCACTTAACATAATGCACCTGATATTCATTAATGCCCTTGCCCATATCAGTAGTTAGTCCTCTTTTATCAATAACTTGCATTGTAAAGATGTACTACAGTTTGTTTTTCCATTCTTTGTTTGAAGGACATCTGATTGGTTCCCTTGTTTGGCAATTATGACTAAAGTTTGCATACAAGTACTTACACAAACAAGTGTTCATTTACCTTGGTAAGTGCCTATGAACCACAGTTACTGTGAACATTAAACAAGGTACAATAAAGTGTTTAGCACCGAATAGTCACACAGCAAAAGCTCAATAAGTGGAGTTATTAGAAAAGTCTGCTACAAAAAATCAAAAAGAACCTCTAGCATCCCAGCTAGAATTTTATTAAGCACCTATTATCTGCCAGGCCTTCTTCTAGTTTCTAAAACAACATTCAATGAGAATCATAATGTCCTACATGTGTTTAAAGACAAAAATAACAATTGGGTCTCTTGGTTTTCACCATACCTTATACCCACAATGGATAGACTTTCCGGGATGCTTTATCTTTCCTTGTGGTAGCCTAGAGACACAACTAACCTATCGTGGCTGTGCTAATGGAAAGGTATTTCTCATAAAATAATATCCTATGAAGTATCTATAATAAGCTCTGTCTTCTTGTTGGCTACAAAAGCAGACTGATACAGAGGCATCGCGCTGGCAACTCCAATAGTATTACTGTTATTGCCACCAGCAACACCATTCTCCAAAATGGTGAACAACTCTCAGAGATATTCCAAGCCAAACAAAGAACAAGAAAAAGTCATGGTCTAGTAAAATAGCACCAGGTGGGGAAAAAGTTAAAACGGCCCCAGAAGTGTTCTGTTGTTTATAAACAAAATAATAAAGTTCTAATTATAAATATTTTTTCACATACAAGTATATCTAGTGTGACATTGGAACAAAGGCCCCCAAAGTTCCTCATAACCCACAGTTTAGGGATGGGGAAAGGGACAGTGCCTGATAGCTAGTTTTTTCGGTTTTGCAAATGGTATGGCACCCCAAGGCACCAAGGAGATGGAAGGAGCTTTGAACATAGAATGGTGATGGTGCCAGCTCCAGCTCACTCCAAAACTGCCAAGGACTCCACTTTGCAGACCTGGCCTCCCTCTAGACTGTTATAGGGAGGCTGATAACACCATACCCCAGATCCTGAAGGAGAGAGCTGACAGATAAGGAATGGACAGCTTCTGAGCATGTTTTTGGCTTGTAGCCTTTTGGGGAGCAATGGAAGTGCTGTGTCCTGTGGGAGAATGGGCTCTGAGCATAAGTGCTCCCAGCCCCCCAAGTTGGAATATTGTAAATCAAGACCAACCAGTTTTGGTCTAATGGTTGGGTTTTACACCAAGGCATCACGTGAGTGAACCCCATTTTACTCAGTAACAACATCGGAAAGTTGTGCAGAAAACGAGACACTTCTTCGTTACGTGGACTACCCTGCACCTCGTGTGTTGGCAAGGATTCCTAGCCTTCCCCTAATATTTGCCAGGAGCAACTCCCCAGCCAGCATTGTCTCAACCTAAAAACCCTTTTTCACAAACCCCCACAAGTTCCCTACAGGGTAGTAACACTGCCTTTGAGAACCAAGACCTAAACCAAATTTTGTAAACTTAAAAGTAACTTTGGTATCAACATAAGAAATGTCCAGCCCTGGCTGGTGGCACAATGGATAGGTGCCGGTCTGGGAACCCAGAGGTCGCTGGTTTGATTCCCAACCAGGGCACATAACCAGATTGTAAGCCAGGTCTCCAGCCAGGCCCATAGCTGGAGGCAGGTGAAAGGCAACCATACATTGATGTTTCTCTCCCTCTCTGCCTCTCTCCCTTTCCCTCTTTCTAAAAATAATAAATAAAATCTTTAAAAAAAAAAAAAAAAAAAAGAAAAAGAAAATGTTCAAAAACCTGTGAGAACTTGTGTGAGGTGATTTGAGCCAAACTGTCAACAATTGCAGGGAAACAAAATCTCAAAGGATTGAGAATTCTCCCAAAAAGGGCAGTTCAGCGCCTTATTTTTTTTTAACATTAAAAAAAAAAGCATTTTATTTATTATTTTTAGAGAGAGGGGAAGGGAGAGAGGCAAAGCAGGAGAGAGACATCAATGCATGGTTTCCTCTCACCTGCCTCCAGCTATGGACCTGGCTGGCAACCTGGCCACATGCCGTGGCTGGGAATTGAACCACCGACCCTTGGGTTCAAGGCCGGCACCCTATCCACTGTGCCACCAGCCAGGGCCCAGCACCTTATTTTATACATTAGAATAAAAGGCCATGGCCTAAGGGATTACGTGAAATTCATTGGTGAATATACCAGGGTGAGAGAAAGCTGAGAAGTCTCTGGGATTGGTGAAAAAAAGGAATTAATAGACCTTATTCTTTTACATAGGTGGGTATAGGCTCTTTAACAATTAGTTACCATAATCACAATAACAATAGGGGACTCTTGTGTTCTACTGCTGCAGGGGGAGATTGTGCCCTGAGGGATCTGGAAAAATGAAATTACCCTGACATTCCAAAACTATGCTGTAGGTGCAAAAAGATAGTATGACAGGCTCAGTTAAGGTAAAGATTGAGCTTTGTCAAGAAAGATCCAGGTCCAGGACAGAGCTACCTGCTGTGACTTGCTCTTAGTTTTCATTTCAGACCAGCCTATGTGCTTACTTTTTCCAAATAAGGGAACACTGACAGCTACCAGGGATTCGGACCTGATAACTTCAGAGCCATTATCAAACGTATCATAGTAAATAAATAAATAAGCAATTGCTAATAGTCTTTTCAGTGCACTGATACCACTAATGTACTTCATAAGCATAGTGACAGGATTCTTTCCTGCTGAAATGGATAGCGGTATTACTAGACAGTAAGACCCAGGGAACCCAAAGCACTCTCCTCTTTGCCTGAAAGCTGAGCTCTCTTACGGTGCTTCCCTCACCTAGGGTTTTAGGTAAAATCTCTCTGTCTCTGGCTCAGATACCTTAAGTAAATGACATAAATTACAGGGCAAGTTTTGTGGGCTGGTGGATGGTCCTGATCTGTACTCCTACAGTGGGACAGGGGGCAGCAGACAGACATACCCCGATGAGAGGATGCGGGGCCCTGAGCTTTTGAAAAAGTCGGGACAAGTAGTTCTTAATACTTAGGTGCTTCTCAATCACCTGGAAGGCTGCTAAGACAGATTTCTAGGCTTCACCCACACAGTATTTTGTATTTGTTTTGTATTTTTGTTTCTTTTGTTCTTTTCTCCCTTCCTTCCTTCCTCTTTCTTTTTCTCTTTCTTTTCCTCTTTCTTTCTTTCTCTTTCTTTTCCTCTTTCTTTCTTTCTTTCCCTTTCCTTTCTTTCTGTTTCTTTTGTTGTTGTTATTTTCTTTTCCCCACCCACACAGTTTCTGGGTGGGTGAAAGCCCCAGAATCTGCATTCCAGTCATTTCCAAGTGACACTCATGCTGCTGGTCCAGGAACGACAAGGGCCCCTCTTGAGAGCCACTGGTAGTGGAAATGTTACTGAGCAGGGGCCTGGCCCTGGACCAGGCTGCCTAGGACCAGCTGTAGTGTGTGGGTTCTTGACTTCCTGTAGGAAAGATTTCTATTTCTTTTTAAACTTTTAAAAAGAGTGTGTTTATTTATTTTTATATTTTATTTTAAAAGATTTTATTTATTTTTAGAGAGAAGGGGACAGAGAGAGGGAGAAAGACATCAACGTGTGTGGTTGCCTCTCGTGTGCCTTCAACTGGGGACCTGGCCCCCAAACCAGGCCAGTGCCCTGACTGGGAATTAAGCTTGGTGACCCTTTGAGGCAAGATTTCACAACAAGTGAGCTCAAGTGACCGTGAGGACACAGGTATTAAAGCTGGCAGTGAAACAAGGAAGCCCTTAGCAACAGAAGGAGGCAACAGGAGAGCCTAAGCTGGGCTGTCCGAGCTCACTGGGAAATTATAGGGGTTTTGGGGACACGTTCAGGGGATCAGCTTGGAACAAGCTGCCAGCTGCCCACTGCCTTGGAGTTGACACAGGCTTGTGGAGAAAGAAGAGGGAGCTGGGGAGAAGAAAGGGAGGGGATGGCACGGGATGCCTTCCACAGGGAGAGCGCACCAGCTGTATCCTCTGTGGTTTCTCTCGCGCGCTGGCGGACACCCTAGGGGCGGTCCCGGGAGGGTGTCAGCAGAACACACACCGCTTCTCCACGTGAGCGCTTCCAGGTGGCGTCCTCTGCTGACCGGCCAGAGCCAGGGCCGCTCTTTAGTCGTTGCCTTGGGTCCTGGCCTCGCACTCCTGGTTTGGCTGCTTTTCTGGGGCTGGAGCTGCAAGTACCACTGAGGCCTAAAATCGTCTCCAGGGAGAAGAGGCCAGGGGAGCAAAAGCTACCCTGAGGGCAACATCCTTGTTTTCCCAGTTTTTGCTTCCTCCCTGGTGACTGTCTGCACCTGGCTTAAATTGCTTGGCCGGTTTGTGCAGGGATCTGTTTTCCTATTCCACTTGTCAGGGATTTTTCTTAGCTTCTTACTTTCTTGTCTCAGAAACAGCCAGGAGTCCTTGAAAAGGGGCTCTGCCAGTGCTCTGAAGAGGGACTCCCATCGGACCCCTCTGCCAAGACTCAGCTGGGGACAACAGAAGATTCTTTAAGGGCTCACAGCACTACAAACCGCAGTGTGGCGTCACAGGCATAACTGAGGATGGAATGGAGTGCCAGAAGGGCTACACTCGGGCAGGGCTGGGGGAGGGCAGAGAGACAAGAGGTCCTACGATGTGAGGACAAGGAGGCTGGGTGCTGGGGGCCACTGAGGAAGTGGCAGAGGGACAGGGGAGATAACTAAATGGGGACTGAGAGAACAGGGGGCAAAAGAAAGTGGGTTCCTTGCGAAAACCACTGAGTTTACACACAATTTGGGGCAGTGCCTGGCTGAACAATTTTTTTTAATCCTCACCCAAAAATATGTTTATTGATTTTTTAGAGAGAGAAATCCTGCATGGGCCCTGACTGGGGATTGAACCCACAACCTAGGTATGTGCCCTGACCGGGGATCAAACCCTCAGCCTTTTGGTGTACTGTACAGGACAGGATGATGCTCCAGCCAAGTCACTGGACCAAGGTCTGGTTGAATAATAATTATTATTTTTTTAAAAGATTTTATTTATTTAGTTTTAGGGAGAGTGGTAGGGAGGGAAAAAGAGAGGGAGAGAAACATCAATGTATGGTTGCCTCTTGCACGTCCCCAACTGGGTACCTTGCCCACAACCCAGCCATGTGTCCTGACCAGGAATCGAACCTGGTGACTCTTTGGTTCACAGACTGGTGCTCGATCCACTGAGCCACACCCATCAGAGCACATTTTAAATTTATCTTATCATCATTTTTAATTTTTCATTAAAAAAAAAAGATTTTATTATTTCCAGAGAGAGAGGAAGGGAGAGAGGGAGAGAAGGAGAGAGGGAGAGAAGCATCAATGTATGGTTACCTCTCACCTGCCTCCAGCTATGGACCTGCTTGGAGACCTGGCTTGCAACCTGGGTGGGAATCAAACCAGCGATCTTTGGGTTCATAGGCTGGCACCTATCCACTGTGTCACCAGCCAGGGCCACAATTTTCTTTTTTAATAGCAATGCCTATTCTTTTTCTAGCAAACTTCTGTTTATAAGAAGTGAATCTTGCATTCCATACTTTACAATGAGAACCACTATAGTAATTAAGAGCATAGACTTGGAGCCAAACCACCTGGACTGTTACTGTGTGACCTAGGGCAAGTTACATAACCACTCTGTGCTTCAGTTTCCTTTTCCTGAAATATGGATAATAATAGGACCTACCTCCTTTGTAGTATTGTCATGAGGAGTAAATGGATTAATGTATGTAAAGTGCTTAGAACAGTGCCTGGCACTTAATAATCACTAGTATATAGGTATAATATTAGCTAATATTACAGTTTCCTTTTTAAGCAAGTTTAAAACTGAATCAATTTAAAGAAAATGATTTGGTGAATGATAGTACAGATGGTTTGTGGACATGGCAGAAGTTGAGAGGTAATACAAAAGTCTGAATGTGGCAAAGATTTTCAAAGTGGGCGTCCTGGAGCTCCAGGACACTTAGTTCCACTTCTGCTTTACAGGTGGAGCTTCAAGATGTTTGGACAATCTTTTGTGATTAAAAACAAAGCTTGCAAAGCACATAGCCAAGTTTAGAGGAAAGAAAAGCTAATGGGATATTGACTCCTTAGGGATCAAAACAGAGTGGTAGAGGATGGTGAGCAGCTTAAGTATAAAAGGGTTAAAGCCAGCTATTCTTCCAGCTGGAAGTTGAGAGGAGGTCAGGGCTTAGCTGTGGGCAGAGTCCAAAGAGCAGTTCAGGCAAGGAGGCTGACCTGGGGAAAGAAAACCTGGGCCCCAGGGTTAAAAAGATTTGTTTCCCCAGGAAACAGGGTGGGGTTGAAAGCAATCAGCCTAAGTCAGGCAAGAAAGAGCAGGGTCTGAGGCCTAGGGCCAGAGGCACAGCCAGCAGCCTTTGCTGGGAACCAGGCAGGGCCTGGAGAATGGAAGCAGCACCAGGAACATCTCAGCCAAGGCCAAATAACTGGAAAACTGCCCCCTGGTTCTGTGCGGGTAGCGTAAAGGGCAGTTCGTACTCTTGAGAGCCCACTGTGTCATGGATGAACAAGCCTGCCACAGTCGCGTGGGGATAGGTGCAGGGACAAAGCAAGTGAGTAGAGGCCCAGAATCCCTGGTCCCCTGCACCAACCTTGGATATCAGCCATCTCTGAGTGGGGAGCGTGGCTGGGGGTGCCTGAATTATTTAGGGTTTGGCCCAGCTGCTTTACTGTGGTTTAGCCTCCTTTGAGAGCCACTTGCTACCTTGTTTCTCACAGGATGACTCCCAACCCACTCAGCTACACCAGTCAGGGGAGGTGTGTAAGTTTAAATCCAGTTGTTGGGCTTTGTTTTGTTTTTGGCTCCAAAATCCAAGAGCTGGCCCTCAAAGGAGAGGGCAGAGGGAGAGATTCACCAATCCCATGGCATATGGGGACAAGGACAAAACACGCAGTTCGATATGAAAATAAAACTTTAATTTGCCAAGGGAGCCTCACAGCATTCCCTACACACCCTGTATCCCCGCTGTCGCAGACGGAACAAGCAGGGCCTCCCCTGCTCCACTGGGAAGAGGATGTCATTGGCTGGGAGGGCAGCACTGGACCTGACGAGGCTGAGGCACTGCTCAGAGGTGGGCAGGGGTCTGGGCAAAAGGCTGGGCCGGCTCTTTTCGGCCCTTGCCAGCGATGGGCCGGCCTCGCTCCTCCCAGATGGTAAGGCCATCGCAGGTGCAGATCTGCTTGGGGTTCTGGAAAAGGCCAGCGGAGCGTGCGATGATGCCACAGGCCAACCTGCAGATCAATGTATGGTCAAGAGCAGGTACTTGGCTGGGCCCCTCAGGGGTCTGGCTGGCAGAACAAAGCTTTTTGCAGGGGCGGCCTTGCCCACCTATTTCCTGAGTTGCCCGAGATCTTGGATAAGGGGTGGCCACCCCGGCCCAGGTCATCTTCTCCTTCATCGATGACCAGGCTTCGGCCAATCACGTCCCACACCTTTGAGGGGTGACAGCAGCCTCAGACAGTGGACCTGCCTGTGAGGAAAGCTTCCCACTTTCTTCACCACCTTACCTTCAGCTGCTCATCCTCCATCCTGAAGATGGCTCTGCCACCAGCATCAGCGTGGACATTCCCCAGGTCTCCCCGGTGCTGCAACGAGACCAAGGGGGAAAGAGCGAGTGGGCACAGCTGCTAGGTTCTGGCTTCCCAATTTTTGATTCCCCTTCCCAAAAGAACCAGTGGCCTCCTATGGGTACAGTCAGGTAAAAAAAAGGGACAGCCCAGATACAAGGAAGCCAACTGGGGCTCCCATCCAGGAACTGAAATCCTGGGCAGAATGACAGCACCCTGAAAAAAGCCAGGGACCCTCTTCCTAGGAAGCCATGCCTACTAGACCAGACCGTTTCTCTCGTGAGGTCATTGCCCAGCCTGGCATCCTGGCCTCATCCTGGCCCAGTTCCTCCTTCTTTCCAAGGCCAGCTCTCCAGCCAACTGATGATCCTGTGGGCCCTTGGCAGTCTGTACCTCCCCCGGGCTGAAGCTGGCCAAGTGCAGCTTCTTGACCCCAGAGGCAGCCAGCGTCCCTTTCCTGGTATCGGCTTCCAGGAACAGACAGAAGAAACATCAGGGCCAAAGGGCCTGTCCTGCCCTCTCCCCCAGAAGCTGGCTCTGTGCACCTTCTCCCTGGAAGGTTACAAAAATGCCATAACACATCTACTGAGCACCCCCTTGGCCCCCTAAATCAGACACCCTCTGCCAGGCATGGGGGTGCACATTGCAGTCACCACCCTCAGGGGGTTGCACTCCGTGGGAGGCATGTGCAGAACAGACAAGTAATCATGACACACAGGGTTACTTCAACAGTGTGTATTCTGGTGACAAGATCATACTGGTGAGTCACAGAGATCCACATTTGGGCAAATAAATTGTCCCCAACCTGACACATGGGGCAGAAGCAAGTGCCTGTGTCTATGGGGCTGGTACACAAGGCCTGGCTGCAAAGCTCCTTCAGGAAGCACGTTGCTGCTGGAGGTCTGACAAGAAGCAAGAGAGCCATCTGCCCTATCCTGTTTCCCAGAGAGGTTTCTTCCTACACCTGGCGATTTTGTTATGCTCAGTGCTTTTGTTATGCTTGGTGTTAGGACTTTTAAGGCTGGAGGATCAAGGAGGGGAGGCAAGGAAGCAGAGCTCTGGGGAGAATTTCTAGGACTTGGCTGAGGAAGCAGCAGCGGAAGGCAGGCAGTGTGGCTCAGAGGCATGAGTCAGCAGAGTCCGGAGAGGCAGCCTTCCCAGTCCCTCCCCACCACACCAGTGGGTGGAACCAGCCAGCGGCTTTGAATGTCACACCAAGTAGCCTGACAGGGCCTATACCCTCAGGCACTGGAGAACCAGGAAGAGTTTTAGGCAGGGGCCTGACACGGTGGCTCCAGGCTTTGGAGCAATCCTCCCATTACAGTGTCTGAAGACAAAGAACTGGAGGGGGATAAGGAGAAACAGGAAGGAAGCTGAGCCCACTTAAGAGACAGGACAACCAAGCTTGGATGTAAATTCCCACATTGAACACATTTCCACCTGGCCCAAACCAGATGCTAAAATCCATGAGGACCCTGTTGGTTGTCAAGGTGGCCTCGGCCATGCAGCTCTTGCTCAGGTCTTCCTCTGTCTATATCAAGGGCTTGGGTACAGTGGAGCACCTGACTCCAGCTCCTTCTCATTCCCGGCCCTTGGAGGGCCCAGGTCAGGGCGTAGGTCACAGGGTGGTGTCCTGCTCTTCAAAAATCAAGAGCCATGGGCTGCCAGTTCCCAAATGCTCCCAACTAGCTCATGCCTTGTTGTTTCTTCACCTGCCCAATTCTTGCTCAGCACCTGTCAAGGATCAGTGAGGAAGATGGCTTCTAAGATGCACCTCCCCTGTATTCACACCTGTGCATGCTCCCCTGAGTGTGGGCTGAACTTAGCTAGTGTCACTTCCAAGATTAGGTTATAGGAAGAAAGTGGTGACTTCAGTCTCGGATGCCTTCTCTCACTTCCTTGCTCTGAGGGAAGCCAGCTGCTGTGTTGGGAGCTGCCCCAGGGACAGGCCCATGTGGCAAAGGACTGAGGGCTGGCCAACAGCCAGGGAGGCCCGAGCCGGCCCACAGCAACATGAGCCAGGGTGGGAGCAGATCCTGCCGCCCGCAGCCTGGACATGGCTGCAGCCTGAGAAAGGGCCCAGCTAAGCTGCACCCAGAGAAGCTGTGAGACAGAGATGCTTGCTGTTTGACGCCCCCAGGTTTGGAGTGATTGGATTCACAGCGATGGATAACTGATACCCTGCACACAAGCTGTGGAAGGGCCCAACAGAAAGGCTGTACCCCAGCTTTGGGATCCGGGCTGGGGGGAGAAGAGTGAAAGCTTCTGATCATGAGAACCATGACATAGCTGTCAAAAGTCCACAAAATCAGTTACATGGATTCAAAACATATTCCATGTTTTCATTTGTTTTGCAGCAGAAGGATGCAGGCTTTCATCCAGACAGAAAATAAAAACCACGGAAACCTGTGAGTCCTGGGAAGGTGTAAAGGGGAGTCCCCAGCTCTGAGGACCAGGACCCAGAGCCTGCCCAGGACTGAATCCCACCAAGGGGAAACGCACACCCCAGGGGAGAGGAGGTGGTGTTAGGTGTGCGAGGACAGGCCACTGGGAAACATAGGAAGGGGAGGCCACACTCCAGTTTGGTGCCCAGGACGAAGTTCCCTTTGGTGTTACAAGGTCTTTAACACCTGTCTCTATCACTTTAGCGATGACCAACAGGCCCTCAGTCCCTAGCAGGGCTCAGAACACGTTTTAGCTGCGTTGATTTATTTCTACGATGATCCTCCTATTAAGGCCAGAGGTATTGGTTTCCCATTCTCTGTGCAATATCATATTTCATGTTGAAAAAAATCTATCTACTTTAACAAATAAAATATTGTCTTGCTTTGCTTCAAAATAATGAAGAAAAGGGGTCCAGGGGTGTAGGTGCAACAGGACTGGCCATGAGGTGGTGACTTAGGAAGCAGGGAACAGGGAAGGACCTGCAGGTAATAGTTTCTCTACCGTGGGATGTTTGAAACTTTCTGTGATAGATTGAAGCACGAAAAATAACTAAATTTACCTAAGAAAAAAAAGAGCAAATGCATTTAAATCAAACTATTGAGTAATTAACAGAACAAGCAGTGCTCAGATAAGGTAAAAATCCTGACTGCAGCATGTGACTTGCTGCCCTTGGGGAAAACATTCTTGGGTGAAAAATGAGGCTCCGAGACCAGGCCTGGGAGCACCCAGAATGGCTTGTTTAGTTAGGGAAAGCCTTCCATTTCTACCCGGTCACTTCTCCAGGAAGCTTTCCACTGCCCCTGACCCCTGGGCTGTAGCAGGTGCTCGCTCACTCATTCACTCCGGCTCCCATGGCCTCCAGCCAGGGTCATCGGCCTGCAGCCAGGGTCAACACACTGTGCTGCAGCCAGAGTGGTGCTCAGTGGCCTCCCCAACCCAACTGTGACCTCCTAGGGGGCAGGCCTTGATCACAGAAAGTATCAATCAATGCTTGTAACTGGAACAAGATCAGGTGTGGACCAAAAAGGAATTGCACTTGAAGGCTCCAAGAGCTGCCTGCCCTACCTCTGAGACCTTGGGGCTCTGTCTCAGGCAGAGCCTCGCACAGTTGAACACTTACCCGGTCAGCGTCCTTGGGGCCCCCATGAGATGTTCCATCAGGGTTAAAGTGGTCCCCACAGCTAAGAATAAAAAGTGGCAGGTGGGCAATGAAACAGCAGCTCGTAGGTCAGGTGATCCATTCTCTTACTTTCATTACATTTGTTTCATTCATTCAGACAGTCACTCAACAAACAGGCCCATTCTGTGCCAGGCTTTGAGTTCGCAGGCCAGTAGACTGAGCACTGGTCTGCAAACTGGGAGGTTGCAGGTTCAATCCCCAGTCAGGGCACATGCTGGGATTGTGGGTCAGGTCCCTGGTTGGGGGCGTGCAAGAAGCAAGCAATTGGTGTATCTCTTGCACATTAATGTCTCTCTCCCTCTTTTTCCTTCCCTTCCCTTCTCTCTAAAAATAAGTAAAATCTTAAAAAAAAAAAAAAAAAAGAATACGAAGAACTGAATATAGGTCCTGCCCTCAATAAGCTTCTAGGGTAGACACAAATGAGTAACCAACTAATAGTATCATGACATGATGAACATCATGACACAGGGACCTGCCCTTTCCATGTCCAGGAGTCACCTTCCACCTCAGAGGCTGTAAGGTGGCTATGAATAGGAACATCAGGGCCAGATTTTGGTTTAAATCTCCACTCTACTATTTACATGTTCTGAGGCCTTTGACAAATCATTTAACCTCTTAGAGTCTCAGTTTCCTCAGCCATAGACTAGGCCTATATGTATATGCCTCACAGGGTACTTATGAGGACTAAGTATGCAAGTGTGACTAAGGGCTGAATACCGCCCTCTGCACATAGTGGGTACACAACTGGGGGAGTGAGGATGCTACAAGGTAGGTTACAGATGACTTACCTGTTGCAGTTCCTCGTGAGGTCCCCAAACTGATGGACGTGGAGTCCGTGTGGCCCAGGCTCCAAGCCATCAATGGTTCCCTCAATAAGGCAGAGCTCAGGGCTTAGCTGTAGGAAGCGCACCAATCCCTGCACAGGGCCAGGCCCCTCTAGAATGGCCACTGCTGCCCCCAGATTCTCTGCAAGGTATCAGGCACCTGGGTTGGCTTGCCACCCCACCCAGCCCCACCCCTCATCAGCTGGGGAAGGGCTAGGAACAAGCCCCACATAACTTTCCACCTTCACCAAAGCCACTCCAACCTGAAGCCACAAAATCCTATGATTGGATTCATAACACCCCCAGGCCGCCTCCCTCCCAGAAAGGCAAGGCCAAGGCCACAATGGTTACTCACGCAAAAGGCCACTGCCCATGCCCTTGAGTACCGCCTGTCGCCCCGTTCCTTCTAAGAGGGCTTGCACCTCCTGGCTGGGCAGGGTGGTCTGCACCAGGACCATCTGGTTCTCCAACTGCACCTCTACACTCTGGACACCTGGCAGGAGAGAGGAGGCAGAGGGCAGCAAAGGCCTAGCACCCCTGGGCTGGGAACAGGGAGGTGAAACAGAGGGGGTGACTCTTTGTCCCCATCTTTACCAACCTTCCATGGCTGTAGACAGGCTCAGTGGCAGCCTTCTGTAAGGCCCGTCACCTCTCTGAGGCTGTTTCTTTATAAATAAAGTGGGAATAATGTCACCTCACTCCCGGGGTTGTTGTGAATCCTTATTGTGTGCCAGGCATTATTTATAACTTTTGAAACTGAAATAACTTTTTAAAAAATGTTTTTATAAAAGCGGGCTATCAAAGCCACATTTTTCATAATAGCCAAATATGCAAACAACCAAATGTACATCCATGGATGGGAAGATGAATAAAGTGTGTTATTTCAAACAATGAAGTACTGTTCAGCCATGAAAAGGCATGAAGCACTGACGGTGCTACAATATTGATGGACCTCAAAGGCATTGTTACGGGGAAAGCCAGTCTCAGAAGGCCAATGTTAGATGATTCCATTCTGGATGAAATGGCCAGAACAGGCAAATCTGTAAGGACTGAAAGTAGATTAGGGGGTAGGCTAATAAGAGGGTGGTAGCTAAAGGGTTCACTTTCTTCATGAAGTGGTAAAATATAAAATTGATGATTGCATAACTCTCTGAATATACTTAAAAAACACTGAACTGTATACCTTCTGTTTTTATTTATTATTGTATTTTTCTATTACGGCTGCCTTTCATCTGTCTCCAGCTATGGGCCTGGCTGGAGACCTGGCTTGCAAGCTGGTTATGTGCCCTGGCTGGGAATCGAACCAGTGACCTTTGGGTTCACATAATGTATGATTTTTTAAAAGATTTTATTTACTTTTAGAGAGAGGGGAAGGAAGGAACAAAGAGAGGGAAAGAAGCATAGGTTTGTTGCCTCTCGCAGGCTCCTAACTGGGAACCTGGCCCAAAACCCAGGCATGTGCCCTGACTGGGAATCAAACTGGCAACCTTTTGGTTCACAGGCCAGTGCTCAATCCACTGAACCAAATCAGCCAGGGCTAATGTATAATTTTAAAAACCACTCTTGCTTTAAAAACAAAAACAAAAACTTAACCTGAGGACATTTTCTCATTGCTTTTGGAGAGAAAACAGGAGAGACAGAAACATCAATGAGAAAGGAGCATCAATCAGCTGCCTCCCATATGTGCCTGGACTGTATGGCACCCAACCCTATGCCACCAAAGCAGGGATTGCATGTGCTTGGACCTGGGATCATATTAGCCCAGACCTGAGAATAGAACCTGCAACCTTTTGGTTATGGGATGATGCTCCAACCAACTGAGCCATGCCAGCCAGAGCTCACTCTGGCTTTTATATGGAAAAGCTGTTACAGGGGAAAACAGAGGCAACAGGGAGCCCCAAAGATGAAGTTCTTGTTTGGGTCCGGGAGAGGTGAGGTGGCTTGGATTGGTGTGAAGGCCAAATATGGAAAAAGAGAGGCTGGATTCTGAGTATGTTTTAGTCATACAGCAGAAAACTTTATGAAAAATTAGCTTCAGGGTACAGGGGTTTCTGGTCTGGGGTCTCTTAAGAAGAGCTGATTCTCTGCTCCGAAGTGGGAGGGCTCCATGTGGGAAGCTCTTTGTAACTGCGTACTTCCTGAACTCTTGACCTTACTGAGCTGTCAAGACGACAGCTAAGCAGCAGTTCAGTTTGGCTGGTGAAGCCCAGAGCGTGGCTGAGCCAGCCCCTGTTTAGCTCAGAACCCAGGGAGAGAGAAAAGATAAGCCTACAGTGAACTCCAGAGTATGTGATAGAGTTCAAAACAGTGAGCCTTGGGCTGGCAGTTCCTCCCATTTATACCTGGGAGGAGGAGAGCAAAGCCCATTCTCCAAAGCCCCAGGCCCAGGAAGAGGATAAATCCCTCTCCCCTCTCAGCCCATGAAAAAGCCAAGCTGGTTCCAGTTACCCAGAACAGAAACTATAGTCACCAGAGGTCTTTTTCTGTGCCTAAGAAACCTGCAGAGGGCAAAGAGTTGCTTTGTCCAACAAAAAGTCTAACTATCTGCTCTTTCAGCACAAACATTTTACAGGAAGTGGGGAGCCTGACATCCTGGGAAAGCTTTGGTCAGAGCATGGCACTCAAAGTGGAACGGCTCAGTCTCCTGAGACCCTCGCCCACCATCCGCAAGCACATAGCAAACCCAGCTTCAAGACCTGTCGCTTCCTTCCTCTGCCCAACCAGATTACTACCACCTGTAAGCCCCTCTTCTCAAATTGCTAAGATTTAGTGTGCTCCCACCCCAGGCCAAAGACTTTTTTAAAGTGCTAATTAGCTAATTTACTCTTCAGGCCAATTCTCCTGAGTAGTTTCCACTATCATGCCCATTTAAATACTGAAGAAACAGAGGCACAAAAAGTCACATACATGAGGAAACAAGGAACAGACTAGCAGTGACCGGAGGAGAGGGGGGTGGGGGGAGAAAGGGGCAAAGAAGGGTAAGAGTTTAATCAAGGACACATGGACATGGACAACATGTGGGGATTGACTATGGGACAGGGAATGGGGTAGGTGGGGCAGGGGAGAGCAATGGGGGGAAAATGGGACAAAGGTAATATAACAATACTTTTTTTTTTTTAAGGGAAAATATTTCAAACTGTGGATGAGGTTTAGGAAAGAAAAAAAGGAACATACATGAGGTCTCAGTACCTCAAAGTGGCAAAGAGAGGATCTGAACCAAACAGGCTAACTCTGGAGCACATGCCCCTAACAGCTATGCCCCAATTCTGCCCTACAGAGCCGTGCCACCACTGCGCCCACGTCAGAACCCCCTCACCTCATCGCGTCCCAGACCCGCTCTTCTAGGGGTAAAGCTTGTGTGCTCCGAGGGAAGGCTCTTCCTGATACACTTGCGAACCCCTCTTCCTAAACATTCCCCGTGTCTGGCCTATAGCTCCTGAATAATTGGATGGACACTTAACAGAATCAAAGGAATGTAGTTCCCAGTGCCATGCTGCGGGCTCTGCCTTCACAGGTCTTTCCAGTTGTGCCAGGTCACCCCAGGAAGGGCCAGCTAGCTAGCTGATTTTGAAAACCAGGAGCCGCCTAGGATGGAACTTGGCCAGGGCTGCTGTTTGCTTTGTCAAGATTATGCTGTGTCACAAGCAAAAAGTGCTTGTTTTCCAAGGAGCTCCCCCGGTAAGCGGGTCTATAAGCAGCCCGCTCCTGAACTCTCGAGGTACCTGAGGTCTTAAACACCAGGAGGACAGGCAGGTGCTGGCAGGGCAGGCTGGAGTCCTGTACTCAGGCTCTGCCTCAGGGACTCTGTGATTCTAAGGACACTCTTTCCTCTCTCCTGGCCTCAATTCCTGTATCTGTAAAATGGGAGTACGGTTGATCTAAGAGAGTTGCCTGCCCCTCCCAATGGCCTCTGGACACCCACAGAACACTTATTTATTTGGCTCCTACCTGCTACTCCTTGCAGGGACTTGCGCACCGCGTCCACGCAGTTCTGACAGGTCATCTGCACCGCGAACTCCAGCTGCAAGGGCCGGGGAGGCCGACGGATGAAAACGGGGAACCCCTCTTGCACTACCCTGCTTCACTGCCTCCCCTATGACTACCGACTACCCCAAAGGCCGGGGGAACCGTCCCACATGACCCCCCTCCTGAAGCGCCTTCTTCATTATCACCCATTTTAGGACCAACACCCCCCAACATTAACGCCAAAAATTCTGCCACTCCCGCACTCTTTACGCCGGGACGCCTCTTCCCACCTTCGCGTGGGATCACCTCCTAAGGGTCGAGGATCTGTGCCCTGCGAAGCACCCTCACCGTACAGGCGGTTCCCCGGTCCCCCGAGTCCGATGCCATCTCAAATCCAGTCACTGGCCAGAGGACCTGACCCGCTCGAGCCCTGACCCTGGAAACCTAAAGCAGCTCCTGGACGGGACCGAGCAGCGGAGGCCAGACTTTGCCCCGCCTTCCGGTGCGCGCGTGCGCGAAGCCCTGCCCCGCCCCCAACCCGCCCTCGGCCCGCTGCGCAGGCGCACTTTGGCCGTTTGGGCCCCGGTTGCCTTAGTAACCGCTTGGGCGCCACTGTCCTAACAGCGGGCGCTGCCAGCGCTAAGATGGAGCCTTTTAAACCTGAATCCGAGCTCTTTCAGTTTTACCACCGGTTGCTGCGTCCGCTGTCGCTCTTCCCCAGCAGAGTGACGCGCCCACAGTCTCAGAAGCGCCTCCGACAGGAGGTCCCGATGCTACCGTCCCTGCCTGTCTCTCGGCTGACGGTGGCGTCGCTGTGCCGCCAGGTCGCCAAGCGGCTGGCCAGCTGTGGGCTGGAGGAGCGGATGCCTCCTGAGGGCCGACGCCGTTTCACAGAGGTCATCCTGGACGAGCTAAAGTGCAGCTGGCAGGAGCCTCCCACCGAACCCAGTCTGAGCCATTTGGACAACCAGAGGTTGCGAAAACGGCTCCTGGTGTACGTGCTGCTGAGCTGCGAGCAGCTCTTCTTACGCTACCTGCACCTGCTGAAGACTAAGTCGACCTCCTCAGGTGTCTTCACTGAATCAGCCACGCTCACCCGGTTGGCCGCCAACCTCGCCAGGGACTGCACAGTCTTCCTCACCAGCCCCGAGGTCTACCGTGGCCTGCTCGCCGACTTCCGCGCCCTGCTGAAAGTTGAGCGGGCCCAGGGCCACATATTCAGGCTGCGCCCCTTTGGCCTCCCTGGGCCTGTCAAACCACGTCCTCCCAGCGCCCGCTTCGCCCAAGTGCCATGCTGCAACCTCAACCTGAACTACCTCATCCAGCTCAGTCGCTCATTAGAGTTTCTCAGTGAGCCTGGACCCAATCCAGTGGAGGAACTGAAGTCCATCCCCCAGCTGAAGAGGAGGAAGGCTCTCCCCTGGCTGCCCGCCATGCAAAAGAAGACAGAAAGCTTCACTTCTTCACCGATTGTGTCACTACCCAGGTACTCGGAAGCTCTCACAAGCGAGTCTCCCCCCACCTCCCATTTGCCTCTCCACTCCCAGCTCCAGACGGGCCAGTCCATGCCCTCTCTCCGTGAGGGCTGGAAGCTAGCAGATGAATTGGGTCTTCCTCCACACCCGCCTCGTCCTGTAACCCCGCTGGTCCTGTTTGCAGAGAGCAAACCAGAGCTGGTAGGGGACATGGTGGCTGAGGACCTGAAGCAGATGATGAAGAACATGAAATTGGAGTGGGCTCACTACTCACCAATAGACTCAGGCATGCCCCCACTCCTGGCGGCCCAGACCTACCACCCAGCTGCAGCACATCGCCTACAAGAGCTGGAAGGAATGTTGAATGAGGAAGAAGAACCCTCTGGGCAGTGGGGCCCCCAGTCCCCCAAATCCCCTCCACTTCATCCACAGCCAGTGACTATTACTTTGAAGCTAAGAAATCAGGTCGTGGTCCAGGCAGCTGGTGTACAGATCTCCGAGAGGAAGTTTTTGGATTCCTTCCATGTTGAGGGGACTGGAGCCCTATACAACCACCTGGCTGGTGAACTGGAACCCAAACTTATCGAGGAGATGGATATTGATCGCTTTGTTGGTAATAGCATCAGGAAGGTCTACAAGGAGTTGATGAGCAGTGTCTCTCCTGATCATTTCCTTTTTGACCAAGGACCCCTGATTGAGCCTGCACCCAGTAAAGACTGGTCAATGTTCCTGTCCTCAGCCTTTCTACGTCAAGAAAAACAGTATAATATCATCAACCCCAAGCTAGCTGGACTGTATTCCCAAAGAGACACTTTACAGTCCAATCCTGACAGGATGTTCTCTTTCACATCATTCCAAGCAAGCAAAGCCTGGGAGGAGCCATCAAACAAAACCTCAGGGATGAACTGGTGGAAAACCACCTTGTCTGTGTATGACTATTTCAGGTACCTCACCAACCAGGAGACAGATTTCCTCCATGTCATCTTCCACATGTATGAAGAGGAGGTTCCTGTGGAGATTATCGTCCCTGTCAGAGAGTCCCTAAAGATTCAGCACCCACCTCCATTGCTAGAAGATGAAGAGCCAGACTTCGTGCCAGGAAAGTGGGATTGGAACACAGTGCTGGAGCACAGTCTAGAAACTAAGAGGACCAACCTCCTGGGAGAGCCCCACAAAATCCTCAGCCTGCAGAAGCGACTAGAGCGGTTGTGGTCCTTGCTTGAGGTTCCCAACAAGGACCGACTGGACATGGCCATCAAGTACAGCTCCAATGCCCGTCTGAGGCAGCTGCCTTCATTGGTGAGCGCCTGGGAGCAGACCCTGCAGCCCATTCAGCTGCGGGAGATGTTGCTGGGGAAGCTGGAGTGGTTTGAGCGACAGGCCTCTGACCCCAACCGTTTCTTCCAAAAGACTGACATGGGACTGGGTCGCTTCCTGGAGGAAGATCAGATCCGCCACTATCTACATAGGAAGCTCAATCTAATGGAGGCTCCTTTGGTTTCCCTCCTGGAGGAGGTTGAGTTAATCTTTGGTCAACCAGTGACTTTCAAGGGCTGGCGCTATCTGGACAAGATAAAGCATGACAAAGTGGAGATGCTCTACTGGCTGCAGCAGCGGCGGCGGGTGCACCACCTGGTCCGGGCCCAGAAGGCCTCCCACCAGTCAGCCACGTTCGGCAGGCTCAGCAATCCACCTTTAGTAGCCCCTGGGAATACTCCCAGGCCAAGTGCCCTCAAATCCCTCCCTCACCCCTCAACACCCAACAGCCCCATCCAGACCTCTTGACCGCTTTGGAAGAAGAACTATCTGGGAGTGCATGTTTCAGGAACACTGTGCTTCCAGCTACCAACCGCTTGAGAGGAACACTTCATTTTGACAGTGCAATTCTCATTAAAGAATCCCCAACATCAGTATTCCCATTTATGTCAAGCTGAGCACAATATAGCCAAAATCTCATGTATCAAAAGAACTAAGACCATCCCTTGGAGTTCATTGTAATGGAAAATATCAGACAGAGGCAAACCATCACCTTTGGAATACCTTGGCATTTCTATCATGCCACATTAAATTGGCTGATGGAGATCCAAATCAAAAGGCTCTATGGCATAATGGTTAAGAGCTAGGGCTCTGGAGTTAGATGTGAGTTTAAATCCTGGTTGTGTAACCTTGAGCAAATAACTGCTGTGCACCTGGACCATCATATGGCAAGGTGAAGGGTTGAGTCTAGGTTGTCACTTCTTCCAGTTCTAGCATAAATTTTAAAATTATTTATTTATTTATTTATGTTTGGAGAGAGAGAGAAACGTTGAGATGTGTGAGAGACATATCAATTGGTTGCCCCCTGCGTGCCCCCAATTGGGGACCTGGCCTGCAACCCAGGCGCATGTGCTGACTAGGAATCAAACTGCAGCTTTCTGGCTCACAGGCCAGTGCTCAGTCCACTAAAGCAAGTCCACACCAGCAAGGGCCAGTTCTAGACAAAATTTTTATTAAATTTTTACCAGTTAACACACAAGCACTTGGTACAAAGTGCACAAGGGTATGTCTTGAAAAGTAAGTCTCCTTCCCACTCTTACCTCTAGTACCTCAGTTCCCCTGCTTGTGAATAACATCTGTTACCAGTTTCTGTGTATCTTTCCATCACCTTATTCGGCAAGTAATTATTGAGTGCCTACTAGCTATTTTATGCTTGGTTTATATCACTGAACAAAACAAAGATTCCTACCCTTTGTAGAGTTTACATTCTACTGGAGAGAAACAGACAATAAATCATAAACATAGCAGCTAAGTGCACTGAATAATAAAATATTAGCAGGTGATAACTACTATGGAAAAAAGAAAAAAGTAGGTAGGGTCAGAGAAAATAAAGGGTGAGAGACATGGCTTTAATTAGGGTAGTCAGTATAGGCCTCAGCAGGAAGGTAAGATTTGAGCAAAGGAAAGGGCTGGAGGGAGAAGTGAGCCCCGTGGACATTTGGGACAAAAGCTTATCTGACAGCCATTACAAAGCCCTGAGGCAGGCAGATCCCTGGGGTGTCTCAGAAAAGCAAGGTAGCTAGTGTGGGTGGAGCAGAGCTGGGCAAGAGGTGAGTCAGAGGGATCACGACAAGGTGCCCAGAGGCGAGTTAGATTACATAAGGCCTCATAGGTTATTGTACGATCTAGTTCAGAGATAGCTTGCATACATATAAGCATATGTGTATATATTGCCAATGCATGTGTTCATAAGCACACCCATGGTAGTATGCTGTACCTGTTTTACCACTTTCTTTTTTCACATAACATGTCTTGACCACATTCCATATCAATACACATAGAGTTGCCTTATTCTTTTTGATAGCTATATAGTATTTCACTGTGTATATTTTAATTTTATTTCATCAGTTTCTTATCATTGGATATTTACAAACAAAAACAATGCTCTAAAAGCATCTTTGTTTATCTGTTTAGAATTGCGACTATTTCTATGATTTAAATTCCTGGAAGAAAAAAAATTCTTGGAAGTAGAATTATGTTTAAGCATAAGCATTTGTAACTTTGATAGATAATATTGACTACTCTCCGCAATTTGCATTATCATCAATGTTGTATGCTACTTTTCCCACTCTCAACAATAATGTTATCAACAAATTTTAGGATTTTATTTACTTTTAGAGGAGAAGGGAGGGAGGAAGAGAGGGAGAGAGGCATCAATGTGTAGTTGCCTCTCTCATGTCCCCAACAGGGAACACGGCCTGAAACCCAGGCATGTGCCCTGACTGGGGATCAAACCAACAATCCTTTGGTTCACAGGCTGGTGCTCAATCCCCTGAGCCACATCAGCCAGGGCTGAAGTAGTATATATTTTAATCACCAACTTATAGCTGAGGAAATAAAGCCTCAGGTAGGTAAAGTAACTTACCCCAGGTCATAAAGTTAGTAAATTGGAGAACCAGGGCCAGGACCTGAGCCCCAGTCTGTCTGACCCAGAAGCCTGCATGTGTCTCCTTGGTGTACAGATTCTGTGAGACAGGGTGACAAGAGTTAGACATGGCCTGCCTCACCTGCTGGCACAGGTAATGTGAAACCCTCACCTCCTCCACTCACCTTTTGCTTGGCACATAAACTTCCACTTTGTTTCATTTTTTCAATTAAACAGTACTTTTCAAACTTTTCCATCCAAGTTCAGTTCCCCTTTGAATGGAGGAACATAAACAAGCGTCTTGCTCAGGTACCATGGATTGGAGGGTGGAGGGGGTATAGGGAAGCTGTGCTGGCCTGAAAGGCATAAGGAAATTTCTTTGAAGTCTTTTTTTTTTTTTTAACATATGCAAAATTTGCATTCTACACCATAATGTGCATATTTATTTTAATATAAAAATGATGCTTGAGCCCTGGCTGGTGGCACAGTGGATAAGGCGCTGGCCTGCAAACCCAAAAGTCACTGGTTCCCAGTCAGGGCACATAACCAGGTTGCAAGCCAGGTCTCCAGCCCCATCCATAGCTAGAGGCAGGTGAAAGGCAACTATACATTGATGCCTCTCTCCCTCTCTGCCTCTCTCCTTTCCCCTCTCTCTAAGAATAATAAATCTTTTTTAATGATGCTTGAAATTACTTCTATTTAAATTAAACTGGCCTTTGGGCAGATATGTGATATTTAGCATTTATATTTTGGCTTCTCTCCCGTTTCATTCTCCAGAAGTTACACATAACCCAGATGAGAAACACTACAGCAGGGGTCGGAATACCTTTTCTGTGGAGGATCAAAATATTTTGGGCTTTGTGAATGATATAGCCTCTGTCACAAGGCTCATCTTTGCTTTTGTTGTGTGAAAGCTACTATAAATCATACATAAATAAATAGAGCTGTGTTCCAATAAAACTTTTATTTCCACAACAGGCAGCTGGCCAGATCTGGCCCTCGGTTAATTAACCAAAGTGCAGCAGCAAGGGCCCCTTTAAAAGACAAACACACTCAGGAAAAGTAAGGCAGGAAGCTTGGTGCAGTGTGTTGCATACATGGTAAACTAACTCTAGGCCCAGCTTTCCCAGAGTTTCACATCTAAACCCATGGATAACTGTGCAGCCCCCCTGCTGACTCTCCCTATTCATGGGGTTGGTGAATGCAATAATAATGATAACTACTGTTTGTCTGTGCTTTGCTGGTTACAAAGTGCTTTTCAAGTTCATTCAGCTAACAATTAGTGGAGCGGAACTCACCTCTGAAGAGGTAGAGGCAAGAGTTAAACCCAGGTCTGGTGACTTCAACTCCTTTGTCCTGGGTGCTGGCTGTGGTGGGGGCCCAGCTCCCAGCTGAGCCTCCATGCAGCCAGAGGCCCTTGGTCCCATTCCAGCCAACTCAGTTGTGTTGAGAACAAACTGTTTGCCCAGTGTCACTTTCAGGTGCTCTAAGGATATCATTTCATTTACTCCTCACAACAATCCTATAAAGAAAGAAAAGGCATTGTTAGCTTCCTTTGGGGAAATGAGACTCACACACTGAATGAAAATTGATCCTCTAAGTTACTAAGCATTTTTGTGGAAGCCTGAGTTTGTTGCCTGTCCTAGACCCAGAGGCCATCAGACAATGCTTTAAATCTGGGCTGGGACGACTGGCCGCAGCCCTTAGGCTGCCCAGCCAGGAGTAGAGCCCACACCCCTAAAAGACCCCTTAGTTCCAGCAGGGGAGATGCATCAGCCATTCAGGTGAGACAAATGGTACATGAGATGGTGACACATGGGGAGGGAAGCAAAAAGCACAAGAGAAAGTTCAGAGTGCCGATCTCAATAGGCAGCAGAGGAGGGCATATTTGAAAAAGCACTGGAGAGGGTGGGAAGAGCTGTGTAATATTAGGGGCAAGAACATTCTAGGCTGGGGTTTATGTAAGTGCAAAAGCCCTGCTATGGGTGTGGCCTGAGGGGTGTGAGGAGGCCAATGTGGCTGGAGTGGAGCCAACCACGTGGAGATGGCTTGGGAATTAGGTCAGAGAAATAATGGGGTTTTAACAGGCTTTATTATTCAGTCACAGAGGTGCCATTTGGCTGCTCCAAGGGTGCCTGTTAGGAGGCTGCTGGGGGTGGGGGTAGAGGGGGAGCAGACAGAGACTGCCACTGTGGGAGCCGACATGGAACCCTCAGAAGGCAGATTTGGCAGCATTTGGTGGTGGTTGGAATGTGGGGGTGAGGGCAGAGCCAGGGACACCTCCTGGGTGGGTGGCTCATGAAGCTCCTCATAAAATGGGAGGGCGGAGGGCTTGGTGGGAGTGGGGTGCAATGGGGGTGGGGGAAGATGGTGAGTTTCAGCCCTAAAAAGGTCAAGTTTGAGGTGTCTCAGGGCATCCAAGTGGGGATTTACCCAGATGCAAGTTTCTGTTTATTAGACTTCAAAGAAATTCTGTTAATGATAAGAATTCTCTTTGACCAGCATACCTATATACACATGTCTTATGCAGCTGATCTGATAGAAAGTTGGTAATTTTCTAGGCTATTTTTATCTGGAAAGTGTTAGTCCATGGCCTAAAACATGTATAGGAATGATTTGTTCAAAATTTTACCAAACCTTCCCTGGCTGGTGGCACAGTGGATAAGATACCAGCCTACAAACCCAAAGGTCGCTGGTTGGAGTCCCAGCCAGGGCAATATCACCAGGTTGCAAGCCAGGTCTCCAGCCAGATCCGTGGCTGGAGGCAGGTGAAAGGCAACCATACATTGATGTTTCTCTCCCTCTCTGCCTCTCTCTTTTCCCCTCTCTCTAAAAAACAATAAATAAAATCTTTTAAAAATTTTTACCAAACCTACACTTATTGATATTTTAAAACACCGATTAATCAATAAATGCAAAGTTTGACTAATACCATTGAGTTAGGCGTTGCTATGGACTGAAATCAAGATTAGCAGGCAGGAAGCCTGGTAGGGAGGGCTCTCAGGGCCAATTGCCAGAGAAGACAGAGAAGCAAGACTAGGCAGAGGAACGACTCAAGCTGCCATGCAGTCTCGGTGGATAACTCTCCCCTGACCAGACAAAAATTCTGAAGCTGGGATGACCCTTGTATTTGTCACTTCATGCAGTTCTCTGGGAAAGGGGCCATGACTCTGTATCAACCCCTGAGGGGCAGATAGCCAAGGGTAGCACTCCCAGTAGCTGGACACCATGTCCATTCCTGAAGGGGGATTCAGTCTGCGTATCACAGCCCACTCCTGGTCCAGTTTACATGGGGTGACCCACAAGAAACTGAACCTACCTTCTGTGGGGCAGGCCCCTTGTAGAATAGGCTTCTTCCACTAGGCGAGGGTTCTAGGAATCCCTCTGTATCAGTGCACCAACTGGTGGTGTTGTGAGAGGGTGTGTTTAGTCAGCTTTGTGAATTTTTTGGAAGATTCTTTCAATGCATTTGCCTATTTAATGATGGGTGATTTACAGGCACACTTGACCTTGCTGTGCTGAGTGTTCAGCAGTTTTTGACCAAAAACAGCATGACACCCATGCCCCACCCTCCCTATTCACCTGACCCAGACACAAGTGACTTCTTTTTTATACCCCCAGATGAAAAAAAGTCCTCAAAGGGAAATGTTTGCCAATGTGGAAAAGGTGAAGCAAAAAACCAACAAAACAAAAAACAAAAAAAAGCAAGCAAACAAACAAAAACTGCAGAAGCACTATAAGGCATCAAAATCAGAGTTCAAAAACTGTTTTGAGCAGTGGAAAAGAAAGTCTCGATAGGTGTATTGCATCAAACGGAGAGTACTTTGGAGGTGACTGAAGTTTAAACATGTAAGAGTAAATATGCAATTTTTTAATAAATAAATTCCATTTTGGCGGGGTTCACCCTCATATTCAATGGGTTTCCTGTAGCCGCTGGGTGGAGGATAGATGATCGGAGGTAAGAGTGGATCCAGTCAGGCCAGCAATGATGGTAGGTTGGCCCTGAGAGGTGGCCGGGGAATAGAGAGAAAAGGACGAACTTGGGAGATATCAGGAGACTAGGATCCAGAGCACCTGGAGATGGGTTAGATGTGGGACATGACGGAAAGAGAAGATTCACCAACACTTCGGGTCTCTGGGGTATTAGTGATGCCATGTGCTGAGGTGGGGGACTCCAGAAGTGTGATGGGGATGAAAAAATGTGCAGTTTGACCTAAGTTTCAGATCAAAGTGTTGATGTTAAGTAGGTGGCATGAAGCTCAGAGGCCAGAGTTCTGTTCTAAAACTTTTAGCTGCATGTAAGGGATGTATGTAGATATGGGATGATTTTTGTTTGGCGGTGCTGTAGTCTTCTCTGTCCCTGCCTTCCTGTCCCAGGGGCTGTGCTTTAGAGGCCAGTGGTTTCCTCTGGGATAAGAGAGCACAGAGAGAGAGAGCACCCCAACTTCTTTCAGGGCTCAGACACTTGGAAGTACAGGAGGACCAAACCTCAACAGCGCCACCCTGTGACGGCAAGAAGTCAACACAGCAATGGACTCTAGACTCTTAATTCCCCATATGGTGTCAAGATGGGTCAGTCAGATCACACAGACTCTGCCCTCAGAAACCAGTCCCTCCACTGGCTTTTTTGGATTAAATGAATTACCAAGAACTCTGGACAATTTAGAGATGGGAAAGAGAAGGGTTTCAAAAGTAAAAGGTAACTAGATGAGGAACAGCGTGCACTCAAGAAATAAAACGGACTCACTGTAGTCAAGCTGCTAAATTACTAAAATCAAGCGGGCTGAGGTAAGAGGAAACGATCCTGTTCTTGTTTTAACTAACCTGGAAATTTAAACTTAAATTTTCCTGTCGTGCATCAATCCCTGGATATACATCAAACCTGCTTATTCCCTGAAGGACTAAAGAAAGGATGTTCACTGTCCAGACCATCTAACATCCAGTGTCCAGACCACTGGTCATCTAGGGGATTCTCACCTTCAACTAATCCAGAGGCTAATATTGCAAGATAGCTTTTTCTCAAGAATGTACTTTTCACTATAAGAACTAAGCTTTTCTTTGTTCTCTGGAATGCTCTGGGTATTACCTAGCTGTGTTTCCAGTTTGCAAACCCTAAGACCCTTGAATAAACCTTTATCTGGCTGTCTTTTGTTAAGAGAGATAAGAAGAGCCACAAAGACCTTAAACCAGGGAGGGTACCAGCAAGAAAAGAAAAGCATTTGCTGGAATTCCTCAGGCCCTCTTCACTCAGGCCTCAGCTGGGAGCTCAGAGCTGGCTCTGGCCTCACTCCAGCACTCACTTATGAGTAGTTGGAAAGTCAATTCACCTCTCTAGACCCCTGCTGCTGTAAAAAGTCAGGTTTGGACTAGATGATACGAGGAGATGTGGTTGTCAATTGCTTGCAGCAAGCAAAGAAGATGGGATTCATATCCAAAGCTGTCTGCCCTGAAGAGAGGCGCAGCCGTTGCTTACATTCACTATTTGGGCGATTACTGGTTGAATTCAGTTGGCTACACTTGGACTGTGTTCTGTCAGCCTCATCCTGTTTACAGCTGGCTTGTAAAGTACATTTCAATATTTAGCAATAATAGCATTTAGTAAGAAACGCCCAGACCCTGAGAGCCTTGCCCTCTCTAACACTTCCTCCTGCTAGCTCCTGAGAACCGAATGCTTGCTTGGTGGCGTCTGACCCTCACAACAGCCTGAGGAACTGCCAGCCCAGGGAATATTACCTGCCAATTTGCTGATGAGAAGCGGAGCCCCAAGGAGGAATCAAGCAGTGAACCAGGCTCTGAGGCCGACTCCCTGGGTTCAAGCCTGGCTCCACCACTTATGCGGTGTTTGGTGAACTACTGAATCTAAGCCTCTATTTCCTTAATTATTAAATTGGAACCACATGGATTTCACCGGATTGCTACGACGATTATATGTTAACATATAATAAGCCTGCAATAAATGTTAGGTATAGTTTTCATTCTCAGGCCAGCTCCAAGACCGGGCTGGGGTTCGAGCCAGGTGCTCCTAGACCGGGCTGGCGCAAGGATGAGCTAGTCCCAGCCCCGCGGGTACCTAGCCGCCTGCCCAGCTAGCGAGTCCCACGTGCCTGGAGTAAACAAGAGAGCGCGCAGGCGCCCCGAGCCGACGCCCATTGGCGACCGCCACCCCCGGAGCGGGGCGGGACCCCAGTCCGTCAGCCAGCGAGCTGCTCCGCCCCATCGGTTAGTCCAAGCCGGTGAGTTCGGGCCGCTGGCGGAGCTTCGCCATGGCTTCCTGGCTACTTCTGTTGTCATTGCTGGGGCTGCTCCCGGGCGCAGCCTCCGCGCCGCCCCGCCGAGCTGCGGGCGCTCAGGCCTGGGCGCTCGCATCCCCGGAGCTGCTACGGCCCGCTCGCTTCGCCCTGGAAACGTACAACCGCGGCCGGGTTGCCGGGGCGCGGGCCGTGCTAGGGGTCACGAGCGGGCGCGTCCGCCGAGTGAGTACGCTGCGGGGGCGGCGGCGAGGGATTGGAACGTGGGCCTCGATTTCGGGTGGGGGCACGGGACGGCTGGGACACCCCTGGTGATTGGGAAAGGGGGAGGGCACGGTGGTGCTGTGGGGCCAATGAAGAACCGGCTGAAGAGAGAGCAGCGTTGTCCGCTTCACCGCCCTGCCCGCTCCTCCAACCAGGCGGGCCGGGGTTCGCTGTACTCCCTGAAGGTGACGCTGGAGGAGCCGCTCTGCAACGATCCGTTGGTGTGCCAGCTCCCTGTGTCTAAGAAAACCCTGGTAAGTGATGAGGCTCCCTCAGTTCCCTGCCCCCAAGCTGAGTCTGGCAGCAGCTGGGAAGATGGGGCAAGACGAAAGGGATCTGAGGCAACAGCTCCCCAGGTCACTTCCATGGCTGTGAGGGCCGTGCTGTAAGCAGGAGGGTGTCCTGGCGCTGGCGATGCCTCTCCAGCGGTGGGTGTTATCCTCATCTGAGGACCCTCCAGGGCCAGCTAGCCAAGGCCCCCCAGACTGCCTTCCTCCTCTCCCTCCAGCTCTGCACCTTTGAAGTCCTGGATGAGCTCGGAAAACATACGCTGCTGAGGCAGGACTGCGTCCCTGTGGATACCAAGATTACAGGTGAGGGGAGAGCCCAAGGATGCTGGGAGAGCCCAAATCAGACTTCACTCAGGGTTCAGTCTTGATTTCTTTGTTCCAACTTTATCCAGATGACAAAAATGAGACTTTCAGTTCGTCCTTTCCACTGTTGGACAAGGACTCCATGTCCCAGGTGAGGAGCCCTTCTCTTTGGGAAGTGGCTGCTGCCTTATTTCCCCTCTCTTCCCCTCGCCCTGGCCTGGGATTCCCTGGTCCATCTAAGAAGGATTCATTGTAAAGACCCCTTTGTTTTTCCAGAACTTTTATGTGGAAATGGTTTCGCTCTTTAAGGACTTTGTCACCACCTATAACCGGACATATGAGACAGAGGAGGGTGAGGATCCAGCCTGAGCTGTAACTGTCCCAATCAGATCAAGCCTTCCCCCAACTTGGCACCTTTGCGTTGGGAGGGGAAGGACAAGAGAGGCAGTACACCCTTTCAAGGATTGTCCCTAAGCTCTTACCAACCTCCTAGGACTGGGCAGCCACTATAGGGACCTAACCCCTTCTCCCATCTGATTTTCCTGGTCAGAAGTCATGGTTCTCCTTCATTCTGGGTAACGTGAAATGGGGCAAAGGCCAGATTTTGTCTGCTGGAGACCCCCTGGCATGGTGGCTTTTTCCCACGACCATCTCTCTGGGGGTGTTCTTTGGAGCCCATTCAGGTTTTTCCCTCACACCTGGGAAGTCACCATCCCAGTTTGGCCCCAAAAGTTCATCACACCTTCCACTCTTATCATTTGTAGGTCTGGTCCCCAACCCCTAATCTGCCCACCTCCTTGAGCTTACAGAGTCACCCTACCCCCCTATGGAAACCTCTGCCTACTAGCCCTGAGCACCCCTCCTTTTATGGTCTGCCTGGGGTTTGAGCCCCTCTTCTACTGCTCCTTGGTCCTCAGAAGCCCAGCGGCGCATGTCTATCTTTATCAATAACATGGTACGAGCTCAGAAGATCCAGGCCCTGGACCGTGGCACAGCTCAGTATGGAGTCACCAAGTTCAGTGATCTCACAGGTAGCGTGTGAGTGGCCAGAGCCCTCATGGAGCCTGGAAGGGACAGGGCCTGTTCCCAAGGCCCTCATTGGGGCTGGCTTGGAAAACTTCCCCACACCTTGCCCCTGCCCACCTCTGCCCAGAGGAGGAGTTTCGCACCATCTACCTGAATCCCTTCCTGAAAGAGGAGCCTGGCAAGAAGATGCGCCTAGCTAAGGCCCTTGACGACCCTGCGCCACCTGAGTGGGACTGGAGGAAGGAGGGGGCTGTCACCAAAGTCAAGAACCAGGTTGGATTCTTCAAAAGTGAGGGTGGGACATGAGGTTTGCCCTGGGGTGGGGAAGGGACCCAGCCCTGACTGCCTGTCTCTTGTAGGGCATGTGTGGTTCCTGCTGGGCCTTCTCAGTTACAGGGAATGTGGAAGGCCAGTGGTTCCTGAAACAGGGGGACTTGATCTCCCTCTCTGAGCAGGGTGAGCATCCTAGTCGATCCCCCTGTCTCCAGCCCAATCCCTCCTTAGGGCTCCTTGTAACCAGCTTTCTGTCTCCTAGAGCTCGTGGACTGTGACACACTGGACAAGGCCTGCATGGGTGGCTTGCCCTCCAACGCCTATTCAGCCATCGAGACTCTGGGTACTCATTAATGGGGTCAGCAGGGACAGTGGGAGCCACTTCACCTCCACGACAGGTCACTGCGAAGGGGAGAGGCATGAGCGTGGGAGTCACGTGAACTGGGCTTAAGTCCTCATACTGACCCTTCTGGTTGAAGTCCTTGGGCAAGTCAGCTCTTTCAGAGTCTCCATTGCCTCCTCTCTGGAATGAGACTCATGCCCCACTGTGGGATCGCCTTGAGCATCAAGGGGGGAAACATGTAAAGCTCCTGAACAGGGCCTTGATATTCTTGCTGCTTGGCAGTCTGTCGTTTTAGATGCTGTTAACCCAGGTAGCAATGCGCCCCACCCTTGAGGGGAGGTGTTGACTTAAATTGGCAATTCAGTAAATTGCCGGTGTACCGTAAATTCAGTGGGCTGCAGTGGTGGAAGGATGGAGGGCTGAGGGAGAGGTGGCTGTGTAGAGACTGGTCTGGGAGACTGGCAGGGTTGGGGCCACACTGGGAGCTACACTGCCTGGGCAGCGTCAGGGCTGGGTCCTGTCAGAGCAGGACAACCAGAGTCAGAAGTCGGGAGCTGAGTTCCATCTGGCCTCATTTCTCGCCAGTGACTTCCTCACCCTCCAAGCCTCAGTTTTGTCATCTCTAGAATGACGGTCTTCCCCAGAGGAGAAGGGCTGTGGCCTAGGGTGGATGAGGAACATGAGGCCTCACCGATAAGGGGATTAGCACAGCCTCTGGCTAGAAGAAGACATGTGGTAAAGAGGGCCCACCTTTTCTCTATTCCCCCATCTGCCCCCACCGTTCCCCAGGAGGGCTGGAGACAGAGGATGATTACAGCTACCATGGCCACTTGCAGACCTGCAGCTTCTCTGCAGAGAAGGTCAAGGTTTACATCAATGACTCAGTGGAACTAACCAAGGATGAGCAAAGTGAGTGGGGGATGGGGATGAGGACAGGCCAAGTGGGACTGGGGCCTGGGTGCCCCTGACACTGTCCCTCCCCTGTCTCAGAACTGGCGGCCTGGCTGGCCAAGAAGGGCCCCATCTCCATCGCCATCAATGCCTTTGGCATGCAGGTAAGGCCCCAGCCCCGCTGTCCTTGCTCCGTTTCTCGCCGATTCTACCCAGGCTTCTCCTTGGAGTTGGTGGCCTAATGCTTAATTCTCTGCAGTTCTACCGCCGTGGAATCTCCCGCCCTCTGAAGCTTCTCTGCAGCCCTTGGTTCATTGACCATGCTGTGCTGCTCGTGGGCTATGGCAACCGTGAGTGTGGTGACCCCTTTCTGCGCATCCTCCCCAGGTCACAGGCAGAGTCGAACCACAGCCTCTCAGGACCTCTGTGCAGGGAGATGGGCGAGGGAGGCTTGGAACATGGGGAAAGCCTAGGAGCTCCATCCTTAACCCTGGTGGGATCATCCATCTCCTCTGTGGATGGGGAAGCTGAGGCAGTGGGAGGCTAAACCATAAGGACGGATAACCTGCCAGAGGGTTGTGGGTGGGTGCCCTTCCCAAACCCCAGAGCACCCTCCACCCGGGTCTCCAGGTGGGTAGTAGGTGGGCCTGTCTTTTTTTCCTGCTCTCTTCCTAGTACCTGTCACACAGTAGGCCCACAGCAGATATGTGAGGAGTGTAGAGTGCGTGGGGCTCTGACTCCCCGCACTCCCCGCTTCTTCCCAGGCTCTGATGTTCCCTTCTGGGCCATCAAGAACAGCTGGGGCACTGACTGGGGTGAAGAGGTGAGTCTAGTTAACTTGATCCCTGGCCCCTCAACCCTACCCTGCCCTAGCGCCTTCCCAACACCCCTCACCTCTCTCCCAGGGTTACTACTACTTGCATCGGGGGTCCGGGGCCTGTGGTGTGAACGTCATGGCCAGCTCAGCGGTGGTAAACTGAGGAGCACCAGCTCAGGACCTGGTGCTGACCGGAGCAGCCCCTCCCCGAGCCTGACCTGCATGTCCAGGCCCCTCTCCGGGAGGCACAGCTGGCTGAGGGATGGGAGCTGGACACCTCGGGGTGAGCAATGGGCACCGAGACAGGGGTACAGCCCCTACCCTCCCTCCACTCCGCACCCACTCGGATGTTCCGCACTGCACCTTTGTTGAGGTGTGGTAGTGAGGAGGGCCTTGGGGTGAAGGATGGTGTCTTGGCAGCTGAACTTGGGACAGGAACCCTGGGCTTGGGGAAGGAATAGATGGGATGCAGTTATTCTGGTCTTAAATTCAGCTTGTCCTCTGGAGGCTCTGATTTCCTGTCCAGACTTTCTTCTGTCTGATGCTATAAATTATGGTCCCCCTGGATTTGGGGACATTGTTCCCTTCTACATCTAGACAAACTGTTGAAACCACCTTCCAACAGCAATAAAGAGGTGTCCTCAGCTCCAGTGGGGTATGGCTGCTCAGTCCCTGGGGGCAAGTGGGGCTGGTGGGGACTTCTGGAGGGCCAAGGTCAGGCAGCTGGTCCTGCCCAAGAGCCTGAGGGCCTGGCTTCTGCTTTAGGAAACCAAAAGGGTTGGAGAAAGACCTACGATGGACCTTTATTCAGAAATAATTGGCTGGTCATAATCGGGGGAGCACCCTCTCTGACTTGCATGGAGAACCTCAAGGGCGGAGGTCAGAGGTCACTCTCCCCGTAGAGGGCACTGGAGAAGGCAACGTAGTCCAAGGCTCCAGCTGGAGCCGCGGGCCCCTTGTAGGGCATCATTCGGCGGATGCAGTACTCAGCCTGCTCAGCTGGGAGCTCCCGCCGCAGTTCCTCCACCGTGACGTAGTTCTAGGGAAGAAGAGGTGTGAGCACCCACAGGTCCTGTTCGCTGCCCCAGCCCGCCAGCCCCCTCCATGCCAGGGACTCACCTTGTCTCCCGCCAGGATTTTGAAGGAGGCCACAACTTGCTCAGTTGTGTCAGTCTCAGCTGTCTCTCGGGTCATGAAGTCAATGAAGGCCTGGAAGGTCACCACCCCAGCTGCATTGGGGTCCACCATGGTCATGATGCGAGCGAACTCCACTTCCCCCTGTAGGGGTTAGAGGCCGGCGTCATGCCTGTGGACGCTAAAGTCTCCTGGGGACTGTCCAGCCTTGGCTTAACAACCCCAGTGACAGGATGCTCCCTTTTTCTGTAGACTGCAGACTTTTTCAGCTCTGACTTTAGGCAGCCCTTTTGCTAGGCTGAAATCTGCATCTTGCCTGTGGCAATGCCCCTTGTTGCCCGTTGGTCTTGATCTTTTTTCTGAGGTTCTCTGTAATGCTGCTTCTCTGAGTAAAAATGTTGCAAGCTCCGGCTTGGGAGCCACACTGAACCAGGTCTGAATTTCCAGCTTTGTGTCTTTGACTAAATTAATCTACCTCTCTGAGCCTTTGATAGCCCCTGTCTATCAAATGGGATTATTCTGCCTGGCTCCTGTGGGTGGTGATGAGGAGATGGTGGGTGTTAAGGTGGGAAACATACAGTAGGTGATTCATATGTAGGATGGCACTGATGGGACCCCTGGGGCAGGAGTGGGGGCACTCACCAGGTCGTAGCCCATGGAGATGAGGCAAGCCCGGAAGTCATCAGGCTCCATCATCCCATTCCGCTTCTGTAGTGAGTGAGTGGGTGTCAGGCTTGGTCCTCAAACCCCACTAGCCCCCACGTCTACCACCTCACAAGGCTGGGCCCCTGCTGACCCGGTCAAAGTGGTTGAAGGATGCCCGGAACTCATTGAGCTGCTCCTGGCTCAGGCCCTTGGCGTCTCGGGTCAGTACCTGGTTCTCCACCTCGTTGATGGTGCGGGCAATGGAGGTGAGCAGCTGCTCCCAGCCCACGCGGATGTGCTGGGAGAGCAGGAGACAGGCCAAGTCAGTGGGCAGTCAGCGCCTGGCCATGAACTAGCTCCACCCCCAGTCCACTGTGAGACACTGGGCAAGTCCTGTCCGCTCTGGGCCTCTGTACCCATCTGGAGGTTCCATGGAGTGACCTGCAGTGGCCCTTCCTGCTTTGGAGTTAGATGATTATTAGGTATCAAGTATTGATTGATCAACCAACCATGTCCAACCTGGTCTGGCTTTAGGCTAATATATAACTCCGGCTGGTCATTTTTCACTTACTGGGTCTCAGTATCCCCAGGGGCCTACCGGGGCCTCGGCCAAGCTGAAATGGGGACCCTCCTGGGATAAAGGTGCTGTGTCCAGCTGTGGCTGCCCCAAGCCCCCCAGCCAGTGCTGCCTCCCCTCTTCTGAGCAGGTCTGGCCCCACCTCCATGCTGTAGACGGTGTGCTTGTTGTCGAACACCAGGCTCTCCTGCAGCAGCTGGTGGTCACCCTCCAGCCGGTCTACGTTAGTCTTGTAGTTGATGATGTTTTGCTCCTGCTGCCGCAGGCCGGCCATCTGCTCCTCCAGAGAGCCAGACATCCCAGCTGCCAGGCGCCCTACCTCCTGCAGGGAGACCCAGGCAGGGTGAGGACTCCCAGCTGTCAGTGGCCCAGCCCCTGGCCCACCAGCCCGGCCTTACCTCCATCTTGCCTTGAATCCAGGGCCCAATGGCATTGGCCTGGGCTGCAAACTGTCGCCGGAGCCTCTCGTTCACTTGTTGTCGTGCCAGCTCCTCCTGCAGCATCTGGTCACGGCTGGGCACCAGCTTTCGGACCTGGGAAGGAAAGCAATTGTGGCAGGAACAGCCTGCTGCGCTGAGCAAGGGCAGGCTCTTGGGCAAATCACTCTACTTCCTTTATAACTAACAGGCTGTTTTGTACAAAATGCCCATACACCAGGTTTCATTCCGTTTCACATCAGGCTTGACAGGAAAAATGCCTCTGTTGCGGCCTCTTTACAGATGAGATTGATTGGCAAGGCGACTTGACCAACACCACAAGGAGCCTGTGGCAGACCCCAGACCCTTATCTTGGGACACCAGAGGTTTCAGGGTGGTTAGAGTTCTCAGAAGCGGGTGGGAGGCAGGGATCAGCCACAGGCAGTACTGACCGTGTCCCACTTGGCGTTGATGTCCTGCACGCCGAGAGTGATGTAGGGGTTGGTGGAGCTGGGCCGCAGCCCGTATGTCTGGCAGATCTTCTGGATCTCACCCTGGATGCCCAGGATGGCGCCCCGCTCTCGGTCAGCCTCAGGCAGCGTTGCCTTGAACTGCTCATGTGCTGTCAGCAGGCTCTGGGGCAACAGGCGGGAAGGATAAGCAACTTCTGCCCCCTCCCCCTCTGTCACCACTTCCTGCAGGTGACAGAGCAGCCACATACTCCAGACCATCCAGTCGGTCCAGGGCTGGGTTGGCTCAAAAGTCCAGGCCTCCTGTCTCCTAGCTCAGCTTTAGGAAACGGGTTTTTTCTTCCGTCCCCATTCCCCGAGGGCCAAAAGGAGTGGCTGACAGAATTTCAGGTCAGCTTGCCTGTCCTCCCATGCAGCCTCAGCCCCCTGCCCCGCCCCCATAATGCCCACACTTACCTGGGTCTCCTCCACCGAGTGCACCAGCCACACATCCTGCAGGTCCTCCACAGCACCATCCAGCCAGTTGTTGAAGGGGGCTGCGCGCCGTGCGAACTCCAGCTGCAGCTGGTCAATGGTCTCCAGCAACTTCTCCATCCTCTGAGGGCCGCCGGGATGGTGGGCGGGTCAGCAGGCAGCCCAGCAGGCCCCCTCACCTGTCTTTAGTGTCCACCCCGCCCTCCCCGGCCCGACCTCACCTCAAGGGCGTCCCGCCTCTTCTGGGTTAGCGTGCCCAGGTTGTCCCACTGGTCACAGATGGCCTGGCAGCGGCTGTTCACCGAGGCAGCCTCATGGTAGTCCAGCTCACTGGGGGTGAGAAGAGGGGGTGACCCTGGAACCAAACCTCGGCCAGATTTCCTCCTGACCCACACCCCAGGTGGTGGGGATTGTGTAAGGCGGTCATGGCAGCTGGGGGTCAAGCCGGACTTTCCTGAAGGGGGTGTTCCCAGCGCGGTTCTTCGGGAATAGGGGTGTCCACTGGTCTCAGATCAAATCCCTCAAGGACCTTGCATGGAGGGGCTGGTCTGGAGTTTCGGGGGCGGGTTATGTGAGAAGGGGTGAGGTTATTGGAGGAGGTGGTAAGGTGGTAGTGGGTCTAGCCCTGGGGTTGAAGGGAGCTCTCAGACCAGGGGGGTGGGGCCGGCGAGTGCGGGTGGGCAGCACAGCGGGGTCCGGAGGTGGTGCTGGGGACAAGGGAGGAGGAGCGGAGCAAGTGGTGATGAGAAGCATAAGGTACCCAAGGTGGGTGGCTCAACGCATTGAAAGCTATGAGGCTCAGGGCGGGGCTCGGAGCCGAGGGGCGGGGCCGGCCTCAGGCCACGCCTACTTGAGCTCCTGGGCGAGCGCCGCGATGTGCTCCACGCGGTCCTGGTGTGCCGCCAAGTCGCCCTCGAAGACCTCGTGGCGCCGCAATAACGCCCGCACTTCCTGTAGCGACGCCGACTCATAGTCGCGCAGGTTCAGCATCTCCTCCTTCCCTGCTCAGAGGAGACAGTAGAGATCCTTCACCTCTGAAACGAAGGTCACACCTGCCTGGCCTACCTACCCTAAAGCGGTTTGCTTGGGGGTGCTGGCCTGATGAAGTGAAATGAAACTCCTGTTTCAGGATGTGACCCATAAATGTCGCCTGCAACCCCTGACCCTGCATGGTGCCGCGTGGCCCTTGGTACTGTTTCGGTGTTATTTGGTGCAAAACTACCTACCTCCCCACGGCTTTGGGCCTGATGGGCCCCTGACAATTTCCTCTGCTCACCAGTTCTCCCCGCACCTGGCAAGGTGCCTGGCACTTGCTTGGCAGAATGAATGATGAACCTAAAAGTGCTTTGAGAAGGACAGTTATCGTAATTGTGCAAATAAAAAACGTAACTGCAGCTTTGACCATTTATTGAGGGCCTTTGCATTTTGCAGAAAAGGTAACGGAGGTTTAGAGGTTCAGAGATCTCAGGGTCACATACTGGCCTTATACTTAAAGAACTCTTATTATAGCAAAGCATTATTATTTATTATGGCCATAATCCATTGTTAGTGTTTGTTCATTATTTAAGTAGGAGTCATTCATTTGTAGGACTAAAATCCCTGACAGAACATATACAGAATGAATGTGTTCCTAGAGAGTAATATATTTGACTCATGAAATATTTTGGCATTAATATACTGTGAATATAATGTAAGTGCGGTTAGGGTTGGGGACTCTTCTCACCTTTGGATACATGCTGCATGTAAAAATAAAACGACCAATGTATTAGAGCAGACCTACAGGAGGTTAGAATCAGGAGGGGGTGAGGGGCTTGAGCTTACACATAAAGAAACTGGCCCACAAAGGGGCAGTGACTTGCTTGCACAGCAAGTCAGGGTGAAAACAGGCAACAGGTCTCCAACTTCCTGGCAGAACACCTACTCCTGACCTGCACATTTTGCCAGGAGTCCTGCTCCCTACCAGTCTCCACCCCGGGACAGAATCAAGCCCCATGAGGTGTACGTACCCCGTGTCCAGGCTTCGTGCAGGGAGGCCTTCTGTTGGAACTTCTCCGCCAGGTGCTGGAGTCTCTGTAGGCGCCGGATCTCCGAGAGCAGCCAGTCCTCATAGCCCTTCTCCACTTGCTCCAGCCCCCGCCATGCATTGGCGATGTCCTGTTGGGCAGACAGAGGTGCCCTCCATCACAGCTCACCCATTGTACAGAAAGGGACACCGAGCCGGGGTCACCCCGTCCCTGGCCCAGCTCACCGAGACCAGCTTGCCCTCGGAAGGCATGAAGGCGGGCCGGTGGCTCAGCCGCAGCTTGGTCTGCAGCGTGTTGAAGTTGATCTCCAGCTGGCACTTCTCCTGCACGCGGGGGGGCTTGTGCAGGCGCCGGTAGTCCCGAAAGTCCTCCAGCTTGCGCTGCATGGCACTCATGCTGTGCTCACTCGCACGGTTCTCCAGCCACGGGACAGTGCGACGAATCCATTCCAGCAGCTGCCAGGGCCAGGCAGGGGCACAGCAGAGAGCTCTGACCCTGCTCACTTCACCCACCCCTCTACACCCACACACAGGCTGTGGCAAAAGGCCCGGCCTCAAGCAGAGTGCAGGTTCTGAAGGGCAGAATGGGGGGCCCCATTAGTCAGGGAAGGAGTAGGATGGTTAATTTCTGAGTCCAGGGATCAGTATAGGATGGCACAGACCACGAGACTGCCTAAATATGAGTGAATGGATAAGTGAATGAGGAAATGGATGAATGACGAGTGAATGACCAGGAGCCTGGGAAGGCAGGAGGGGGCAGAAGATGGGTGAAGTGTCATAAGGACGCTGAGGGAGGCCAAGGCTGCCCTGAGGAGAGGGGGACTCTGCTGGCACAGACCTGAGTTAGCCGGGCTGGGACATCGCAGGGTGGGGAAGGAAGGGCCCCTCGGGCTCACCTCACTGGCCAGCTTCTCATACTCCTCCATCAGCCTCTCATTCTCCTGGTTCACAGCCAGCACCTTGCAGATCCTGTTGGCGGCGGTCTCTGCCTGTTAGGGGTTGAGGGCAGAGTGGCTGCCATAGACACTGCCGACCAGCTTCTCCCTGTAAAGCCTATGAACCCTGAACCCTAGGCCCCAGCAAACAGGAAAAAGGATGAGGGGAACACATGTTTTTTTTAATCCTCACCCAATGCCCATTGATTTTAGAGAGGGAGTAAGGGAGGGAGAGAGAAGAACAACGTCAACGTGAGAGAGAAACATTGATCGGTTACCTCTTGTTTGTGCCCCAACTGGGAACTGAACCCACAACCCAGGCCTGGGTCCTTGCCAAAAACCAAACTCATGATCTTTTGGTCTATGGGGCCATGCTCCCACACACTGAGCCACACCAGCCAGAGTGAGGGGAGGACATCTTTCAGGGTGGGGAGGGTGCCCTCAGGCCAGAGCCCTCTGCTCCTGAGTGATCCAAGACCCATGTGTGTACTGAAACAGTGGCATGCCCACCCATGGGCCTGGCACCTCCAAATGTTGGGATGCATCCAAGGTTGGGTCCCTGGGTCACACCCCTCACCTGTTCAGCCCCAGCAAAGGCGTGGTAGAAGCAGGAAACATAGGTCATGATGGCCTTCTCATCAGGCTTTGGGGTGTTCACGATGTCTAGGGGAGGGCAGTGGGGTGTTTATTGGTCAAAGCCAGGAGCAGGGAAATGAATTCATGTCCCTACCTAGGGAGAGACCTCTCTTGGAATGGAGGGGCCAGTGATAGCTCCTCGTGGTTGCCAACCACCAGCTACCTTCTCTTCCTCTCCCTGATGCTCTCTGATCATCCCAGGGCCCAGCAGCTTACCCCTCTGTAGGGGGAGGAAACCATGAGGGAGTGGGTGGGTGAACAGACACTGCAGCCCTTAGGAGGCACCAGTCCACACCGCCTGGTACCTCTAGCCATGCCATCACTCTGGCTGTCTGTCTGTCTTTCCCCTAAGTTCTCATCCATCAATGCCCATACATTCAGGGTACCAGGTGTAGCACGTGCTCAGAAGGTGTTTGCTGTTTCAATTGAGTAAACCTCGCTTGGGCACAGGCACCAGAGGCAGGACCTCCCCAGAGGCGCTTCCAGCCTACAGGGACCAACATGTCCCTAAGTTACCTATTTCACTTAGGTAACTGGGATCTGAGGCAGACTGTTGAGCCATTACAGAGGGGGAGTGGCAGGTCCCGCTGGGTGGACAGGGGTACAAAGATGGGCTAGAAGACTCCTGGAGAAGGTGGACGGTGGCCCAAAGGGTTCTGACCAGGGAGCCAGGGGAAGGGCAGGGTCTTCTTGGAGGAGGGAACAGCTGAGGCAAAGGTGTGGCCGTCAGACCATGAGACAGAAGGGTTCTCCCCAGGCTACCTCACTCTCACCTTCTGCATCCAACATCTTAGGGATGTCCAGATATTTCTCCGCCACCTCAAAGGCAGTGTTCAGGTTGCCAATGGGGTCGTCCTAGATGGGTATGAGGGGGGAGAGGTGAAAGGTCAGCTAAGGGCAGAGGTTTTGGGGAATTGGGGCTGGGGGTGTCGGAGGCCTACCTTGCGTAGCTTGGCATAGTCGATGAGGTCGGGGCGGTGTCGGTGGATGAGAGCGCAGAGGGCCAGGCCATCCTTCCAGCTGGAGGAAAAGAAGGGTCGGGTCAGGCCCAGGTTCAAGCTGAGGACTGTGCTTGCCCCAGATGAGCGGCCCATAAGGGCAGCAGCATCAGTAAACTGGGGTCAAGTCCAAAGTCCTTAGTGTGGCATTTGAAGCCCTTTATTACCAGACTTGGACTATCACCTCCAACCTTATCATGATCCCTTCATATACCCTAGGCTTAGACCCCACCAATTTCTAGGTGTTTTTGGCCTCCAGGTCTTTGCCCACAGGCTCTCTCTGGCTGGAATGCTCCCCTGGGGATGTCTCCAAATGACCACTCTTCCAGGAAGTCTCCCTCACCCTCCTGGAGTCAGTTCTGCATTGACTGAGTCCTCCTATTTTCAGACACCGTTCCAGGAACTTAGCTGTGACCTCTCCTCCCCTGTGGCTCATGACAGGAAACAGCTCTGTGCCCCAGGGCCTGGCTGAAGCCCACGTGCTCATGCTGACCAGCTGACAGACCTGGTGTGGAAGTTCTGCACATTGACGTTGCGGTATGGCGCTGTCTTCCGCTGGCACCACAGGAGCAAGCCTTCCTTGGCCGAGGTTTCTGGATGAAGATGGGGGGGTGGGGGGCGTGTCAGCTGGAGAGGGGTCTGGGCCAGCCCTCTCACCTTACTAGCTTCCCCGCACCCCCTGCTCACCCTCCACAGAGATGTCCTGGATGGCGAAGCGCAGGATGATGGTCCAGATCATGCCCAGGGTCATCTTCAGGTTCCCATCCACGATCTCTACAAGGGCCGGGCGGGGCAGATCCCACCTGATGTTCAAGGCCTGTCCTACCAGCCTCGGCTATCACCTCCTGCTCTGCTCTCCGGCCCTGGTGCCTCACCCGAGGGCTGGCACCTAGTAGCTACTCGTTGTTTTTACTTAAAAGTGATTTAAAAAAGTAAAGATTGTATTTATTTATTTTTAGAGATGGAGGCAGGACGGAAAAAAGAGAGGGAGAGAAACATCGATGCAAGAGAGAAACATCAATTGGTTGCCTTTAGTACGTGCCCTGACCAGGAACAGAGCTCACAACCCAGGCATGTGCCCTGCCTAGGATTTGAACCAGCGACCTTTGGCTTTGCAGGGTGATGCCCAGTTAACTGAACCACACCGGTCAGGGGCACTTAAAAGTTGTTCTAACACTGGCTAGGTGCCAGATCCTGTGCCGGCCTTTTGGGTACGTTTGTTCGTTACAGTCCCTCCCATGAGGCATGGATGGTTGTTACCCCCATTGTTGAGATGAAAAAACTGAAGTTCAAGGAGGTAACTTTTTGATGTCGGGAGCACCCAGCCTAGGCCCCTCCTGCCACCTCCTCACCTTCAGCCCCGATGGATACCAGCTTAACCCCCTTGCTAGCAATGAAGTCCAGAGCCTTGTTGACATTGGCGATCTTGTGGAAGCGCATCTTGCCTTTGTCTGGCCTGGGCAGCCTCTCTCCTGGGTGTAGAAGGAGAGGGTAAAGGTCCAAAGTCATGAGAGGAAGATGGAGACACTGTCCTCAAACTTTCCCCCCTACCACCAAGTCCCCTCCAGCCTTGCTGCCACATTCCCCCAGCTCTCGGGATTCCCCTGGGTCCTGGGGCCCCTGAACATGGATTTGTACCCCTCACCGGAAATGACCTCCAGGAGCAGCATGAGTTTGAGGCCATTTCGGAAATCCTCCTCGATGTTCTCGATCTGGGTGCCAGCCTTGCGCAGGTGTGAGTTGCACCAGGCAGTGAAGGTCTGGGGGCGGAGAACAGTGCTCAGACCCTAGTGCTGAGGATGCGGCTCAGGCTCCTTGGTCAGGGAAGGTCTCCAAGCCCAGAGCCCTGGATTCAAGTCCTGCCTCAGCCACTGACTTGCTATGTGTCTGGGCCAGGCCCTTTCCCTCTCTGAGCTTTAGTTCTCCTGGAAGAGGAGAAAATGGGGTCTGGGGCTTACGCAGATCTCACTTCAGACTTGGGGTATCTCGCCACCAGCACTGCAGCTGTGACCAGTCTCAAGTACTGGATGGGGATTTAGAACGTCATAAAGCAGACACTCCAAAGGGTGGGGCCCTCTGAGGTGCAAGGGCCAATATGGGTGATACTCCTTTCTAAAATCTGAAAAATTCTGGATTGAAGCATATGTGAGTCTGAGGGTTTTGCCCAAGGGACTGTGCACCTGTGTATTTCTGTATTAGCCCCACTGGCCTCTCAGGGCTGTTGTGAGTTGGCCTCCAGGTAGACTCTGAGTACGTAAGAGCTTTGCAGGTCTTGGAGGACCAGCTGCGCACTCATGCCCAGTATGGCCTAGTTTCTGGAGGTGATTGTCTCCCCTGCTCAGCCTCAGCCTCAGTCTCCATCTGGGATGGGAGGGCTAGTATATGGCTGTGTGTCCATGAGGGATGGGGTGAGCTTGGCCCACAAATTTCAACCCAACTACAAACCTTTCAGGCCCTGGATTCTTCTGGATCCATCAGCTATATATAGTCCTTGGTCAAGTCCAATTTTCAGCTCCAATCCCAGCTGGGCTACTCTGTGACTTGGGGTGAGCTCTTCGCCCTCCTTAACTCAGCCTCCCCATTTGTACAGTGAAGCGGTCAGACTCCATGATGTCTCAGGTTCCTCTTCCCCAACCCAGCAGGAGTCTAGGATTCAGAGCATCTCCCACCCCACCCCAATGCCACAAAGCAGATACTCCTGAAAGGTAGCCCTAGAAGTGATTTGGAGTTCTTTCCCTTGGCCGATTTCCCTTCCTCAGACTAGCTTTTCAGATGCCCTAGAAGTTGGGTATGGAAGATGATGCCTTAAATTCTTGAGGGGCCATCATTGCTAAGCGAAAGGAGTGAGTTTCCTATCGCCAGAGGTGTGTGAGCGCTGAGCACTACTTGATGGGAACCCAAGCACACAGAGGACAGTTGGTTCCCTGTAGTTTCATCTAACCCTAGAGACTGGGAAGCCCTGAGACTGGACAGGACAGAGGGAAAGGCCAGGTCTGGGTGGGGATTCCGTGGCAAAGGAAGGAGCTTTTTGGTATGCGTGTGTGTGTGTGTGTGTGTGTGTAAGATTCTATTTCTTTTTAGAGAGAGAGGGAGGGAAACACTGATGTGTGAGAGATACATGATTTGGTTCTCTTGCATGCCCCTAACTGGGGACCGGGCCCACAACCCAGGCATGTGCCCTGACTGGGAATCAAACCTGCGACCTCTTGGTTCACAGGCAAGTGCTCAATCCACTGAGCCACACCAGCCAGAGTGGGTTTTTGTTTTTATCCTCACTTTATGACCTTTTTTTACACCCCCCCCCAATGCTTTTATCGAGAGAGAAACATTGGCATGAGAGAGCAACATTGGTTGTCTCCTGTACATGCCCTGACCAGGGAGCAAGCCTGAAACCTGGGTATGTGCCCTGATCAGGAGCTTTTGGTTAATGGGACAATGCTCCAACCGAGCCACACACCGGCCAGGGTGGAAGGGCATTTTTTTCATTTGACAAACGTAGTTCCTAAAGGAACCCACAGTCATTTTAAAGAGTCCTGTCAGCCTGAGCAGAGCTGGGACAGTTCCGTGTTAGGGATTCTAGGGGAGGAGTTCACCCAGCCAGTGGGGGAGGCTACAGTTTAATCAGAGCTGTGATGGAAGAGCAGAAGTTACTTAGGGAAGGGCAGGCAAGGGCATTCCAGCAGGGGCAGCCATGCGGGCAAGGGCTTGGCAGTGAGAAACAGTTGCGAGGTGTGTAGGGCTGCGGCTATCTGCACTGCTGGAATGAAGCTGGGGGTGTTGGGGTGTACGTGGTGAGAGGCATACCGGAGGGGCAGCAGGAGCCAGGTCATGCACGATCTTGGGTGCTAAGCCAGGGAGTTTGAATTTGATCCTAAGAGCAACAGGGAGTCAGGGAAGCTTTCAGGCAGAGGAGGGAGGTGGGCTGAACTGTTTAAAAAAGCTGCTTCTGGTTGCAGAGTAGAGACAGAAGGGAGAAGTGTGGAGGTGGGACCAGGATGACAGAGAGAGTGTGTCAGTGAGGGGAATGGGGCAGGACAGGGTGGATGCCTTAGAAACATTTGTCCTTGCTGGAATATAAACTCCCTGAGCTTGCCTCTGCTGAATTCCTGGCACCTAAAACACTGCCTGACACATAGCAGGACCTCCTTAAAAATACTGAATGAAGACCCTGGCTGGTGGCACAACGGATAAGGTGGCGCCCTGCAAACCCAAAGGTTGCAGGTACGATTCCCCAGCCAGCCAGGGCACACTACCAGGTTGCAAAACAGGTCTCCAGTCAGGTCTGTGGATGGAGGCAGGTGAAACGCAACCATACATTGATGTCTCTCTCCCTCTCTGCCTCTCTCCCTTCCCCTCTTTCTAAAACTAATGAAATAAAATCTTTAAAAATATATATTGAATGAATATTTTTGAATGTGGTTGAATTAGATGGGAGAAGGTATTCCAAGATGCAGAGGGGCAGCAGGGATGAGGCAGGATGGAAGTTGAGCACAAAGATGTTCATTACATTCTAATAAACACTGTTGGATGAGAAAGAAAGGACCAGAATGTCCAGCATCCCAGAGATGTTGATTAAGTTATAGAACATCTATGCTCCTCAGCCATTGAACGATGAGGTGGGTGGCTGTAAATTGGTGTGAAAGGATATTTCTGATATTTTGTTAAATAACAAAGGCAAGTTACAGACAAGTATGTGTCTTAAGAGGGGCACGTGAACCCGGATGGGGAGAGGCCTGGGTGGGTGGGGGTGGGGATATGGATTGCTGCAAAGCAGATGGTGCTCGAATCAGGGGCAGGAATGACATCAGCTGGAGACTGCTAGACCAGAAAACCACAGCCCTGCTTGGAGACAGGTGCAAGAGGAGCCTGGGGTGGGGGAGGCCTGTTACCTGGGGGATCTCAGCCAAATCAGCTGAGCTTCCTGGGCCCTGGGGTCATCTCCTGTTACCTAACCCAGCAGAAGTGCTGTGATTCTAAATCCTGGGATTCTCAGATCTTGCAAATTCCACTGTTCCCTGGCCAGTCCTGGAGCCATACACTGTTGGCAAATGCTGAGCAGGGTCCAATAACCTCACAAGGTGTCCTCCCTACTCCTGGCCTGACACTCCCCAAAAGTCTCTCATTCCAGCCAGGATCATTTCTCTTTTGGGAACCCAGGTGTCCTGCCCCCTCCACTTGGGGAAGTCTGGGAATGAAAATAGCTCAGAGGGAGGGGGCCTGAGTACCCTACAAGGCTGGGCCCAGGCAGCAGCTGCCCATGTGCCCCTCTCTAGCTCCCCCAAGCCGCTGCCTCAGCACAAAGTGTCCATCTGGCCAGAGTCAGGTTACTGTGTAAGGGGACACAGGGCTCCCTCCTCCCCAACCTGGTGGCCTTTTCAGCAGACTCGGAGTCGCTGGGGCAGGGAGGTGGTATCTTGGGAAAGTGGGGATGGGGCAAGCAAGCGGCAATGACTCTCCTGTTGTGGGGTTGGTCCTGTTTTCTGAAAATTTATGGTTTGGATCCTATTGTTGCCCCTTTTTTGCTTCAGTTTCCTCCTTAACAATTGGGACAGAGTGACTATGGATGCCATGCTGGAGAGAATACAGAAGAGAAGGTGGAAAGGGGTTTGGGATGGTGGCCTCCTCTGAAACATTATCAAGTCTCTTTTCTAGTTGTCTGGCTGAAAGCCCTCAGAGTGGGGCCTGGGAATGTTTAATTAGAGAGGTGAAGGTGGGGTGTGGGAAGAAACAGATTGTTCTTCTGGAAGCCCCCAAACTTGGATCTCCTGAGCTAAGCACAATCTCCAACTTCACCAGCAGAAGTGGGGCAGAGGACCAGAGGAATGAATCCTGGGGGCAACCAGAAACTCTGTGTCATCTTAAACCCCTCATGAGGGCTCCCAGTCCTGTCTTCCAGCCTTGGGGGACAGCAGAAGGCTGAGGGGCAGAGCATGGGCTAAGGAGCGGCACTCTGCAGGCTCTGCCCCAGACTTTGCCGAGATGACAACCACAAACCAATTGGCTTCTCAGGCCTCAGTGTTGCCGTCAGGAAATGGGCTAGTACTCACTTTCCGCTGCTGTTTCTCCCAGGCCGGGTCCAGCAGCAGGTCGCGGTCCCAGTCCTCCTCCTGTTCCATGTACTCGCCGCTGCCTCCAGCAAAGGGCCCCTCCCCGGCCCTCAGACCCTCGGGCTGCATAACCATCATCATCTTGTTTGGGTTCCTGGCTTCACTCTGGTCGGCGCTCTCCAGAACACACCGGCTGCGTTAAGTAGCTCCGGGGCCAACCCCGGATCGGATTCGCGCTAAATATGGGGGAGGAGGGAGGGGCCTGATGGGGGCGAGGGCGCTCGGGTTGGACCTAGCAGAGGTTGCCCTGGGGCCAGGAGACTGCAGGATCTGGGGGCGCTGGCGTGGATCCCGTGACAGAGATCCTGGGGGTTCGCGTTCTGGCTCTGCCATTTGGGCGCTGTGTGACCTTGGGAAAGACACAGACCCTTTCTGAGCCTGTTTCTTCATATGTACAATGGAGATGAAGATAATAGTGGCTGCAGACCGCTCTAAAAGTTGCCCCTTGGGCCTCCTTCTGACCCTCTCCCTGCCCGGCCCTGGTGGGAAACAGGGAGCCCTATCCCCATTTCACAGTCAGGTACACCAAGGCGCAGAGATGTTTTGAATGTTTTCTGGGGTGATAAAGGGAGACACTCGAACATGGGCGGGGGCTCCAGGCCAGCTGGATAGGCCGATATGGGCTATTAATATCGGGGCGGCTGTGGGTGAGGGGGAATGTGCTGAGCCGGGAAACCCCGACGCCGCCGAGGGCGCAACTCAATCCCGCGGGCGCGCAAGAGCCAGATGAGGCCGCGTGGCTCCGGGTGGGCGGGGTCTCCATGGGTAGGCGGGACTATAACCTTGATGTCCTCCTGGGCTCTAATGCCAACAGGATTCCAAGCATCTCGTTGGCTCACTCGGCCGTCCAATCACATCTCGGCATCTGCGGGCTGCTTCACGTGACCAAGTGCCGCAGCGCCCCCCCGTTCGGAGCTCCATTGGTCGTGACAGACGTCCATCTGACACTATCCCCGCCCCAATACGGAAGCGGCAGGGTACTCAGGATCGACAGCGGGTGGGTCCAAGCCATGGGGCAGCCCTGGGCCGTGGCGAGCACGGATGGGGCGCCAGTGAGGTTGCCCCTCGTGCTCACCGCGTTGTGGGCCGCGGCGGTAGGTCTGGAGCTGGCCTACGTGCTGGTGCTGGGTCCCGGGCCGCCCCCGCTGGGACCCCTGGCCCGGGCCTTCCAACTGGCGCTGGCAGCCTTCCAGCTGCTTAACCTTCTGGGCAACGTGGGGCTCTTCCTGCGCTCGGACCCCAGCATCCGGGGCGTGATGCTGGCCGGCCGCGGTCTCGGCCAGGGCTGGGCGTGAGTGGGGCGCGGGATCCGGCCGGGAAGCGGGAGCCTTGGACAAGGGGAGGGGCCCTAGGACATGGAGATCTTAGAACCAGATTTCTATAGGATCCGCTTGTTAGAGCCAGAGAGAACTCCTTTAGAACCTGGGATGGGAGAGCCAGAAGGAGTATCGTTCATTCGCTTACAAATGTTTACTGAGCACTCACTATGTACAGGGTACTGTTCCAGGCACAACATGTACAATAAAACAGATTCCTGACCTCCTGGAGCTGATTTCAGTGGGGGAAGGGGCAGATGATAAACTATACGCAAAATAAATAAGCAACTTACATAGAATGTTAGAAGATGGTGGTATGGAAACAAAAAGTAGGGCAGGGTAGAAGGGGTGCAAGTTGCAGTTTTAAATAGGGTAATCAAGGTAGGCTTCATTGAGAAGGAGGCATTTCAGCGAAGACTTCAAGAAGGTGGGGAGATAACCATGTGGGAATCGGAGGAAGTGTTTTGGACATCGGGAACAGACAGCATAAAAGCTCCCAGGCAGTTAGGTGCTTAGCATGTTCTGGGAACAGCAAGGCCAGTGTGGCTAATGTGGAGTGAGAGGGGGGGAGGAGAGAGGTTAGACATGTGAAAACCTAGACATTGAAGGCTTTGCTTTTTACTAGAAATGAGATGGAGAGTCATTGGAGGGTTTGAGCAGAAGAGGGACAGGACTTAAATTTTTAAAAAAGATTTTTATTTATTATTTTCAGAGAGAGGGGAAGGGAGAGAGGGAGAGAAACATCAATGTGCGGTTGCCTTTCACCTGCCTCCACCTACAGATCTGGCTGGAGACCTGGCTTGCAACCTGGTTATGTTGCTCTGGCTGGGAATTGAACCAGCAACCTTTGGGTTTGAAGGCTGACACCTTATCCACTGTGCCACCAGCCAGGGATTAGGACTTAGATTTTTAAGGATCTGTCTAGTTGCTGGGATGAGACTGCATCAGGAGGGGACAAAGCTGGAATCAGAAAGACCAGTCAAAAGGTTGTTGCAATAATCCAAGGGAGAGTTTATGGTGACTTGGGCCAATGGTAGCGGTGGAGGAAGTGAGAAGCATCCTCCTGGATGTTAGAGGCCAGAGAAAGGCCTTAGGACTAAGGATTCACAGCTGGAAGTGCCCTCAGACTTGCAGTGCTAGGAACTGGAAGGGCCTGCTTTTACTTGCGAAGAACCTGAGGCTTAGTGAGGCCAGCCTCTACTTCCCCAGGATGGGCTCACAGGCATGAAACAGGGCTCTCAGAGCTGCTGGGGAAACTGACCCTGTGGTTCCTTCCTTGCAGCTACTGCTACCAGTGCCAGAGCCAGGTGCCGCCACGCAGTGGGCATTGCTCCGCCTGCCGCGTCTGTGTCCTGCGTCGGGACCATCACTGCCGCCTGCTGGGCCGCTGCGTGGGCTTTCGAAACTACCGGCCCTTCCTGTGCCTGCTGCTTCATGCTGCGGGTGTACTGCTCCACGTCTCTGTGCTGCTCGGCCCTGCCCTGGCAGCCCTGCTTCGAGCCCACACACCCCTCCACACTGCTGCCCTCCTCCTGCTGCCCTGGCTCATGCTGCTCACAGGTGGGAAGAAAGGCAGATGCTCTAATAGTAGGCCATTCTGGTGAGAAATGGGACTTCCTGATGGTTCTCCTGGCCAAACCCTGGGGACCCAGTCCCAGTGTCATTTATGGGGAGTGAGGTATTCAATGGGGTATACAATATGGTCAAATATAGTGCCTGAAAATAGGTACAAAGATCTGCTGGCGGAACTAGGGGAGGGATTCAGGAGGTATTGGCAGAGGAGGAAAGACTAGTGGAAGTTCATTGGGTGAGTATTCTATAGATGGCCAGTCTAAGTGAGGACTGGGTGTTGGGCAGGGGGCAGTGAAGGAAACTTGATGAGAGTGATGAGAATTAAGGCTAGGACCATAAGTTGGGACTGGATGGTGGAGGTGTTGAATGCTGGTGTGAGGAGTTGGCCCTTACTTGACTGGACAATGGGGAGCCAGTGAAAGTTACAGGCAAGGGAAGGAGAAGTCTTTGGAGTTGGGAGTGGATGACGTGGATCAGGCTGACGGAGAGTCAGGGTTCTGGATGGCACATTTTTTCCTGTTTCCTCTGCCACCATTCTAGATGAAAGTCCCTCTGGTGTTTTATTCTCTGCTTTGTCCCCCACAAAACACGTTGGGCTTTCTTCCCCTTGACTCCTTCCTCCTGACCTCTCCACTCACGGTCCCTCTGTAACCTTGTCCTGCACTTACTGAACTCAGTGACCATTTGGGGTAGTTGTTGTGTCTCATCATATCCAAGTCCAGCTCTGTTCCAAGCACCCCCACCCTGCAGCCCGGAGGGAGGCCTCAAGAGGCCCAGTGGGTTGCCTCTGTCTTCCTTTGCCCACACGGCTTCCTGAGCAGCCCCACTTGATGATCCCTGCTTCCAGTGAGCCTCAAGCCCTCTAGCTGCACCTTCCTGCTTGCTGCCTCCCGAATCTCCTGTCCTCTAAGCCCCCATCTCTTGAAAATTGATCACAGAGAAGTTGAGGCATCAGGTGCTACCTCCACAATTGTCCTGTTCACCGATCTATAAGCCAGGTTTACTGTCCCCAGTTTCTCGGAGGCCTTGCACTGGGGTGGGTCTTTCCTCCTGCTCCCCAGGCTCCCTCTACTGGTTGCCTCCATCTCCCATCACTCACCCCACCCCCCACCCCCATCTTCCTCCTCTAGCTCTTGCCTCTGCCGCTTCTCTCAGTAGCCAAGCATCTCCAGGGACTTGCTCCATGGCTCCCATGCATTTCTCCACCTGCTCCAAACTGGCTTCTGCCCACACCACTCCTCAGAGCCAGCCATGGTCCCAGGCCCCTGTCTCCACCAAACCCAGAGGCCCCTTTTGGGGTTTCTTGCTTCACGAGACCTTTCAACCTTGTAACACTGCTGACCTCTAATTTCCTTAAAGGGCTGTCTACCCTGGGTGTCGCAGACAGTGTGTACTTGGGTTTCCTTCTTCCTTCCTGGTTTTCCTCTCTTTTTTTCATCCGGTTTCTAAGGAGCCACTTTCCCTTAGAGTGAGGTCACACTGTCCTTACCACTCTCTGCACACTCTGCATGGTTCCCAGGCTGCCTGTGTATTAGCTCTGTCCGACCTGGGCTTCCCTCCTGAGCTTCCAGAACTGTCCTCACTTGTCTCACAGCCACCTCCCCATCTGCCTTGAGACCTTCAAAGAGAATGTGTTTTTTTTTGTTGTTGTTCTTCACTTAGCAAATACCTCCTTAACCTTCAGGCACCACCCAAATCATTACTTTATCAAAATAGATGAAGTCCATCTCCATTAGCTTCTTAGTAAGTTTGCATAGCATTTCGCCCCATAGGGTCTTTATTATAGTAAAATTCATAGAACACAAAATTCATCCTCTTACCTGTGTTCAAGTGCACAATTCAGTGGCATTTCATAGTTACAATGTCGCACAACCATCACCACTAATCCCAGAATGTTTTGATCACCCCAAGAAGCAGCCCACGTGCACCCATTAAGCAGTCACCCCCGGGTCCTCTCAGATCCCCTCAGTCCCTGGCAACCACTAACTACTCTCTGGATCTGCCTGTTTGGGCTACTTCACGTAAGTGGCATCATACAACATGTGACCTTTGTCTGGCTTCTTTCACTGAGCATACTGTCTCATGGTCTCTTGTACGTAGTTCTTAGTTCAGCAGTTACCTGCTACCTGCTGTGGGCTGGGATGGTGCAAGACTCCTCTTCCAGCGTAGTGCTCTGCACAGCTGCAAGCAACTGAGAAGGGATCTTGTGAGTGGGAGCTCCCGGACGTCAGAGGGTCAGCCTACCGGTCATTCTGATCCTCACAGTTCCTGGCACCATGTCTAGCACATGGGAGGAACAGCAGTTCATGTGTTCTCATCACCCAGCAGGGACCTGCCAGGGAGCAGGGACTCAGAATTCGCTAGGGAACGAGGCTTGTTTCGTGGGGGAGAGCTGGGTGGAAGGAGCTGGGCTTTGGGTGGCCAGGCCCCAGGCTGCTCCCTGATGCTCTCTGCTCTCTCCTTGCAGGCAGAGTGTCTTTGGCGCAGTTCGCTCTGGCCTTCGTGACCGACACGTGTGTGGCGGGTGCACTGTTGTGCGGGGCCGGGCTGCTCTTCCACGGGATGCTGCTGCTTCGGGGCCAGACTAGCTGGGAGTGGGCTCGGGGCCAGCACTCTTATGACCTTGGCCCCTGCCACAACCTGCAGGCAGCCCTAGGGCCCCGCTGGATTCTGGTCTGGCTCTGGCCCTTCTTGGCCTCCCCGTTGCCTGGGGATGGGATCACCTTCCAGACCACAGCTGATGTGGCTTCCTGACTCCAGGATGAGCCAAAGCCTTATGGAGAAGGGTGAATGAGAGGGGGGCTCACAACCCATTTCAGCCGACCCCTGGCCTCAGGAGGGGAGGCAGGTTGGTACTGAACACGTTTTTGGCAGTGCAGCCCATCCTTGGCCTTGTCCCCACCCAGCTTGGACTCCCCTAGTATCCAGGGCCTGGGCCTGCAATTCTGCCTCTGTTGGTGGCCACCAAGTGTAGTGGAGGGTCTAGCAAGGGGCTGCTCTGCCCACCTAGCTGCCCCCTTGCCAGGTTAATAAAGTGCCCACTTGGTCCTCAGACTCCCTCCACCTTTGTGGATTTCTGGTCCCTCCCTGTTGCCCAGCTGCTGTTGCACGTTCCTGATTATCACACCTGGGAACAGAGATGGCCTGAGCCTGTGAGGAGCCAAGGCTCTGCCCCGTGGCCTCAGTAGGGTGATCCAGGGTATGAGAATCTAAAATTCTTTCCCAGGTGTGGTGCTTTATAGTTAGAAACACTTCCACACAATTTCACTGAACCTCTCTCCAGCTAACCTGGTACTTTGGGCAGCAATTGTGTAGGTGCAAAAACTTCAAGCTCTGAGAGTGGATGTGATAGGGTCACGGGAAAGTAACAGCGCAGTCAGATCTGTGTGCTCTGTTTCCCCCTTGCATGGGTACAGGAGAGTAGGGCCATCAAGGCAGACATTAGGTCGGGTATTTGAGCTGTTCAGGAGCCACCTGTTAAACATTTTTATTTAAAATGCTAGTAAAGGCCCTGGCTGGTGGCACAGCCCGCGAACCCAGGGGTCACTGGTTTGATTCCCCAGCCAGGGCACATGACCGGGTTGCAAGACAGGTCTCCAACCAGGTCCATAGCTGGAGGCAGGTGAAAGGCAACCATGCATTGATGTCTCTCTCCCTCTCTCTGGAAATAATAAAATCTTTAAAAATAAAAATAAAATGCTAGTAAAGAAATCAAAGAGGTATAAGTTTACAGGGAGAAAATAGAGACAGCAGGAAACCAAAGTGTGGTTTGAAAGATGTAAAGTGGATGGAGTCTCATTTACTCTTAGTAGAGAAGCAGAAGTTGAAGTTGTGTCCCCAGAGGAAGGGGCCAAGAGGCAGCTAAATTGCCCCCCACCCAAACCTGGAGAGGCTCAGGAATTCCACCAAGGGGAAAGTCAAGGTTTGAGGTGACACAGTAGGGACTGATCCCAAGTCTACACTACACGAGGAGCAGCTAGGATGCCCCTCCCCCTAGCATCCACCTTTTCCGGACAGCCAGGCATACCCCTCTGGGCTGAAGGAGGGGGCTATCTGAAGAAGCACTGGGTCTCAGGGGCACTGGGGAGAGGATGAGAGGCAGGACCAAAAATGGGGTTCAGTGAAAGTCTACAGACACTGCTTGGGTGGGGGCCTCCCAGTACCATGGCAGGCTTGCCAGCCCTCAGAGAAGCCCAACCTCTGGTAGGCCCTGCTCACCAGGGTTTTGGCTGCTAGGACTTTTTGTTTTTCCTAAGGGCATGTTCTCTTGCTGTTCTGTAATTGTTAGGAGTGTGGTGTCCTGGCACATAAGCATTGGCAGACCACCTCTTTCCTCCTTTGCTTTTTCTCCACCCCCCAGAATGTCTTTTTATTAAAAAGACAATGCAAGAAAATATTTATAAAAGAGAACACTTTCCCAACCCCACTTAAGAAATGGGTGCCATTTCCTGTGATATCCCTGCGGTGCCCCTCCCTGGCAGGGGACAGGGCTGGCTTTGCTTTGTAATTTTATTACGTGTTTGTATTGGTTTTGCATGTTTTTTAATTTAATATAAATGGAATCACACTGTGTCTTTTCTTTGGTGACTTGCTTTTTTCCTCAATAGCATGTTTCTTAGACTTGTCCAAATTAATGTGTACAGCTGTAGGGTGTTCCATCTTGCTGTATAGTGACCCTCTGAATATGCCACAACTTATTTTCCATTTTGTCCCACTGGTCACTTTATCTACTCCTATGGATAGTCAGTCCCCTAAGGTCTGGTCTTGGTCTTTGTACTTCCATATACATTTTGTAATCAGCTTGTCAAGTCTGTCAGTAAAAACCCCTTTGAGATTGTGAATGGAACTCACCGACTTATCTACATCATTTTGGGGAAAATCTACATGAAACTGAATTTTCCAGGTAATTCCATTTTGGTCTGACATCAGACATTGTACGATTTCTCTTCTCTTAAGTTTACTGAGGTGTACTCTGTGGCTCAGAATGTGGTCTATCTTGGTAAATGTTCCAGGTGAGCTTCAGAAAAATGTGTGTTCTGCTGTTGAAATAGTCTATAGGTGTCAGTTTACCCACTGGGCTGATGGTGCTGAGCTCAACTATGTCCTTAGAAAGACACCATAATTAAAGATTGAACAGAGAACGAAGAGTTGAGAATTAGCATTTAAAAAACAATTTCAGAGAAGAGCTGAAAGATAATCTAACTCTCTTTTAAAAAAAAACAAAAAACAGACAATATGAGAAGACAATGAAAGATCAATCCTGTTTTCTCTGGATTTATCAGACGCTGGGCTTAATCAGAATTCCAGAGAGAACAGAGGCGATGGGAGGCAATTTTCCGGAAGTGAAGAACATACATCTGCACTAGCCCATGCTACTGCACATGTTCTTTAGCAACAGCACATGGTACTACATGTTTTTTAGTAACAGCACATGGTATTGCATCATAATTGACAGTAGGTGCGGGACACGGGCAATTTCTCTGCTCTCAGTTACAAAAAGCTATGCAGCGGACCAGAGCAGACATTTTGGTTCTGAGCTCACACAGTTCATCATGTTCCTGGGGTGAAAGGGACTGTGCAAACCCAGCCCCAGTGACAAGGAGCTCACACCTACAGGACAGGCCCTTCCTTGTCCGCTAAGCTCTCTCAGAACTCGTTTCAGGTTAATCAAAGTCTCTCTGGCAGTGACTGTCCCTCTACCCGTCTTTCCATTTCCAGTTAAGCCTGCTCGTTCCAACTGGTCCCTGTCTTCGAGTGGCTGGACTGGGCAGAGAGGAGGGGGATGGGCTCTCTTTTGGTCTAGATGCCTTGCTTTCTTAACCCGGCCCCAGAATGCATTCCTCAGCGGGGACGGGGTGGCTGTGGGCTGGGTGCTACCCGGCCCCCACTGTGTCTTGGGCACAGGGGCTGTTGCCTGGCAGTGGCAGCCAGCTTGGGGCCCTTGGCCTCAGGGGCGTAAGCTCTGCAGGTATTCCTGTCAAGAGTCCCCTTTTCTGCTGAGGACTCATTTCCTCTGGAGAGGCTACTGAGCTCACAGGTTGTTAGAGCTGAAGCCAATCCAACTGCCTCGTTTTACACATGGGAAACTGAGTCGCCAGGGATCTGGGGACTTCCCACAAGCCTGAGCTATTGCCAACACTAGGCTGCTCCTGGTCAGGGGGTGGGGCTGGGGGGACGCTGTAGGCCCTCCGGGAGCAGGGCTCCTGGCTCAGGTGGCCCACCAGAGTGCTAAGAGGGGCCAGGCAGACTGGCCAGGGCTCCGGGGCACCAAGGGCTGGGACTGTGGGTCTCCAGACATTGTGGTCTAAACATGTGCCTTTGTCCAGGCCTCTGGTCCTACCCTTTCAGCTAATTCTCACACAATAGCCACTGCCAGGTGGGCTTTCCACTCACATGACTGCTCTGGTCTCCAGGATGTAGAAATACATCTGACTGGCAGTTCTGGGTTTCTGCCTCCTATGCCACCTCCCCAGGGCCCTGAAAATGTACCTGCTGTGGCCCCCCAACACCCTCCCTGTCTAGCTGAGCCTTCCTCTCCTGGGCACCCATTCTGGACCCGAGCACCCCAGTCAGGATCAGTGGCTGTGCAGTCTTCAGGAGTCTGGCAGGGGCTGGGGCCACTAGCTCCCTGCACCGGCACCCTATGTCCTCTTCATGAGCAGCACAGGCCTGAGACCTTGATTGAGGCCAAGATTTCAGAGTAGCCCCATTCGGGGAGGCTGCTGTTTTCTGGGCCTGCTAAATAGAAAGAAGGGCCCCTGCTCAGCTCAGGAGGGGAGACCAGAGCATGTGCTTTGCTTGCAAGCTGCACTGGCAACAGCCAAGCCTCTGGAACCCTGGGGAGCAACCAGGGGCCTCACCCAAGAAGTCTCTTGACAAGTCCCAGGCCAGGCCCTCACCAATTCTGGCCTGGGCCTGCAGTGACAGTGAGAGATGATGAGAGAGCAGCAAAGGAGAAAGGCAGGCCTATGCCTCTCATCTCACCTTGAGCGCTTCGGAGCTCTTCTTAGACCTGGGTGTGGTTTCTGGGGGAAAGTGGGGAGCACAGAGGAGCAGCAGGAGCCCAGCAGACCAATGCTGCCTCTCCCTGAGAATAAAGGAGCTGAACCTCCTGGGTTCTCACTGACCTGCTGCTGTAAGTCACCCCATGGTCAAGATGGTGAGAAAGGGGAGCTTAGGAGAGGAGAGGGAGCCTCTTGCCCCCACACCCTGCTATGCAGGGAGTTGGTCTGGGCTGCTGACTCTTCCCAGCTCAACGGATCTTCCTGGTCCTGATTTCTAAGGGACTTTAACAGCAGCGCGGGGGTCAGGCAGCTGCCAGCCACTCACTCACAGGCATGCTGATGTGGACGCTCAGCAGCGGTGCACCCTGGCCTTCTCGAAGGACCAGCACCTGTGGAGGAAGTGCCCATGGCAGGGGGGGTGTGCGCCCTGCAGCCCCTGCCCCATGCAAAGGCCATGCCTGTCCTGGTCTGCCCTGGCCCTAAAGACAGACCACCAGGCTCTGTCCAACGGGATGGGAGGCCTCCACTGTGCAGACACCCACCCTGCCCGGCCCTTGTGCACACTCACTCCCCCTGTGCTCCCCAAGCAGCACCAACAGTGGCCCACCTTGATAGCATCGGAGATGCCCTTGTCACTAAGACTCTCCACAAAGGTCTCCAGCGGGTAGCTGAGCCCTGGCACCAAAAAGGGGACCTAAGTTCGGGGACAAAGAGGTTAGGAAATCAGCCCTCATGCCCGGGGCAAACCAGACCCTTCACTCCATGAAAGATTCTCCTTGAGGTAGAGATAGGCCCCGCAGCTGCTGCAGGAGTGGCTGTGAAGCAGGGTGGCTCTGGGACCCTCCCAGCACCAACAGGCTTCTGGGAGGCACAAAAGGGACCCCACAAGGCTCTTCTCCCAGCGCTTACCACGTGGCCCCCGAGACCTCTTGCAGGCTGGGAGCAGGGCAGCTGAGGCAGGCCTGGGGTGCTCTCCCAGAGGCCCCTGCTGTGTCCTAGCCTGACTTGTGGCTACAGCCACCTGCCAGTCCTCTGCTGCAACCTGGTGGAGGCTCTGTGGGCATTTATTTAGGCCTTACCCTGCTTTCCTCACTCCGTGTCTCAGGGAAGCGGGTCAAGTACCTTGAAGAAGGCCTGGGGTAGGGCATAGAGCGCCTCATCATACAGGAAGCAGATCAGTAGCCCCAGGATGGGGCGTGCTGTCGAGGTGTTCTGCAGGTGAAGTGTGAGCTTAAAGGTGGGGCCCAGGCCCTGAACCTGTGGAGAGGGTGGAATGGGTGGAGAAAGCCCTTAGGACCTAGTGGCCTTGCAAATACGATGTGCCCTGGCCCTGCCTGCCTGCCTGCCTGCCTGCTTCCTCCTCGGTGTCCTGGAGTCACCCTCCTCCAACTGCTCTAATGCATTGTCCATCTGCCCTCGAAAGGCAAGAAGCCCGAAAGGTTGGCTCCGGTGGGTACCAGGATCAGCAAAGGTCCAGGAAGGGGAAGGGCTTGTTAAAGGCCACTTGGCAAGTTGGTCGGAGGCAGAACTGGCCTCAGCCACCAGACCCCAACTCCCACCTGTGTCCTGACCACTGCCCCTGCCCTCTTTCCCTGGCCCACCTCCCCTCTCATCCTACCATGGCCACAATGATTTCATTTTCTTCCCTCTTAGTCACCCTGTAGCTTTGTCTTCTCTACATCTATCCATTTTCTTTAGGGAGAGAGAAATCGGAAACCCAGTTGGGACAGAGGGCACACCTCAGGGACCCACTTAGAAGTGCTTGGAGCCCTGATGACCTTGAGGCCACTGTGTCTGATGTGTGGGCTCCTCCTCCCCCTGTGCCTGTGCGAGCCTCAGGATGGTCCCTCTCCTGCCCGGACAGTCCCAACACCTTGGGCATCCATGGTCACCGACGTGGCCAGCTTTCTTCCCTGTGTCACAGCGGGGAGAGTCCCCCAGACTCCTGGGAAGAAACATCCCGAGGTGACTACTTGTGTGCCCTGCTCCAAGTCTGGGGGCTTGTCTGGGGCACAGATGGAATGAGGGGGCTGGAGACTGGGTTCTCTGTGGCCAGCTGTGGGAGGAGGCAGCACAGGAGTGGGGAAGGCAAGCATGCACCCCTGTGAAAAGGAGGACATGAGGCCTTGTCCCTGGGCCTTTGGGAAGGTGAGAAGGGGGCACAGGACCTAGTTGGCTTGGAATTGGCTCTGGGGCTGAAGGGTTCCCACCTACCCCTGACCTCTGCCCCTGTGGCCCTGAGGCTGCCAACCCAGCACCCCACACCTGGGCACTCACTACAGCGTGCAGCTTGAGTGGCTCCCGGGCTGTGGCAGACATGGGGCTCAGGCTGGACTCGAGGGCCTGAACACAGGCACGGGCGGCCCGGAGGCGCAGCAGGTAGAGGTCGTTTTGGAAGGCCCGGTGCATGGCTGAGGGGAGACACAAGGGCTGATGCTGGGGGTGCGGGATGGGGGGTAAGAGGCAGGGAGAGTGCAAGAGGGAGGTACACTGGGCAGGGTCTGCAGAGGCTGGGAGTGTCAGGAAAGGGAGGGCCGAGTCTAACAGCCGCGCCTGCCGACACTGGGTGCTGGACCACTCCCTGCTTCCTCCTCCTGGTTCTCCTACCACCTCGCTGCCCACAAAACCTTAGGGTCCTCTGCTGGCTCCTTCCATTCTACGATAAGAGGCGGGTCACCCAGGCTTCTTGCCTCACATCTGATCAAGACAAGACTGGATGACTCACACCCAAGGCCACTTCCGGAGCCCACGCTCCTCCACTCCTGTGGTTGCTCCTTTCCAGATTCAGCACGTGGGCCAACCAATCTGTCCTTGACACTATGTATGAGGTGATTTTTACCTTTCAGAAATTTTACATCTTATGTTATCCCAGCTTTCCTTTTCCTCTAGTACTTTTACAGTTTATTTATAATTTAAACAGAATTAATTTTTGTGTTTGGTATGAGGTAGTGCTCTAAATTTCTTTTTCTGGAAGCAACTTGTCCTAATTACATTTTATGGACACTACCTCTCCCCACTAATTTGAAACAACACCTTTAACCTACACTGACTTCCCCATATAGTACAAGGGCCTGTTTCTGGACTTTCTAACTGTCCACTGATCTGTATCGATTCCTGTATTGATATCACAGCTGTGAATTCCTACAGCTTCACAGCTGGTTCCAGTGATGGGCTAAGTCCCCTTATTCTTATTTCCCCCAAGTTTCTGAGGTTTACTATTAGACTCAATTAGACAAGTCTTCATAAAAAAATACCAATGGGATTGAACTGTCACTTTGCTCTGTTTCTTGATTAATTTTAAAAGCTGTTAATTAACCCATGGCATTACAACTTTAGGTCTTGCTACCCTGAGACTCAGAAAATCTCATCAGTTCAGGTGGCCTTTTATGTTCTTTAGACGAGTTTTATAATTTCTTTTATTAGACTTTGTATGTCTTCTTGTTAAACTTATTTCTAGGGATTTCCTCACTATTGTGAATGGAGGCTTGCCATATTTTCTAACTGGTTACTGTTGGTATACACAAGAGATACTGACTTTTGTATATTTACATTTGGTAACCTTAGAGAACTTCCTAATTATTTCTCTTTTATTGCAATTGCTTTTCTTGGGTTCTCTAGGCTACACCAGCCTATTTTCTTCATTCTCTAATTTACCTTTAAACTGCAAGTAAGATCCATTTCTAAGATGGAGTTGGTTGAGTTACTGTGATTTTCTACTTCACATCTTTCCCAGCTCCACTACCTAAACTAAACGAAAACATCTCAGCTTTGCATTCCAGGCCCTTTCGAAGCTGGCTCTGACTTGCCTTTGGAGCCCACCCTCTGGCCAGTGGGCCTTCCTGCACTGTACCTGCAGCTACATGGCCAATGCTGCTTGCATGCAGGTAGGGCCCTGTGCCCTGATCCAACCTCTGCCTAAATCGCCCTTCCCTGTCCCTCTGGCTGGTGGACTTGTAATCATCCTTCAGGGTGAAGTTCAACACTGCCTCTCTCTGAAGCCTCTCCCAGTCTCCCAGGCAAAGGTACCCCTTTGCAGAGACCTTTTCTGCAGCTGTCATGAAACATGGAGTTACCAAGGTAGACTGAGATCCTCAGGTAGGTGCCTGGCATAGGCCTGATAATCACAGGTAGGGAATGAAAAAATGAGCAAGGAAAACTGAATAGGAAAAGGAAGAGGGACCTGGCTGGTAGTACAGTGAATAAGGTGCCAGCCTGTGAACCCAAAGGTCACTGGTTTGATTCCCAGCGAGGGCACATAACCTGGTTGCAAGCCAGGTCTCCAGCCAGGTCTGTAGCTGGAGGCAGGTGAAAAGCAACCATACACTGATGTTTCTTTCCCTCTCTGCCTCTCTCCTTTCCCCTCTCTGAAAAATAATAAAATCTTTTTTTTTTAAAAGGAAGAACCTTTGTCAAACAACTTCTTTACAAAAATCCTGCATTTAGACACTTCTCTGAATTCCATGGCACCTTCCACATGAGGTCTAGTTGTTTGCAGGCAGGATGTAACCCCTATCCCTGAATGACCAAAGGCACCAAACTGCCCAGTTCACCCAGGCCTCGTACCCCTGCCCAGGGCCCCCAGGAAGCATGCACTTGGCTCCTGCTGCTTCAGAGCCACAGAGAAAGAGCAAGAACCTGGTCTGAGTCTCACCGGTGCCAGCCTCCCGCTCTCGCAGTGTCTGATCCACATAAAGCCGGGTCTTTCGGGGCACGTTGAGTTTTGTGGCCTGGGCGGGTGGGGAGCCCACCTCACCCACCCCCTCCTCAAACACTGCTGTACGCTTCAGGATCTTGATCATCAGGCCACCGCCTAGCGAAGTGGGTAGACAGACACAGATTTGTCTTCTCAGTTACAGCCTACGTTCCACTCTTTCTTCCCTAACCTGCCTCACTTAGGCCCATTTCTGTACATACATGTCTTGCTGCCCAGACTGAGTTTCTGGAAGGAATGAAGTTTGTCTAAATAATCTCCTACCATTACTTAATGCATTCATGTCACAGTTCTTTGTTGAGTACTGTGATGTCCCGGACATTGTGGCAGGCCCTGGGGATGAACTGGATGAACCAGAGACACATCCAGCCCGGGGCCTGGCCTCTAGGTCATGACATAAAGGGCTGATGAGCTGTCCCTAGCATCTGTCAGTCTTGCTTTCCACACCAGGTTCTCCCATGCCTCACATTCTACTTCTTCCCAGGATTTGGCCTGTCCCCTTCACTCCCAGACAGAAAATCCTCGCCAGGTTGGACCCCCTCACCTCGAGTAGTCATGACGAGGGTGTTATCTTCCCGCCCATAGCGGCCAAAGCAAAGGCTGGTCACTGCATCCTGCAGTGGAGACATGAGAGTTTATTTGGGAAAATAGCTTGGAGAGGACAGTGAGATGGGGGTGGAGAGATAAGGCTGGGGGACCCCAGATATGAAACAATGGGAGACATGTGAGGTGAGGACAGGGGCGACGCTGCCTCTGAATCATCCCCTCTGTTTCTACCTCCCCTCCACCCTCGTGGCCGCAGCCACAGCTCCAGATGAAATATCGCCAGGCTTTTGGGTCAGCTTCCAAACAGGGTTCTGGCCTCGCCCCCCTCCTGCTCTGTCCTTCACATGGCTGCCTCTGCTGCCTTTTAAAACACAAACATGCTAATGTCAAGTCTCGACTAGAAAACCTCCAATGACAGCGCTCGCTGGTAGCACAGTGGATAAGGTGCTGGCCTGCGAACCCAAAGGTCTCAGGTTCTATTCCCCAGCCAGGGCACATTAGCAGGTGGCAAACCAGGTCTCCAGTCAGGTCTGTGGCTGGAGGCAGGTGAAATGCAACCATACATTGATGTCTCTCTCCCTCTCTGCCTCTCTCCCTTCCCCTCTTTCTAAAAATAATGAAATAAAATCTTAAAAAAAAACAAAACCTCCAATGAATGGCTTCTGTCCTCCCTATCCTCCTTCCATGTCTGCCTGCCTTTCCTGTCAGTTCTCTACTCTTAACCTCCTCCCAACACACACAATACTTGCCCTCCCAGCAGCCTCTTTCACATTTCCCATTGCCAAGTAGGGCCCTTCACATGCACATACCCCACAAATTCCACATGTTGCTGGCAGTGACCCACTAAACTGACTGAATGACTTATTATTATTTTTAAAAATTTTTATTGTTGTTGTATTACATCCATCCCCTTTTTGCTCCCCTCTGTCCCCCTCCCCACCCACCCATTCCCCCCAAAGTCAATCCCACCTGTTGTCCATGTCCATGGTTCCTTTATACTAGGTTCTTGTCTAAGCTGCTTCCCTTTCTTGCCTGAATGACTTATGACTTAGGGTTTGAAAACCTGGTCCAATTCATCAAACTGCCCGGATTCCTGAATCAAGAACACTCATGCCTCTCAGCCTTTTTCATGCTGTTCCTTGTCTGGAATGTTGTTCTTCCATTTATCCACTCGGCAAACTGCTTTGGGGTCCAGTTGAATTGTCACTGGCCCTATGAAGTGTCCTGTGAGTTCCATCCTCAGCCTGCTCTGTGCTTCTCCAACACTCTGCTACTGTCTGCCCTGTGTTTGCTTAGCTGTGTCTCTGGCTGGCTGTCACCCTGGATATTAAGCTCCCTGAAGGCAAAGATTTAGTCGTTATTTTATCTCTTCCCCCAATACAATGAATTGTGCACATGAGGCACTCAAATGTTTTTGAATAAATGTTCAAAATGCATTTGTTTATGAAATGCATTAAGCCAAGGGTGGCAGATGGAGTGGAATCAGGACGTGGCTGAGCAGCCCGAGAGGGGGAGTGGGACAAGGGGTCAGTGGCTCACCGGGGTGCGGATGACGTTGAGCAGGGCCTGGTCACGGTAAATGCGGACCTCTCCGTTGGCAAGCCCAGCCATGACGGCCTGCAGGCCCCGGGAGCGCTGCTCCAGCAGGTTCATGGTCAAGATGGCTGCAGGCATCTGCACTGTCCACAGCTTCTTACCCTGGGGGGAACAGCCAGGGGTCAGGGACCCCTGAGCTGCAGGGAGCTCAGGGGTCAGAACAGAAAGAAGGGGTGGCTGGAATTGCTGGGAAGGGGACATCAGAAGGGCTCGCCTGCTAAGGGGAACCTGGGAGACACAGGTGGAGGGGTGGGAGGGTGGTTCTTGCCCGAAGGCCACACCTTCTGGGTAAAGCCATGCAGGCTGTCTTGGGTGCTGCCCACCACCAGGACCTTGTGTACCCGGACGAGCCCCACAGGCTGGGCACTCAGCTCGATGCAGTACTTGGGGCACTTGGAGTCTCTGTGGAGTAAAGACAGACTCTCCCAGTCCCAAGAAACCCCCTCTCCTTCCCTGGCTGACCCTCCTCTTTCTAAGCCTCACAGACTATCCTGGAAGGAACCCTGCCCCAAAGCAGATGACCATGGTATTATTTCCACCCGTACTACTTAATAGCTGCATGACTTTGAATAACATGAAGTGCATTCTCCTTCCTAGTATCCCCTGCCTTCACTACAGTGATCTGTATGGTAGCCTGGCAGTTAACAGTTTACAATGAGTGCGGCCAGAAGAAGGGCTGGTGGACTTAGGCAGGTTAGTAACTTATCAGAAAAGCAGGAGAAATTGTGTGAATATACTGTTTCGGTTTCCTGGCCTTTCGATCTTAGTTACCCTTACCCAGAAAGTAGGGGTAGTTCCTGCCTACCCATCACAGGCTGTGGCCCACTGTTCTTTGTCCCCAGGTCTAGGCCAACTTCATATCCCAGCTCATGAGCCACCTGAGGTCTCTGGACCTCCTGCCACCTGCCCTCTACCCAGCAGAGTCTCTTAAAAATGAAATGGATTATATCCTTCTTCTGATTACAATGCCATAGCCAATTTTCCACTGCACCGCAAATCAAATCCAAAATGTTTACCACGTCCTACTGGGTCCTGCATGAGCCAACCTGGTCTCCACGTCACTTCTGTCCACCTTCCTTGGGGCCCACCACGCTCAAGCAGCACATCTTAGCGTCTCTCCTCCACTGAGTTTGCTTAAGTTTCTCTGTATTTTTTGAACAACTGGCACCTTCTTCACTTTCAAGTCACTTCCACAGACAGATGTTTGCCGATCACCTTGACCCCATTATTTTCCCCAACTAGCCTGTATTTTTTTCCACTGCACACATCCAATTTGCAGTGTTATCTTGGTTTGTTGACTTTAATACCTGTCTTCCCACGAGGGCAGGAACTATGTTTGTTTTGTTCCTCAAAACCTTATACAATGCTTAAGTAGGTGCTCAAGCCATTTGTGAATTAAAAATGAAGGTTGTCAGGAACATCAAACCACTGCCCTGGGAAGTGCCACTTATCTATAAAGCAATGTAACGCTTATGAGAGACTTTTTATTTCTTCCAATTTCGGACGGTGCCGCTCACGGGTTACAGCCCCCCAGCTGTCTCTCACTTTGCCAGCCCCCGTTACGTCAGCCTGCGGGCAACGCCTGTGCTCCTGGGCTCAGCCTGTGTGAACTTTCGGCTCTTTCCATCCCCACACCCGGCTCATCTTGCGAAACCCTGAAACCACCCTGGTTCTGGGACGTCCTTCCGGCCGCCGAGACCACCGGCAGCTACCTCCTCAGGATGTAGATGCTCCCGTTGCGGCAGGCGGCGGCGAGTCGGAACTCGACATCGAACTGGCCGGAAACCTCCAGAAAGACAGGGACGCTGGGCAGGCTCATCTGCAAGGAGGCACAAACTCCAATCTCTCCGGGGCCCCACTCCTTCCCTACCCTGAAGGAGCCTATTCCTCCAAGTGGGCTCCTTGTCTGACGTCCCAACTTCTTCACTTCTACCCTGCTGATCAGTTTAAACTGGTACGGTTTTTCCAGAGGGAAACTCAGCAACATGTAGCAAAAGCCTTTGACTAAACTATGCCACTTCTAGGAATGCATCCTAAGGAAGTGTTTAAATAAGCAAACAACGGTGTTTGGGCAAGAAAGCCTGTTGCCGTCATGCTAATAATAATGAACACTAAAAACAACTTAAACATACAATAGGTGACAGTAAGTACATGATGGTTCAGCTACGTAATGGATGCTGTGTGGCTTTTGAAAAGGTAAATGTGATTTTGTATGTATGTAGAGACACTGACGAGCTATTGCTATGTGAAAATAAGAAGTTACATGATTTCATACCACAAGGCCATTCTTGTATAAATAAAGTTACATGTCTGTGCCTAAATATAAAAATGTCAGAAAAGACATATGATGAAACTTTAATAGCAGATATCTGTGGGAGGTGGGATTTCTGTGTGTGTATATATATATATATATATATAATTATTTTTTTATTTATGCTTATCTATATTTTATAATTTTCCTACAGTGAACATGCATTACCAGGAACTGGGTGCAGAAGATGTGGGAGAACAGAGGGATGGATGCAGACTGGGCCTCAGGGACCCAGTGTCAGGCCCCAACTGACCTTAGTCAGAATAGTGAAGGCTTCCGGGTCCAGCACCAGGAGCTCCTTGTTCTCGGTGCCCAGCACCAAGCAGGACACAGCATCCTCATCAGCCAGATTCTTCTTTAAGGTGGTCATGGTGGTGATGACAGTCTGCAGAAGGATGCCAGGGGTCACCCGAGGATTCCCACACACCATTCCCCCCAGAAACCCCAGGACACCCCAGGAGGGAAGAAAGGGTAAAACCAGAGGAAAAGTATCAGATATGCAAAAGAATATTTATGCACAGGCCCTGGCTGGTGGCACAGTAGATAAGACACTGGCCTGCGAACCCAAAGGTCACCAGTTTGATTCCCAGCCAGGGTACATAGCCAGGTTGCAAGCCAAGTCTCCAGCCAGATCTGTAGCTGGAGGCAGGTGAAAGGAAACTATACACTGATGTCTCTCTCCCTCTCTCCCTTCCCCTCTTTCTAAAAATAATAAATAAAATCTTTAAAAAAAAAAAAGAGTATGTGCAAAGGTGTTTATTGAAACAAGCCTAACTTTCTAAAAAAAGAGGATTGTCTAAGTTAATTGTGAACTATCCATCTGATCCTAAACCATGCAGGCATTTTAAAAAATCACACTTTAAAAGAAGATTTAGTGACGGGGGGAATACTTCTAATGTATTAAGAGAAGAAAAAAATTTAAAGTTACATTAGTATAATTCCAGCATTAAAAATATGTGAATAGAAAAACATGCTGAAAAAAGACAAAAATAAAAAAAGAAAAAACAAAAAAAAAAAAAGAAAAACATGCTGAAAGGCTAAGCCCAGTTGTCTGGACAATGAGCTCACAGGCCATATGTCATTTCTTCACTGTGCTTTTCTGTAGGTACAGTGGGCACTAGTTCCTTTTGTAATTGTGATGGGGGAGAAAATAAAAGAGAAGGGAATGATCCTTTTTTAGGAATTTCTCCTATAGAAATAATTTAGCAGGACCAAAATGTTTCTTTGGATAAAGCTGCTCATGGGTCATTACCTTTGAGATTAACAAGGAGGGATCATTCTCAATGCTGAGCAGGAGAAAAGTTGCAGAAATGTGGAACTCAGTGGTTCCTAATCAGGTAACTATGTCACGCACCTGCAGAGATTTCTCCCCTGCCTCCTAACTGCAACTTTTGAGCAACAGTTAATTCACTCAGAGATAGTGACAGCTGTGGATCTGAGCTGCTGGTCAGCAGGAAAGAACGTGTTTCTCATAGAAACATATGAAGACTAGCCAAAGACTGAGGATTGTGTGAGTTAATGTGTTTGGCTCAAGCGACCTCAAAAGGAAGTGGATAGTTCCCATGAAACTTTCTAAAATGCAGAGAATGGCCCTTAGGTCAAGAACCCTAGAGTTCATAGTGAATAGGTTCATCAGTTAAGTCATTTAAATTATGACTAAGAAAAAACATGAAGTGAATAAAAGGGACACATTTCTTGTCCAACGACTTGCACATGAGTAGGTACATAAACCCTGAATGAAATAATGAATAATTAATGAAATAATCAAGAGGCCACTAAAAGTGGAGTTCTTTTTTCCCCCCAAAGGTTATTTTTATTTATTTTTTAAAAAAGATTTTATTTTTAGAAAGAGGGGAAGAGAGAGAGGCAGAGGGGGAGAGAGACATCAATGTATGGTTGCCTTTTTTCACCTGCCTCCAGCTACAGACCTGGCTTGCAACTTTGTTATGTGCCCTGGCTGGGAAATCGAACCAGCAACCTTTGGGTTCGCAGGCTGGCACCTTATCTACTGTGCCACTAGCCAGGGCTAAAAGTGGAGTTCTTAAAGATGATTTAATGCTCATTATATAATGTTATGTACTCAAGGAAAGAAGGATATATTATAAATGCGTATTTATTAAAGAAATGTATCAAAACAGTAAGATCAGGTACCTCTAGGTAGTGATATTGCTGTCATTTATATTTCTCCTTCATACTTGTCTTTATTTTCTAAATTTTCTCTAATAAGTACACATTACTTTACCCTCAAGACAAGAAAAGTTCTATGGAATTCTATAACTACAGATCCATTCAAAGCTGTCACTGTTAACTGGAGAAGTAGAAGGCCCTGCGTGCAGCTTTGTGACCCTATCTGTGCAGGATGGGTTGGAAGGGAAACTGCAAAGTGAAACCAGTCAGGTTCAGTTGATGTAGAATTAGGGTTAGTTACCACTAGTGTTACATGGTTGTAAAATATTATCCATACTTTTTATAGGGAAATAAAAAGGGGCATTACCTGACGTTTGAGGGTCTTGGACTTATGCTGGTTCACAAATGCCTCCATTTCACTCAGCTCCAGCTGCAGAAACCTGGCCAAAGAGAGAACTGGCACCTATGGGCCCTGGGCCCAGCTATCTACAGGCTGCTCCCCAACCCTCCTTCCCTCCGGAGCTTCCAGAGCCCTGGTCCTCCAGAGGGCCCTTACCTGAGCGACTGCACAGACAAAGGCACCTCTGCCTTCTCCCTGCAAGGAGAGGAGCAATCGGGCAGATGTAGTTGAGGAACAGGGCCTTGGGGTCAGACCAGGCACTCTGGGGTGAAAGAGTGGGGCAGGTGGAAGGAGGGGTGTGAGGTATCTGAAGGGGAAGGTGGGCTCTCACCGGATGCTCTCCAGCATCTCCTTCAGGGACAAGGGGTCGATCCGGTCCTGTGACAGCATGGGAAGAAGGTAATGCCTGTGAGCTCCAGGGCCAGGCAGAGAATGAGGACGACCCAGTGGCTGCCATCTTGTTCCCATTCCCCACATCACTGACCTCCTTGGCCTGGTTCCAGAGATCTTGTTCCAGGGGGTTTAAAGGCAACTGCGGCAGGCTGAACTTGAAGTAGGGCCTAAGATTCTTATACACATACACACAAGGGCCGGAAGCCAGTGCCAAAGCTGGTGTCCGGGGCTCATGCTGATCCATGAGGAAGGCGGCCGCAGCGGCTGGCAGTGCAGGTAGTGGGCATTCAGTCAGTACTCTGGGTCCTTTGAGCACCTTCAGACGGGACTGCCGTCCACCTGGGCCAAGGTCCCCCACCACCAGCTGTAGAGAAAGGCCAGCTTATTCCAGTTTCAGGGTCTAAAGACCTTTCCCCTGACCCTCTTCCTGGGCTCAACCTTCTTGCTGATGCACATTCATTCACTCCTGCACCAGTGTCTATGGAGGCAGAAAGAGGGGTGACAGCAAACACTGTGCAGTAAGGCTTGCAAGCTGTGTGACCTTGGGAAAGATGATCAAGCCCTGGCTGGTAGCACAGTGGTTAAGGCGCCGGCCTGCGAACCCAAAGGTCGCAGGTTCGATTCCCCAGCCAGGGCACATAACCAGGTTGCAAACCAGGTCACCAGTCAGGTCTGTGGCTGGAGGCAGGTGAAACACAACCATACATTGATATCTCTCTACCTCTCTGCCTCTCTCCGCCTCTCTCCTTTCCCCTCTTTCTAAAAATAATGAAATAAAATCTTTAAAAAAAAAAAAAAAAAAGAAAGATGATCAAAATTCCTGGGCTTCATTTTTCCAACCAGACAAATGGGTATCTACTTCATGACACTTGTAGTCAAAATCAAATGAGTAATGAATTACAGAACCTGCTGAGTGCTAATGAGGAGTAGGTGGCAGTTCATTCAGTAAACAGTTCTTCAGGGCCTGTTCCATGCCAGGCACTATTCTAGACACTGGGCCAGTGGCCACAACCAGCAGGGCACTGAAATTCATACCTGGGCTCCTAAAGCCTGACTTCCAATTGGGAATAGAGCTAAGGAAGCAAGCATCCAGGGCAGAATGTGCTCTATGAAAGCAGAGACCAGAACCAAGTTCCAGAGTCTCTGTTTCTCACCCTCCAACCCCTCCTCCAGGCCACTGTGCCTGCTATACAAGCCCATTACCTGACAGAGGCCTTCGAGGACCCTCTCTCTGGTCTGGTTCCCAACATGTTTTCCCCCACCTTCCCACCCCTGCCATGCTCTAGCCAGAATGAGGGCTGCCACAAAGCCTGTGGTCTCTGAGCACGTACAGTGTACCAGGAACCACACCAAGGACTTCATTTAATCCTCGCAACAACCTATGAGGTAGGTACTATTATTAACCCCGTTTCACAAACAAGGAAACTATAGCTTAACAATGTAAGTCAGTCACACAGCTAGTAAGTGGAAAGCTGGGGCGGGAACTTGGGTCTGTCTGACTCCAAGCCAGTGGTCTTAGCTATTTTACACTGGCCTCAACTTTCCAACTCCAAATTTACCCTTTCCAAATGTGCAGTGAACTTCCAAGCCTCCGTGCCTCTGCTTCTGCTGCCTGGTTGCCTTCCCCTCCTCTGTTACGGACTTTCCTGATGCTTCATTCATCCTCAAAACCTAGTTCACATGTTACTGCTTCCTGGTGCTTCCAGATAGATTTCATTACTCTCTCACTAGTGCTCCCATAATACTTGCCATATATTCGATTTTAGCATCTCTTTATTTACCCCACAAATATTTATCAAGTACCTAATTTGTTCCAGGTGCTGGGCTAGATGCTGGGAACCAATAGTAAACAAACTAGTCATTACAAAAGTTACCACACCAAAGTGTTGAACACTTCACATTAGTTATTTGGTATGATTTCTCCACCCTTCACTGCTCTACGCCAGCACCAAGCACACACTAGGTGCTCAGCCTGTATCAGGATGAATTAAGGATGGTGTCCATATTTCCTCCCAACTGTATACTAATTCATTTCCAAGTTCAGTGGCTGCATGATGTCCTACACACAGTAGGGGTTCACTGTATGCTTGTTGAATTACTGAATGCTTTACAGATAGGAATTTGGGGACAAGAGGCACCAAATCCTACTGCATTCTCCATGCAAGTACAATCCCAGGGCTACCTTTTCTTTCTTTCTTTTTTTTTAATTTGTATTTTTTTTAAATATTTTATTTATTATTTTTCAGAGAGAGGGGAAGGGAGAGAGGCAGAGTGGGAGATAGACATCAGCGTATGGTTGTCTTTCATCTGCCTCCAGCTACGGATCTGGCTGGAGACCTGGCTTGCAACCTGGTTATGTTGCCCTGGCTGGGAATCAAACCAACGACCTTTGGGTTCTCAGGCTGGTGCCTTATCCACTGAGCCACCAGCCAGGGCTCCAGGGCTATCTTTTCACTGCCCACCTAATATACCCATTGTGGGTTCACTGCCCATGGCGAAGGTTGAGCTACAATGGAACACATACATAAGTTGGAATCCGACTGACCCAAGTCTGCCACTGTTTACAAACTCATTAAACTTAGCCTATTGGATTCTATTTTCCTGTCAACAAAACAGGAATCAATACTATCTGTGTATGAGAAAATACCTCACACAGGGTCTATCTAGTCCAGAAGTGGATACTCAATATACATTAACTTCCTTTCTTTAGCCGGATATATATTTCAAGTTTCTTTAAAACTGTGCCTTTAGTTTTTTTAAATTTCTTTCTTCATTTGCATTTTATTTATCTTATTTAAATTTAAGCCTTTTTATTATGGAAAAATTTCAGTCATACACAGAAGTAGAGATTTGTATAATAACCCCCAAATACTCATCATCGAGCTTCAACAATTACCCGCTCACGGCTAATTTAAAACCTACACCCTCTTGATAAACGAAAGTCAACTTCAAGTCCCTTCTACTTCCCCTCCAGATTCTAACACCTGGCATCCAACCACAAGATGTGCCTGCCCTTCCAGCAAAGAATTATATCAAATCAACAAACTTAAGAGGCTTTGTCTTAGTAAAATCCCCAGCAGTAATTGTTCTGCCTTACTTTCTGCAACCTGTATTATGAAAGCTATGAATTCTCTTCACCTTCCACATAAAGTTTAACACTAAATGGGCTTTTTCAGAGTCCTCATGAATTCCAGATTATGCTGAGCTTCTTTGGAGCCATCAGGAAATCTCAATTCTGGTATTTCTCCCCTAATTCTCTTTCTACTGGGGCAATATGCTTACCTTGTACTCCCCGTCCCCGTGCAAATCTGCCAGCGCTGGAAAACAGGGAAGAGCCATTAGCCAGGGTCTCCGAATCCCAGAGGCTTCACTACAGAACCCTATCTGACCCGTCCATCTCCCCAGACCCCGGGATTCCAGGGCCCAGAGACTCACCCAGGCAGGAGGAAAAAGTGTGGATGTTGGCCATGGGGTCATAGTGCGCGTCCAGCCATTTGGAACTGGCCTCATTGCTGGGAGGGGGTAGAGGTGGGAGGTGAGTACCAAGGGCGGGGAAGAAAACTGAGGAAGCTGGTCTCTGATAGTGAGGCGTGCGTGGAGCTCTGCACTGAGGCAGAGAGCGTCTGGGTCCAAGTCCAGGCTCCACCATTGGCGCTGTGCCCTCGACAGAGACAGAGACACCCCCCGCCCCCACTGCCTGGGCCTCAGTTTCCCCTTCTGATTTCTAAGAGCCCTTCAAGGAAAGCCAGCGCTTTTCAAGAACCCCAGGAGCCCCGTCCCGGGCACCAGAGCACTCTCTTCACATTTGTAGGAAAGGAGGCCTCGAGGACCCCGGCCTTCACCTCTCAGCTCGGGAGCCGTCGGAATCCAACAACGACGTGGAAGCCATCTTCGCTGGCGTCGCCCCGGCAACCGGCTATGCCCAGGCGCCGTGCAACACCAAAGAGCTCCGGGTTCCGGAGAGCCCGCGTACAAAGGTTCCGGACGCTCACTTTCCCGCCCGGGCCTGCAAAGCCGCCGTGCAGAGTGTGCTGGCTTCTTTGCTGGGTGTCTGCCCACCGAAGCGCCTTCCCTCGTCCCAGCTCGTATGATTAATCCCTGCTCCTTCCCAGCCCCAGCATCTGGGCCCTGTAATCTCTGGATCGGCGGCAGGACACTTTGGCCTCAAGCCTGGGGGAGGAGCCCTTCCAGTGTTAATGAGCAACAAAAGTAACGTGTCCTCTCTTCAGGTCGAAAAGGGGCCGAGTACTTTCTTCCTGCGGCAATGAAAGGTCCAAGATCAGAAAGACAAAACACAGGGCTCTAGAGATTAAATCCTAGGATTCTGGCTGATGTTAAGGGTTTCCAGTTTTTAGGATCCTTGAATTTTTCAAAATACTGGAATGCCACACACACACACACACACACACACACACACACACAAAGGACTGCAAAAAATTGTGCTTTGTTCATTTTTGTAACTGTGCGTATCCTTAGAGGTGACATCAACTACCTATTGTGGATGGAAGCCTAAAAGTGACTGTCCTGCCCCCTCCCCAGGCCTTGATACCACTACCCTGCCAGAAGCAAAAGACAAGGAGAAATCAGCCAAACCACAAAGATGGTGGTTTCTAATATTTATTTTTCTGGCTATAAAAGTAACACATGAAGAGCGCAGGGAGAGATGTTGAGTCCTTCAGGCTTTAGATGGGCCACTTTTCAGAACTTCCATTTCCTCACCTGGGAAGCACGGTAAGGCACCCTGCCTTGCCCACTCCACAGAGGGCAACACAGAGCAAAAAGATAGCAGAAGAAAGTACTTGGTAAAGTGAAAAATGCTGCCAAATGGAAAGGGTTAGTGTCACCACCCTCAGCTGAGGTAGCACCAAGGCCTGAGCTCCTGCCCCACCCCTAATGCACACATGAAAAGAGGGCCACTTGCAGCCTTGGTTTGATGGGGGTGGGCTATACAAATCCGCTTCAAGTCTGTCCAGATGGGGCTTCACTGCGGCCCTTCCAGAACCGGGAATCGGCTGTGGCCAGCTGGGTGAGGACCTCCTCCAGTTCGGGCCCATCCTCTGGGAAGCGCTCGGAGAAGGATCGGATGAGGCCAGCAGCAGAGGCCTCATACTCCAGGAGCTGCACTTCTGAGCCTGGGGAGGAGATGGAGAGAAAACAGCAGCAGGGACAGATCTTAGTTAGGAAGCAGCATCGGCATCACCATCATCATCAGAGCAGCAGCTCTTACTGAACTCTTGCCACATGCCAAAGGTTGTGCCCAATGTCTTAGGTCTATTATCCAATTTCATCCTTACAATGAGCCTATGAGGAAGGAAATATTAGAGGGGGAGTATTTAATGAATGGTGCATCCATTCATTCACTTAATACAATCCAGCAATTGCTTCACCCCTGTCCACAGTGAGAACTTGGGCAAGTTTCTCAACCTCTAAGCCTCAGTTTCCTCATCTGTAAAGTGAAGGCAAGCATAGTACCTCTCCTCTTAAGAAACTGTAGTGATTAAATAGAGTAATGCGTTAAACGAATACTCTGAATGCTGTTTTGAGGGTCTCTAACACTTTCACTGCTCTGTCCACCCACAGCACCTCCTTGTGCTCCATGGCCTTGTGGGGTATACAGAGCTAAGAGCACAAGCTCTGGGTTCAGATGGCTCAAGTTCAAATGCTGGTCCTGCCACCCACTATTGTATGACCTCAGGCAAATACCCAGCTCCTCTGTCTCAGTTTCTAGATGAAAAATGGAGACTATCATGTCCTCATTGGGCTGGTTAGGGCTAATCCATGGAAAGTTTTTACCCAGTGACTGGCATGTAAAAAGTCCTCAGAAGTTAGCTATCATCATCACCACCAACACTACCTTTGAAAATCCGACCTGTCCTTCAGGCCTCATCTAACCACCACTTCCTCCCCAGAACTTCCCCACTCCCCTGAAAGTGGATGCGATCTCTCCGCTAGCTGCTCACACCACTGTCTCCTGGGCACTCTTTAAGGCCTTCCCAATGGGCTGTGAACTACTTGAGGTGAGGGTCTGGGTCCAATTTACCTCCTGACTCCCAAAGGCTCACGCAGAGCTGGACAATTGAAGCAATGACGATACTGTCCATGTAACAAACACTTATGTGCCCAGCATGTTTTATGCAATCATTTGACAGGCATTGAGCAGCTCCTGTGCGCCAGACAGCGTGATGAGCATGTGAAGAAAGGAAGTTGAGTGACAGGATACAGGGACTGAAGGGATGACTATAGACTGAGGGGTCAGAAACAGCCTCTCACAGGAGATGCCATTTAACAGAGACCTGAATGACAAGCAGAGCGAGGGGGAGGGCCATGCCAAGCAGAGGGAACAGCGAGCGCAAGGACTGCGAGAGTGGAGCAAGCCCAGGGGCTTGGAGACTTAGAAAGGCCCATAATACGGTGGAGGGTAGTGAGCCCGGGAGGGCAGCTGAGGCCAGCTCAGACTGGGGCCAAATCCCAGGAACCTCTGGAGTGCAGAGTGAAGAGTTTAGGATAAGCCTCTTAAATGCTTTTTCTCACAACCACCCAGGACCCTGTAGTGAGGAGGAAACACCTTTACTTCTTGGTTCCTCTGGTATAAAGTTGTAAGCCTTGAACAATTTCTTCTGTGTCTCAATTGCCTTAACTGTCAAATGGGGATAATAAAAATACTAACCTCCTTCAATTATTGTGAGGATTTAAAGGGTCAATCCATGGAAAGCACTTAGAACTTGGAGGAAGTACTTAATTCAGGCTCATGAGTGTCAGCACACACCAATGCTGGCTTTAGGAAATGATACCCAAGTCCAGTACAGTCAAGTGACGAGGACAAGGTCTCCGAGCAGGTTCTGAAGCTCCTGCTCCACCCACTGATGGGCACTGCCTCTTCTTAGGTGTCTCACAGACGAGATGTCAGGAAGGACCAGTTAAGGGAAAAGGGGAGGTGAATGCAGCAAGGTGCTGGGACCCCAAGGGCTTTCAATACCAGAGATCTAAGTGCGATGCAGACAGGATGAGGGCTTCTGGGAATGGAATCATCATCACTTGAGAAGGAAGAGAGGCCACAGAGCTACTGATATCTGTCCTGGCCCTGCCAAGGCACACTGTCCCATAGATTCCACCTGGCCCACTGGGTCCCAACTTACTGCCTGGCCTGACCTCTCCTCTCACTCGAAGGCAAGGTCTGAGTCTCTAGTACCACGCATGGGCCCCCAGGGCCTGTTTGTTCACTAACCCCTGCTCTGCTGGCCTCTCTCAAACCTTCTGTCACCATCTTACAACCAGCTCGACTGTGTACAGTGGTAGTGACGGTGGTGGTGATAGACGCCAAGGTTCTGGCTTGAAGTTTGGCATAGGGAGGACTGTGGCAGGGACAGAGGTAGGAGTCACCCCAGGTATCCTTCTCTGAGACCCTGGGAGGTTCAAGGTCTCCTCTGTGCTCCCACAGGGCTGCGTGGCCCACCCACGGGGACTCAGGAGTCTGTTACCTTCGAGGCGAGTGTTGGGCTGAACAATGAGCTTCCGTGACTCCTTGCGGAGCAGCACTGTGTCCCTGAGGGTGAGGAAGCACTCGGGGGGAGCGTCAGTGACTGCGGCATACCCCTCATACAGGGCCCGGCCTCCAACCACATCTCCCGTGGACTTCAGCACCTGTGGAAGGCAGAGGAGTCAGTGCCTACGTGGATGCCCACCCTTTGTCCATAGGGCTCTGCTGGGACCCCAGCTGACGGCATCTGGCCCCGGACCGCCAGCTGCTCCTGGTGCGGATGTGCTGAATAGCAGAGAAATGCAGATCAGTGCCTAGCATGTAGTAAAATATCTAGTACCTATGTTATAAAGAATAAGACACCCATACAACCACCTCCCAGCTAAGAATCAGTCAATCGTCCTTCTTTTTTTTTTTAAAGATTTTACAATGTGTGGTTGCCTCGCACGTATCCCCAACTGGGGACCTGGCCTACAACCCAGGTATGTACCCTGACTGGGAATCAAACTGGTGACCCTTTGGGTCACAGTCTGGTGCTCAACCCTGAGCCACAAGAGCCAGGGGCTATTTTTTAAAAAGATTTTATTTATTTATTTATTTATTTAGAGAAAGGGAGGGAGGAAGAAGAGGTAGAAAAACATTAATGTGCAAGAGATACATTTATCAGTTGCCTCCCACACTCCCCCAGCTGGGGACCTGGCCCACAACCCAGGCTGCGAATTGAACCAGCAACCTTTTGGTTTGCAGGCCAGCACTCAGTCCACTGAGCCACACCAGCTAGGGCTGCCCTTCCTTGACTGCCCCCTGCAGCTCCCCAGCTGAGGAAGCACCCCTCAATTTGGCACTTTCATTCCCTTGTTTTCCCCTCAACTACACAGTAAGCAAATTTTGCCATGTTCTGTGATTTGCTTTTCCTGCTCAAGTTGTTTGAGATTTGCCTGTGTTGATGCAGCCCTAATTATACTGCTGTACGGTATTCCCCTTACAACATGCGTAGACCAAACCTCTTCTGCTGTTGATGGGTAACCTAAGCTTTCTGCCACTTAGTGCTGCTGGCACATCCTTGCGTGACACACTGTCCAGGAGACTGGACGGTGTGGAGGTTGGGTGACTGCAACCTTACAGGCAACAGCCAGGATGTTCTCCAAAGTCACGCTAACTCACAGTTGGAGCAGTCACTGCTCCACGTCCCGGGCTAGTGTGGGCAGTTTTCACTTCTGCCTAGCCCACGCGGGTAACTCTCACATGGTTTACCTTGCGCTTGCCTGCTTACTAACGAGGTGGAAGATTTTCCTATGAATTGCTGGTTTCTCATTCTCCTCTTCTGTTCATGAATTTTCCTTATTTTTCTATTGGGCTGTCTTTCCTTTTTCTTAAAGTTATATATTTAGGTAGTAAACTTTGTTAATATATATGAGTATGTGGTAGATAACCTATCCTAATTGGATTCATCTTCTTACTTCCTATATGGTAACTTGTAATAAATAAAAGTTATTCTTTTTAAAAAGATTTTATTTATTATTTTCAGAGAGAGGGGAAGGGAGAGAGGGAGAGAAACGTCAATGTATGGTTGCCTTTCACCTGCCTCCAGCTACAGACCTGGCTGGAGACCTGGCCTGCAACCTGGTTATGTGCCCTGGCTGGGAATCAAACCAGCGACCTTTGGGTTCGCAGGCTGGTGCCTTATCCACTGAGCCACATCAACCAGGGAAAAGTTATTTTCTGATGTAGTTAAGGGGCTCAATCTTTTCCTTTATGGCTTGGGCTCTCTAGTTGACAGGTTCTCCTTCACCCTGAGGCCAGTTTCAAACTTTGCCTTTCACATTTAAGCCTTTAATCTCTCTGAGATTGATTTTATGTATAGCATAAGGAAGAATCCAAACAGTTTTTCCATAAGGATGACCTATTGTCCCAGCACTACTCATTCAAGATCCCTCCTTTCTCTGGTCATCTGCAAGGCCACATCTGTCTTATGCCAAACAGTTAATGCCTGGTTCTTGGCTCTGTTCCACTGGTCAGCTCATCTATTCCTGCCCCAGTGCAACACTGAACCCAGAAACCTTAGGTAAAAATTTGGTATCTAGCCCTGGCTGGTAGCACAGTGGATAAGGCACCGGCCTGTGAACCCAAATGTCGCAGGTTGGGTTCCCCAGCCAGGACACATAACCAGGTTGCAAACCAGGTCTCCAGTCAGGTCTGTGGCTGGAGGCAAGTGAAAAGCAACCATACATTGATGTCTCTCTCCCTCTCTGCCTCTCTCCCTTCCCCTCTTTCTAAAAATGATGAAATAAAAATCTTAAAAAAAAAAAAAAAAAAAAAATTGGTATCTGGGGGAGTGTGGGGAAAATGGAGTAAGTTGATTCCCTCACCTGGGCATCCCAGTGGAAATGATTCAGCAAATATTAAACAATGAGTGACATCCTACGTGGGCACACAGCCGGCTTTGTTCGCACACAGCATGTAAGGAGTAAGAGCTTTCTGCTTGGGGGTATAATAAAGCCAGGTCAGAAATCCCACAGTTCTGTACATCTTTTTCCCAAGTGGACCTGCCTGGTCGACCATTTGCAAAACAAGGAGCAAGTCTCCCCGCCAGTTCTGCTTTAGGAGTGTCTTGGTCCTTTTTCATGGTCCTTTATGCTTCCATCTAAATTCTACAATCAGCTTGTCAAGTTCCATGAAAAGCCCTCTTGGGACTTGATTCAACCTTGCTGAAGTATTTTATTAATTTCAATCACTTGTCTGCAGATTCTTTCAGCCTGCCTATGTAGATAGTCCAATCATCTAAAAAAGCAATGAGTTTTGTTTCTTCCTTTCTAATGCCCAAACTTTTCACTTATTTTTTTGGATTCCTTCCAAGAGCTAAAATCCTTAGTACACAGCTTGATCACAAGTGGAAATAGAAAACATTTTTGTCTTCTTCCTGATTTTTAAAGAGAAATTCTAGTGTTTCAACAGATGACATTTATTGGTTGTTTTTGTTTTTGTTTTTTTCCCATTCTGGGGGACATTCTTTATAAGACAAGGAAATTATTTTTAATATTTGTGTTTTCTAAGAATTTTTTTATCATAAATGGATACAGATGAATTTCAAGAACTTTTTCTAAATCTATTGAGAGGGACATGGTTTTTCAATCCTTTAATCTATTAATATGGTAATTTTAATAAATAAATTTTCTAATGTTAAATAAATCTTCCATTTCTAGGATTAACCAAAGTTGGTATTTTGTGGCTTGTGTCTGCTAAAATTTTGTTTAGAATTTTGGCCTTCACATTTTTCTTTCTTGAACTATCTTTGATTTTGGTGTCAAGGCTAAATAAAATGAGGTGAAGAACAATCTCTTTTTGTATTATCTTAAAAAGTTTATGTAAAATTGATTCTTATATAAAATCTGTTACTTAAATGTTTGGTAGGATTCACCTATAAAATTTTGTGGGCTTACCATTTTTTTGTATGACAATTTTAGTCCTTGATTTAATTTCTATAATGGCTTTAAAATTCAAGTTATCTACCCATGAGTTGATTTTTTAAAATTTTATTTATTATTTCCAGAGAGAGGGGAAAGGAGAGAGGCAGAAAGAGAAAGAGACATCAATGTATGGTTGCCTTTCACCTGCCTCCAGCTATGGACCTGGCTGGAGACCTGGCTTGCAACCTGGTTACGTGCCCTGGCTGGGAGTTGAACCAGCGACATTTGGGTTCACAGGCTGGTACCTGTCTACTGTGCTACTAGCCAGGGCTGTGATTTTCAATGCTGTATTTTTCTAGTAATTTGGCCACTTCACCTAAGTTGCAGTTTTCATTGCCACACATTTCTTTTCTTTGATATTAAAGAATGACTAATTTTATTATTAATCATTTTATTATTTTTAATTTTTTAAAAATGGAATGCTTCACAAATTTGCGTGTCATCCTTGCGCAGGGGCCATACAGATCTCTATATCGCTCCAATTTTAGTCTATGTGCTGCCAAAGTGAGCAAGCACATTGCTGTACATTTTTGCTGTATTTGTAGTTATGTCCTCCTTTACATTTCTACTCTTATTTGTTCCTCACTGTTTTTCTTGGAAAAACTTGTCAGATGTTTCCAATTTTATTACTTTTTCAAATAATCAACTTTTGGCTTTTGATCTTAAGTTCATCTGTATTTCGGTTTATTCGTGCTGGCTCTTCTATTTGTGACTACTTTCCCACTATTTTCTACTTGTTTCCCTCTCTCCCCCAAATTCTAAACTTGATGGATTTATAAACTGGATCTTTAATCAGTTCTAGGAAATTCTCAGCCATTATCTCATTTAATATTCCCTCTCCTTCCTTTGCTTTCTCCCTTCCTCTTGGGACTAATGTACATGAGACCTTCTCACATGCTTCTCCATGTCTCTTAAGCTCTCTTAAATTTTCTGTCTTTATCTCCCTGTGCTACATGCTACAGAATTTCTTTGATCTTCACCTGCCTCTAATGCCTGTTTAACCTTCCTGTTTTGAGCTTCAGTGATTATGTAGCTTGTTCCCAGAGTTCCATCTGATCCTTTTCTAAACATCTAATATTTTGTAGGTTGGATCCTTATTTCTTGTGGCAAGTTGCAGGGGGCAAAGTAGGACTCCTACTAGGGCCCCTCTAGGTAAGCCTCCACCTCTTAGACCCACCACTTGGGAACTCCTGGGGAAAGTCAGAGGATGACTCACCTTTCTCTCTTTCCCATAATACTCTACTCTCAGAAAGTGCTAAACACACCTTTGTCAGGCTGACATGTTAGACCCCAGAAGCTGTAACTGTTGAGCTGGCACCTAGGACACCAGTGGGAGCCAGGTGGTACGATAAACCCGACCAAGGCAGGTACAGGTAACGGGGAGTGGACCCAGAAAACTGCAGAGTCACACCAGGTCCCGGTGTCCAAATGTACAAATGCAGCAGCTAATGCTGACCAGCACTGTTCACCAGGGACTTAAACCTACAGGTGCCAGACCTTCCAAGAAGCCAGAAGTACAGACTGAAACCTCGCCTGGCCCAAGTACAACATGGGGTGGGCTGAAACTGTGACAAGTTTGTGACCTTGGCTGAAGCCTTTCCCTATAGAAATGCCTTCATCCCCCATGCTCGCTGTCTTTTTTTTTTTTTTTAAGATTTTATTCATTATTTTTAGAGAGGGGAAGGGAAGGAGGAAGAAAGCGAGAGAAGCATCAATGGATGATTGCTTTTCACCTGCCTCCAGCTGGGGACCTGGTTGGAGACCTGGTTTGCAACCTGGTTATGTGCCCTGACTGGGAATCAAACCAGCGACCTTTGGATTCGAAGGCTGGTGCTCAATCCACTGAGCCACCAGCCAGTGCTTCCATTGTCTTCTTGGCTTTTTCTAGGGGTCTGATAAATGAAAGAGCCACACCCAAAATGCTTCCATATTCTGTACTTTCTGTAAAACTAGTGCTGAGGACACGGTCCATCCTCCTGACTGACGGTCTTGTTACAGAGACCCAGCTGGTTCGGTCTCTACAGTGGAACACGCTGCTCATTCAATCCTCAGGCACAGCTCAACTATAGTTTAGGATCTGGCAGATTTGTCAAATCCTAAGCCACAGGATAAGTCATCTAGTGTCATTATTATTATTAATTTTTAAAAGATTTTATTTATTTTTAGAGGGGAAGGAGGGAAGAGAGGGAGAGAAACATTGATATGAGAGAGGAACATCAATGAGTTGCCTCTCTTTTTTTTACTCCTGTTTTATCGATTATGCTGATAAAAGTTGCCCCCATTTCTTTTCCCTTTGCTCCCCTCCACCCAGCGCCGCTGTTCCCTCCCCGAGGCAACAGGCCTCTGCTTACCTGGAGTCTCCGTAGGAACCGCTCCAGGGCAGGCTTGCCCACCGACCGGATCTTGCTGCGGTCAAGGCGAACCCGGGCATCAGGGCGTCCGTCGGAGCCTGTGGTGGGAGTGACGGTAACGAGCCCCTCACCAGCCTCCAGCAGGACCCTCAGGATCACGAACCGAGCCTGCATGTGGGCCTGCGGGAGCCAGGAGAAAGGAGTCAGCAGCAGCCCTGGGATAACATGCATGATGTGTTTGGCGTGAGGCTGACGCGTGGTCCACGTGCTGCCAAAGTGTGCGCGGGAGGTCTGACAAGTGCTCGTTAATTGTCAATTATCCTTCCTGTTTTATTCTCTTCTTTTCTGCCGATTCCTCTTCCCTCAAATGCCCCCTGCTTCCTCTGCTCATAAGGGGGGGCACACTGCCCTGGAGGACAGCGAGGCCATTTCCAGGCAGGATTGGCCACCATTTCCAGGCAGGACTGGCCCTGTGCTGCTCAAACTTGGACGCCATGACAGCAGTTACCCCCAAGTAGCCTTGACCGAGGACCCCAAGCACTTCCTCCTCCACAATCCTATCACATTCAACAGAGGGACGAAGAGGGCAGCATTACGCCCATTTCCAGATGACAAACAGAGGCCCAGAGAGGTAGGGTGATTTGCTCAGGGTCACAGGCTGCTGAAGGAGAGCACGGAGTAAGACCCAAGTTTTCTGACTCCAAACCGTGTTCTTTTGATGACACAACATTGCCTCCTTAAAGCATGCATGTGTGACCGTTTGAAGCATTCCTATGGCTTACCCTTTTCCCAAAGCATCTCACAACCAGGCAGTCCAGCCTGCCGGCTCTGGAGGCACACCGCCTGGACCCGAGTCCTGGCTCTGCTACTCACCAGCAAGCTACTTAATCTCTCTGTGCCTCACTTGCCTCCTCTCTAAAATGAGGGTAAAAATAGTACCTGAGATGGATACTGGGAACCAATGAGTTAATTCGTGTAAAGTGCTCGGAACTGTGTAGGGCACAGTACAAGCTTTATGCCAAGTCATCTATGAGGAGGCAAAGTAAAATCATCTCATTTGATTTGCCCTCAAGGGTGGGCAGGGAGGCTGTATTTCCATTTCACAGATAGACGCATTGAAGCCCACAATAGCAACATGCTTTGTCCCCCTGAGAAGTGAAGTCTGAGGTGAAATCCAGTTCATGTGCCTCATAGGTCCCATCCCTATACCCAGAATCCTGCCCATGGCCCCCACTCCAAGCTCCCCCTCTTCTGAGGACCCCCAGGGCCCCAGGGCCCCACCTGTCTCCAGTTGGAGGCCTCAGGGGTGTAGAACTCCAGTGCCAGCAGCCCGGCCCGAACCATGTTGAGCCAGTTCACATATATCACGTCTTCCATGTCAGCTCCCTCAAAGCCAAAGATCCTGGGGAAAGGAGAGGGAGGTGGCAAGGGGATCCAAGGCTGCCTCAACCCAGCCCTCCTGCTGGCAACCCCTCCACCCACAGGACAGGCCGCCCCCACGCCTGCTGCTGCCTCCTCGTACTCCAGCACTTGGGGGTGGAGGCAGAGGTAGAGGCCCACGCTCTCAGCCCGGCATTCTTCGTAGCTGGATGCGATGGTGCTGAACTTGCTGTCCCAGGTCTCCCCACTCCGGTACCAGCTCTGAATCTAGGAGGGGAGGATGCAGGCTTAGGGGTGGCTGCCACCCCACCCATGTCCACCCTCCCGGCACCCTGGAGCTCCGCTAAGGCCACCCTTACCTGCTCCCCCGTCTCTGGATTGATCACTGTCTTCTGGTCAAAGTTGAACGCTCCTTTTTCATCCTGCAGAAGGGTCATTGACATGGGGTATGTGAGGGAAAGGTGCCCAGGCCCAGGTCCCGGCCTTCAGGCCCAGGCTCCCAGTCTGAGACAAGTGGCTCGGAAAGGTGAGTGCACAGCAGGAGCAGCAGGTCCATGGACATACTGCTGCCTCCAAACCTGAGTCCTGTGACGCTGGAGCCCCCGGGAGGTGGAACAACCAGGGCCCCTGCGCCTCTGCACAGTGACGCTGAAGGCCAGAGAGGGGAGGGACCTGCCCAAAGCCACGTGGAAACCCAGACCCAGCATCTACAGGCGCCGGCCAGAGATGTCCCAGTGGGAGGGCCGGAGAGCCTGGCCCGTCTCCCGTGCTAGCAGAGGCACAGGCTTGCCTACCTCGAACAAGCATCACCCTCGCTGTCCTGTCTGCATGCTAGGCACCTTTCATGCCCCATCTATTTAGTCCTCACCACCATCCTCCCAGGAAGGTTCTACTAGTACCCCACTTCACAGCGAGGGAAACTGAGGCTCAGAGACTAAGAGCCCCAAAGCAGAATTGGAGCATACAACCCCTGTGCATTAACAAGAAAACACTGTCCATTAACAAGAAAACACATTTCTGCTAAGGGTCTCCTTTGCCCAGGGCTTTGCTTTGATTCTTTATAATAGCCTATATACAGTAGGGGTGAGGAACCCCACTTTACAGATGGGCCAACTGAAGCTCAGTGAGGGGAACTGACTCAGCCAAGGCCACAGAGTGATCATGTTTATCCCTACCTGTGACCACGTTTATCCCTATTTCCCTGTTACTTCAAAGTCTGAGCAAAGCCTGACACGTGGCTGCTGCCCTGAATCCCCCTGAATTCCAGGCCCACAGCCCAGTCCTTCGTTCCCATTCAGTGGGGCAGTCCCACCCACAGGAAGCAGGCCCAACACTCTGGGATGGCCTTGCACCCGTCCCCTTCCAGTCAGCTCATCTCTGCAGCTCTGCTGATTGCGCTCATGGGCTCCCCTCAGCTTGTGAGAAAGCCTTTGTTTGTCATTTTCCCTGAGTGGGTGTCGAGGGGGCCAGCTGGCAGGAAGGGACTGCTCCAGGGAGAAGTGGCTCCCTATGATACCTGAAAAGGTACAAGCTCCTGGAACTGTAGTACAAAGACAACGTGACAGCCTCAGGACTAGGGGCGTCAGAGACTATCCCCTGCCAGCCTCTCTGTCCCCAGGGCTGCCTGAGTCACACCCTCAGGGCCCACTTCCTTGGCACGAGGCCAGCAACTCCTCCTGTGTGGGAGGCTCTGTGGTGGCGGACCTCAGCTGGACTGTCCTGCAGGTCCCATTCAATCACTGGAGCTTCTGGGACATCTTGGGAGAGGGTGAGATAGGGACTTCACTGCTTAATGGGCCATATTTGCCACCTGCCCTAAAGCCCCTGAAGGCAGACTGGAGAGGCTTCCCCCCGGGGAGGGCACCTGTGGGCCCGGGCGCGGGTCCCCCGGCCACGTCCTTACCTGCACGAAGAGCTTGCCGCTGCCGTGGCCCAGCAGCTCGTGCAGACCCACCTGCACGTCAAAGGAGGGCCCCTTCCAGCGAATGTACAGGTCCTGCCAAGACAATCAGAGACCCACACTGTCCACTGTCCCACCATGGCCACACAGCCTGCCCAGCTGAGGGCCCATCATGTTCGGTAAAGGCCTGCGACACCCCAGGCTCCACACTGGGCACCAACCGCTTGGCCCATCTCATCCTTGCAATAACCCGGAGGAAGGGACTGCCTCCTGCTCTTGACAGGTGAGGAGACAGGCTCCAAAGTCATAAGATCACAAGGCCGAGAAGCAGCAGAGACAGGATGGAAGCCATGCTTGTTCCCCGACCCTGCACTGGGTCATCTGCCTTCCTGGGTCGGCTGAGGTCAGGTCAGACCCAATCCTGTCCCATGAGCTGCTGGTGCCCACCTTGTCATCTTCCTCCAGGAAGGTGAGCTTCTCCCTCTGTGTGGTGTAGGCCACGGCCAGCACATTCCCCAGAGACACATTCTTAAAGCCTTCTGTCTGCCGCAAGTCATCATCTGGAGAGGGGGACAGGGAGCAAGGCAAAGGTTAAAGTTCACAGATAGAGTCTAGATAAGAACAGGGCGATTTGTGGCCAGGTGCGTGTATGGAGGGGGAGGGGCGACTCTAAACGGACTCCAGGGGGGTGTGGGGGGTACTGTCACAGCTTAGGCTGGGCCTAAGGAGGCTCACAGTTGGGGATGTTGATGCCGGCAGGAATGCCAGAGCCAGCGAAGGTGAGGACATCCAGGGAGGTGAAGTCTGGGGTGAGGAACTTGTCCTTCTCGAAGGCAGGGGGCCAGGGCAGTTCCTTCAGCAGCTGCTCCGCACTGGCCACCAGCCGCTCAAACTTGGCACTCATGGCCTTATTCACCATGGCCACGAAGCCTGCAGAGAGAGGGGGTTGTGGGTGGGCAGGGCTCGAGGGGAGTCCTACACCCTGCTCAACGCCCCCACCCCTCCAGCCTTCATGCATGCAGTGCACGCCCGCTGGCAATGACCTGTGCTGGCCCCTGAGCGGAGCAGGGACCCAGGGCTGGGCCGGCTTTTACGGAGATTTGCTGGGGTGGCTGAAACCAGGGAGGCAGGCTTCACTGGGTAACACCTGAGACGGAGCTTAAGGAAGTTTTCAGGGCGGGGGGTGGGGGGGTGGACAGAGATCAAGTCCCAATGGAAGGGACTGCAGGAACGAGGAGGGATGCCTTTCTTTTGGGGCAACTGGGTGCTGTCCTACAAGGTAAGAGTGTCTGGCTTGAGTGGCCCTCGCAGAAAGCATGCTCTGGGGAGTGCACCTTGGAAAGTTCTTTGAGCCAGGAACTTGAACTGCATTACATCTAACAGGACCAGGCCCAGCCCTTCGGTTCAGCAGGTTCACTCACCTGCTGTGAGCGGTGCAGCCCAGAAGGTAGTAGAGGGGGGAGTTCACACTTTACCCCACAGACCTCTACTCTTCCAGTTACTTGCAACAAACATGGGTTTTTAAGTTACACACACACATACTTGTTTTTAAACATGATAGCTCTATATAAAACCAATAGACAAAAAGTGTATTCCAAATTTTAACCTTGGAGTGGGAGCAATCACAGTTAATTTTTTTTTGTATTTAAAAAATGTTGGGGGAGGGGGGAGGCAGAGGCAAGAAAGGGGAGCAGCTTAGACAAGAATCTAGTATAAAGGAACCATGGACATGGACAACAGGGGGGATTGACTTTGAGGGGAATGGGTGGGTGGGGAGGGGGACAGAGGGGAGCAAAAAGGGGATGGATGTAATACAGCAACAATAAAGTTAAAAAAAATGTTAACTATGAACATGGACTATCTTTTTTAATAACCACAATGAATTATATGAAAAATGGCGGGGGCGGGGCTCTGAGGTCAAGGCTGCTAAAGAGGTGCTGCCCTGGCGAAACAAGACCTGGGCAGCAAAGCTGTCCCCTCTGGCAGGCCCTTGGCCCTCCTGCTCCCTTCACCTTGTCCCTGGGCCTGGACCTGAAGGCTCAGATCCACACCAGCCGTGGGCTGCTGGGGCTTTTCTCCCTCCTTGCAGGTTAATCTCTCTGGCTCCTGGCAGCTGGAGGCTCCAGACACTATGTCCTGGAACTTGTCAGAGACAAGCCTAAATCGCCAAGCTGGATGCCCTGCCTTGCACAGGTGGGTCCTATGGCGGGTGTGAGTGTGGGAGGCAAGGCAGCCTGCCCTGGGATGACAGCGCCAATCAAGTTCACAGCTGCGTTGCCAATCACCCAGCCCTTTATGTGCCTGGCATTGTGCTGAGCAGTATGAGCTATTACATCTCACTCCTACACCCAGAAGGGCGTGACTAATGCTCAGAGGTGGGGTTGATTACCCCAAGGTCACACAGCTGGAGAGGAGCAAAGCCGGCTGGAACAGACAGAGCCTGTGTGGGGACCAGATACCAGAGGCAGCACCAAGTGGCTCTGAGCCAAGGCACCTGGGTTGGGCCACCTACCTACTGTGTCTCAGCTCCCACACCTGGGAAATGAGGACAGGCATCCTTATAGAATAATAGGCTAAATGAGGTCACGTAGGTAAGTGCCCACTACATGGGACATCATCAATGCTGGCAGCTGTTCCTGTTATTACTACTGCCAAGGGGAAAGGGACGACTGAGAAGAGGACACAGGGAAGGGGTTTCCAATCTGGCCTCCCGCCTCCCAGAAGTTACCTTCAAACTCTCCACGGGAACCAAAGGGGTCTCGGTAGCTCTCGATGAACCCAATGTAGCTGGGGGAGAGAAGGGTAGAGATGGAAGAGAGGTGGGTGGGAGGAGTGGGGGGAGTGGAGGTGGGGCCGCTCACCTCTCCACAATGGGGCCTTTGTCCTGGATCCAGAAGCGGGAGCCCCTCTTGTGGGCCTCGATGGAGCCCTGGGTGAAGCTTTCTATGTACTGGGCCAGCATCTGCTCCTGGTGGCTGTTGGCTGCATATGTCTAGGGGTGTACAGGGCTTGGTCAGCCTCAGGCATCCAACCACTGCACCCCGCTCCACTCCCTCTGCTGCCCCATCAGCCCTACCTTGGCTTTATTCAGGTGTTCCACCACCTTCCGGAGGATGGGCGCGTAGTCCCCGCGGGTCACCTGGTAATGGCTCCCCTGGAACTCGTAGCTCTTCAGCTTGGAGGTCATCTCAGAGTCTAGGGCAGACTCTGAGGGAAAAGGGGGATCACTCAGGGAGAAGGGAGTGTGACACCCAGCAAGCTTGTTGCTGTGACACTTACTCTAAGCTCTTCCATGGCTGCCTGTTGCCCACAGAAACCAGTATTAACTTTCATCTTCAGATATAGACATATGATGTAACATGACATGTTCTAAGTGCTTTACATATGGCAAAGCATTGAAGTCTTGCAGCAGCTCTGTGGGGAGAGGGAAACTGCTACCTCCATTTTACAGCTGGGGAAACTCAGGCACCAAGAGGTTAAGTTTTTCTAAGGTCACATGGGTAGCAGGTGGCAGAGCTGGATTCAAACCCAGTGTGACAGGTTGTATTTTAAAATAACAGCCATACAGAAAGAAAGAAGGAACTTGTACCCTTTGCAACAACATGGATGGAACTGGAGAATATTATGCTTAGTGAAATAAGCCAGTCAGTGAAGGACAGGTATCATATGTTCTCACCCATTACAGGACAATAATGAGCAAAACTAACAACAAGCAAAACAGAACCAAGTGTATGAATACAAGGAATAGGCCTGCAGTGGTCAG